>CP099852.1:6560161-6580661 GCA_030062745.1 Capitulum mitella | reverse complement strand
AACACCTATAAAAACGTGTATGTAACAACTATAAAAATGTTAACAACTATAAAAATGTGTATGTCGCCAAAGACAACCCCTAACTCCGATAATTTTGCGTAGCCCTGTAACCGATCTCTTTAATGATCACGCCTGTTGTTGTATATTGCTATAATGCTTGCAGTTATCCTATTCCGTGATAGCGCACGCATACGCACCAGCAAGTGATAAGAACTTCTCATTTCCGAGTGGCTTAACATTCGGGCAACGTGTCCGGTGCATTTTTTTGCTTCGACGGCCCCTGTAAGCCCGAGAGCTGCCTGCGATAAGACCGCTCTGAGCTGGCACGACCTCTGAGCGGGCGTGTTCTTCATGTGCTCTCGGAGGATGATCGCGCTTGCCGCGCTCGTCTCCTGCTGATCGCAGCTGACCGTGCTGACCGAGCTGACACCCGGCAGCTGATCCTGCTGGCCGCGCTGCTTGCTGCGGCTGCCGCAGACAACTACGGCGGCGGATATGTCAACTATTATGCCAAGCCCGACTACAACTACGCCTACGCTGTCAAAGACAAGTACTCGGGCGTGAACAACGCTGCTGTCGAGAATCGCTACGGCCACAAGACTGAGGGCGCCTACTCCACCGTCCTGCCCGACGGCCGGAAACAGGTGGTCAACTACTGGGTGGACGGCAACTCCGGCTACAACGCCGACGTCAAATACTACGGCGTGGCCAAGCATCCCAAGACGTACATTAACCGCGGCTACAATTACAACTACGGTTACCCTGGTTACGGTTATGGCTACAGCGGTTACCCTACTTATGGCTACGGATACAACCGTTATCCCGGTTACGGATACGGTTACGGTTACAACCGCTACCCTGGCTACGGCTACGGCTACGGCTATCGCGGTTATTATCCTGGCTACTATGGGTATGGCTACGGCCGTGGCTACGGCAACTATGGATACAACCACTACGGATACGGTGGGAGGTACGGCAACTTCTATTAAGTCGTTATTGTTCGTGAGATGTTGCGCTACGTTCGCTTGTGCTCAATGTTTGTCCCGTAGCTCATCCCGCATGGAGTGTAAAATCTAATGTTTGTGTGTCGTTTGTTTCCGTGTCTTAACAGCGTAAAACAGTAATAAACTTTCAGCAGCTAGACCTGCAGTGTTTGCACTGCTAGGAAACCTGTAACGCAATTGCCGTCGGTATCGTCTGGCAATCAGCAAGACATTAGCGCACTCAGAGCGACACTTGCGCAATGCATACTCCCGCTGAGTGTAAGTGGTCAAAGCGATTTCGTAACATTTAACCCTATTAACCCTATTCCGTGTTCCTGACCGATACGTACAGGAACACGTACCGATAGGTACAGCTACAGTGTGCCAGGGCGGCAGACTCTGCCTCCCCGTGACCTTGAAACCTATTTGTCTGATTGCTGGAGAAATGGGGTTTGATAACCTATAGCGAAACTACATTTCTAAAGGAAAATAAATGTTGAAAATTCTATAAAGGGGTATAGATCAAAAATAAGGTATAAACTTATACGAGTTACTTATACCAGCTTTCTGATCACATTTTATGACTGATGTTATTCTGCTTCATGCTATCATGCTATCATGCTACCCACAACTGGCAGTTCTATCAAATATGTTAGGCATATGTCGATTTTGAAAGTTCATACGCGCAACCAGTGCACAAAATACATGTTTTTGAAAATGTTAATTCATTCTACAACATATTTTGAGTCTCGCGAGTATATTGGTATTCGGAAAGCTTTCCTATATGTGTCTCATGACATGTTATATACATATAACAAGTGCCCATAGGCGGATCCAGTTGCCAGAGAAGGTGGAGAAACTTTCGACATAAAAACTATTGGAAATGGGTTGTCGTATTCAAACATATTGTGAACGAGCATGATTAAACTTCGCATTTTGGGATCATAAGCGTATCAAGTTTTGAAATAATAAGATCATACAGTGACCAAGGCACCCAGAGGGAGTGATTTCTTGGATGATGCTTTTTTTGTCATATATTCTGAATCTGGTGAGATTTTGTGTAGAAGGAAAACATTTTCATATGCGACGCCATATTATGTAAACATTGCAAATGCTCACAGACGTATCCAGGTACCAGAAAAAGAGAGGGTAATAACTACATTGTAATGCCTGTGTTTCATTCCGTGAGTCCAGTCATGATATCTCAGGAATACAAAAAAAATGAAATATCCTTTTACATTATCATGGGACATCTTTTGATTTTTATTTCCACTGAAATACATGGCATTTGATCGTATTATATGTGAAGCTCGCGAAACCATCTGCATAGAGCCAGATGTCTGTGAGGCCCATGGAAGATATTAGTGAACGAAATATGCATCCAAAAACCGATGCATGGAGACTATATATACGTCTCCATGGAGACATCGATACATATATATAGATGAATTATGCGCATATAAATGAGAATACGTATGTCCATCTCGCACCTTAGCTCTGTTTTACTCATACAAAGAGTCTTAAATTCTTGGGAATAGGCAAATATAAATGCTCTCTTTACATGGCCATGAACTCGCCATTGACAAATATGTTTCTGAAAAATAACGGCAATGTGCAGATTACAAATATTTCCACCATTCGAACTGTCCGTGACATCATACAGGACATCGAAATAGTACATGACCACGTCGAGGTCTGCGATCTCCAGAAGGCGCAATATTCCTCCAACATGACTCCAAAAAAGGTGTCGTCGAGGCGCCTTTGGAGAAGATAATTTTTTTATTTTGCAACCGAATATGCAAAACATATTTAGGAAAGTCGCCAGGTTTAGTGACACACCTTCCAAAAAACTGAGAATGACGAGCAAAGAACCGGAGGGAGGGGCAGAATCTCCCTCTCCCCAGAGAGGGATATACGTAATTACCAGGAATTCAGCTCACTGGACACAAGGACGCAGTCTGATGAAGATCTGCGTGAATATCTTGCGCGTGAAACGAAGTTTCACAAATGAGCCTAAAATATGTCCTTCACTGCTGTTTAAGATACTTCACAGATATCGTGAAATGAAATCACATTCATTCATAGCTTGGTTAGCTCCATTCATCGAAACATCAAGTGATGCTGGAGAAAGATGGACTGACCAAATTTAGAGAGAACTGATGATGATGGTTTCAGATCATGGCGATGATGGCGAGTGATGACCCATATAGCGATGATGGAGGTACGTGATCGTAATTCCGACATCGGTAATGATGATGATGATGATGATGATGATTATGGGAAATGGAATATTCGTGTTAAGCTGACTGATGAGTCTGCGTGACATCTGTCTATCGGGTCCTGCCGAAGCTTCTCGTGACAGAAAGACCAAAGCACATGAATATCGTATATTCACAAGCTCACGCGGAAAGCATTAGAGCACCGGTCGAGGATACGAGCTGTGCCAGCTCGGGTGTACAGAGTCTCAGAGGACGGACAGGCACTAAAGAGTAGGGGCCTGGGCAGCTGGACAACCATTGGCAGCGAGGATGTGTACGCCGGCGCGTGACTCTCTCGCCAGGGTGGTCAGGTCCACAGAGTGAGGGGACCGTCTCAGAACACCAGGCCACCAGCGCACCGACGACCGCGGCCACCTCCAGCGGCCTCCGCTCAGTAGGGGCCGTAGCCTCCGCCGTAACCTTTACCGTAGCCACCGCCGTAGCCTCTGCCGTAGCCTCCGCCGTAACCTCTAGCGTAGCCACCGCCGTAGCCTCTGCCGTAGCCTCCGCCGTAACCTCTACCGTAGCCGCCGCCGTATCCTCTGCCGTAGGCGTAGCGGCTGTTCTGCAGGAAGCTGTGGCAGGCATAGCCGTAGCAGGGGTCGTGCTCGGTGCTGTAGTGGACGTTCTGGTTGTGCTGCGGCAGACTGCCGTAGTGCTGCTCGCCGCGCCGGATGGTGACGTAGGAGTCGGACGAGGCGGCGGCCACCGCCACCATGCAGGCGAGCAACACGAGCTGTGGGGCACCGCCGAGGTCACCGCAGAGGCCACCGGGTCGGCCCGCGGGGTACGTGCCGACTCAGAGATCACTGGGTCAGTCCGCAGGTCACGAACATAGTCAGAGGTCTCTGAGTCCGTCAAGAGACTTCTGGGCCCATGTAGACCTCGCTGTCAGTTCATTGGTTGCAAGGTCAGCTCGGAAGTCATTTCAGATCTCATTATGGGCAATTATGTTAGTACCATGCTTTTAGGTGGTACATTTAGGCATCAGTTGGTCAGCCGCGAGGCCTCAGGGCGAGTCAGAGGATTTTGAATAAGAGGACCACATAATGGCCACGTAGTTTGATACTTAGTTCTTGGAACAAAACGGTAGCATGCGGCATTTTGATAAGTAGTGATTTTGGAAATTACCACAGTGTTTGATAAGCACAAGGTCAGGGTATATATCACTGTCTACTTTTGCGTAGCGCTTGCCTAATGCTTAAGAATAATTTTCTTATCTAATAAATAAGAATAACATTCTTATTTCGAATGAAAACAATTTTCTTTTGAAATAGATGTCATAACCAAACGAAACTACAAGGCCAAACATTCATAAACCAAACGGTAAAGAAGGGTGCGGCAAGCGAGGAAAAGGAGGCAGCTGCCCCCCACTTTTTTGAATTCAACATTAATCTTCTGGGCGTTGACTGGAAAGAATTAACCCAAAATGCTTCTTTGCCCAAACAACCTCCCTCAATTCCGGAGAATGTGGAGTGGTTCCCGCGCCCCTAGTAAACAATGGCGGGAACAACCTCACCTTCATGCTGACAAGGCTGGGTATGAGTGACGCCATTTTCGACCCTAACGCCGCTTTAATACTGCGCCCGGGCGGCCCTACCCGCCTCGGCGCCGCCGGGTCCACGTCCTGCATCACGTCACCGCAGTGGGCGGGGCTTAGCCCGCCCCTCCCTCCCTCTCCCCCTGACGCCCGGCTGGCTGTGGACTAAGGCCAGCTGCAGACACTGCAGAGGCAGGTACGGCGTTACGCAATCCATGGCCGCCGGATGTTTTACAGCGGCCCAGACACGAGCACGGCAGCAGGGTGACGTGCAAGTTCCGGTGCGAAAGATGTCTTTGAGGTCATGCACCTCGGCCGGATTTGCCGCCGCAATACGCCGGTGCACGCTGAAAAATTCCCGGCAGGTTGTGGAGTAATGCGTGCTGTTACACTACGGAGTGCTGTTATGACGTAGGGATGATGTCAGTATTTCTCGGACTATCGTCCCCGTAGCGAGACATCTGACGAGAACAATAGTCCAGGGACTGACATTATGCTAATGTATGAACACAAAGGTGGACGTCTCCACCCTCTAGGCCAGGTAAAAGCATCACATGCACGCAGAAAAGCGTTATTGTGGGATTTCACAAATAAGTGTGACAATATCTGTCATGTCAACCGTGTCGTTAGTTCATAACACACCGTTGAGGGATTGGTCTGAGTTGTTGAAATATCAAACGACTGAATTAGTAAATAATCGGATAAACAAATAAAAAATAAACTTCATCAGAAACCAACATCAAAGGACATTTCGTCAGACTATGCACGCTCCAAGTTATGGATATCGAAACGCGATCCGTGAGCCGGTTTTGAGAGGAATACAGCGTATTTCGTATATGTCGGTGGTTTTTTAAATGAGGACGAAATGAGGAGCTTTGAAACAAAGTGGACCAATTACGCAATGAGTTTTATAATGTAATAACTGAAAGCGACTGGAAAAATCAAGAACTGGCACGGCTCCTGAAAATAATTATTTCGTTTCTTCAACTAAATTTCTCCTTTAATTTCTCATCGGAGGGCACCCAAAATGCTGTGCTCCGCCCATGATACCACATCCCTTAGTGTTCCTGAATTGCTGTTTGTCCTGAATGACTGGCCAGGGAAAGGTGATTAAATACGCAACCAGCCCATGGGACCTGCAACGACCCTAAAGTTAATCTTAGCAAAGAAGTCTGTGCAGTGCATGTCCACCAGGCTCAAACACTTGCTTCAGGTCGGACTCGGCAGACAGTTTTCCATTTTGCTTTCGTTCTGTTCGACAACTTCTTCATGAAGTAAACTGGAATTTAAGCTCATACTCCACTGTGCGCTTTTCCGTTTTGCAACTTTCCGCTTTTATATTTTTGCATCACGACTTCCCACTTTTGCGCTTTTGCATTTTTCACTCTTCTGCTCTTGCGAAACGATTCTGCGTTTTCTTTTTTCATCTACTCCGTTCAGTTCGTCCTTGCCGGCTTAGGATGCAGTGTAGTTCGGTCGAAATTGAGAAGCGTGCTTGGATGTATGGTTCAGAAACGGAATAAAGCTTTTCTGACATGGATCCAGTTTTCGAGCGTCCGCGCCTATTTCATCTGCTGTCGCTGCGGCGGCTTCGACGGCGAAAATGGCAGCGGCAGCACAGCCAGCGACCCTGCTGGGTACGTCCCATAGTAATGTGTCGAGATCAGTGTGGAAAATATCACGCACCCGTGCAAGAGATGAGGGCGTCGGAGCCAGCGGCTCACAAAAGATATTTCAGAATGAACGTTGGCGACTTTATTGAGCTGTCCGCGACCATATTGAGTCCGCGGCAAAACCGAGAGGGCCTGCACACGGCTGGGGAGTCTGCTGGTGCCAGAACTATCCGCGTATGACACCTGCTCATTAAGAAAACCAATGTGTCACGTTTGCTTTACCAATACCCATTTAGATACCGTAAACCGGGGATACTTTGCCCAGTTTTTTTTTTAGTTTTTTGTCATTCTCTTCCCCTTTGAGTGCGATACCTTTATCTTTCCCAATTGGCTGTATGCATATATGAGTGACATCGTGACATTATGTACTCTTATGAGCCTGACATGACATCATCATTTCGAGCTCAACTCGTCATAAGCTTTCTAACGATATGCTTATTTTTATTGTGCGACCAACCGTTCGTGAGTTAGAGGGGGGGGGAGAGCAGGCAACTGCCCCCTCCAGTCGCCGATGTTCGAAACGGACCGACGGTTGTGCGCGGGTCAAGAAAGTCGTCGTTAAGATTTTTTAGTCGGATATCTTGAGCACGCGCGCTTCCGACGTTGAGGCAAAAACGCGCCGACATCCGGCGTTGCCGTCTCCATTGGTTCCGCAGAGTCGGTCGCGGTAGTTAATAGCAGGTGGCGGTCGGTAGGCGGGTGAAAACTACCATGTGACAGGAAATAATATTTGCGAATTCACTATAAAATCAGTTGGTACGGGTCTAGGGGGCATAAATGTCACCTGTTCTATTTCCCGATTGATTTTCCCAACGGATTAGCAGTTGCAGCAGCACGAACAGTCGGGGTTCCACTAGTACTTTAATGCTCATTAAAGTCAATGACGTAATATACAAATACAAATGCATGTCGTTTTGTACCAAGGTGCAGAGTGGCATCCTCCAAATCTGGTGTTTTGGAAGTCAGCAGGATTTAGTCGTGAATCAGCACCGACTAAGAAGGGAGTAAAATTAATGTGAATCGTCGTTCCGATGACAGTCCAGGCTATAATAATCCTGTAATATAGGACGCTAACAACAGCACCCGGGAGTCAGTCACCATGAGTGCCAGGCGAGTCGTTCATGATTCCGAAGTTAGCCTGGTATGTCGCCTGAAGTTAACATTGCGTTACTTATGTTTTTGTTGCACGGTATCACAGCCTATGTTGCTGATGTTGCAACACCGCAAACGTTCTTGATTTTCTCATTTCTCGCCAATGACGCATTGCTCACCGAAATCTGGACTGTTCGTGGTGCTGCAACTGCTAATCCGTTCGGAGTAACACATGTGAGATCTTCATCCAAGAATACCCTATGACCATGCAAATAGGCTTGATTCTGGAGCAAGGTGAACGTCCGGCGAACGTGGATGTTTCCATATCCTTATATTTATACATACATACATACATGTATATAAGTAGATGGATCTCAGTTTGAGATTTTAAATTCCGTTTCGAACCACCTAGTGTATAAATGGCGTAACCAGAACGCATTTTGCTACTTCATGAGCGGCGTAAACAACTTAGTCAGAAAACAGGTAAATTGCTAGTCACAAATCATTAAATCACACAAATTAATTGATACACCCACTAGTTTAAAAACCACATAAACCATTAGAATATAAAAGTGGCAAAGACGTGGGCAAAATCGACGAAAACACCATGTTTGAGGGTAGGTTAGGTTACTTCTCTCTGTGTGCATCTCAACCAAAAACACAAAGTTCTGCCTCCTGTACGCAATGCACCTTGCGTTGCATCACCCCTGTACGATGTCACCTGCGTCCGCCCCTGGAAGTCTCCACACATTTTGTAGACGATGTGGATGATGATTTACTATGTTTTACACTGGCATCGCATTACTGCCAACTATCTACTCGTGCCACTGATATGTAAAGCGAGAGCATTCGTCTGAAACGACTGCAATGAATGACGATAGTTCCAAGAATAATCTCTCGAGCTGACCTGGGCAGTCAAATGCTAGCAGAAAAACTATGAAAAATGAGTTGGAATACAAAATGGCAAATTCCTTATGCCACCCAAGCGCTGCACGGCATGGAGCGGAACGGCCTCGTTTTGAGTGATGCCCATGTGACAATAAAAAAATAATTAGAGTGTTTCTGCAAGTATTGCATTCCCCATGCTTCTGCGAGTTAAAGAAAACTCACAAAGGCTTATTTTGGCATGACAAAGGCAAATTTTACACTGACCTCGCATCGAGCTAAGCCACATGTTCTAAGGTCACGAGGTCAAAGGGTCAAAGTTTTCATTAAACAATCAAAGGGATCCTAGCACCATTGCAAGTTCAATGTTACATAACCATAAAATGCTCTTTCCATTATATTACGAGATACAGGCCGTCAAAAGTGCCGGGGACTGTCACTCGAAAGCCGTACGTCGGATCGAGCTAAACTTGCACAGGTCGGTTCAGGGTACCAGATAACATATCAGACAACGTTATATCGAAATCTGAGAGATGACGGAATGTGAGTTTTTTTAATTCATCGGTCAGTTGTCTTAGAATGCCTTATATATCTCGTCATGTTATCCGTCAACGTTCTGCAGAAATTAACTTTGAGGGCTCTGCTTAGCAGAAATCCTGCTAAAATAATCGCTGTAGAAAGCGGCAAGAAATGAAAGCGTGACGGAGTATTTAAGAGCATTTTCAGCTTCCACGTTTCCCTTGTCCATGATGTGGGAAAGTTGCCAGGTTACGGCATCAACAATATGCTTTGTGGAAACAGTGCATAACTTGATCTGCTCTAGCTGATAGCAAGTAAACCTCGCATTGACCGAGACGTTTTTATGTTGTGATTTTATGAACGTTTGTACATCTCTATACTGGATGAGTAACGTGCGTCTGTTTGTCTTTCTCTCTTTCTGTCTCTGTCTGTCGTCAGATCTGTGCTCCGTTCCAGGGCCCAAACGGATCGGCGGAACGGCACATATCGCGCACGTTTCGAAATATCTCGCGTGTCACCAGAAAATCCGCTAGTTTTCGTCGCGCTGCGACCCATCGTTGGCGCGTACCGCGCGCTTGAAGGCAGGTTTTTACTTCCCAGGAATAACACGTAAAACGGGAAACGCAAACAGCGCCAAACATCGTTTCGGTCCCGACAAGTTTTCTCGGTAACCACGGGTCGGATCGGCTCGAAACGCATCTACTTCAAAAGACAATTGAACGGGCAATCGCGTGGTACACAGCAGGTTTCAGTGCGCGGGGCGCGTGCCACGCGCCAGCGACGGCAATGTGAAAAAAGCTGTTTCTGAACGTTTTTCAGAATTGGTTGAGATGCTGGGGATCCAGAGATCACAGCGACTCGGAAAAAGCATCACGGTGTAGCTCCGTGCATCGTCTTTCGTTCCTAACGACAGCCCAAGGGCTATGACCCACGGTTCGGGTGCCATGCCGCCAGGAAGCAGACGACGCACTCATTCTCGAACCCCGCATCGATAGCACGTAGAAGCTTTTGACTTTCTGCAATGAAGATCACATCAGCGTGGGGCCCGTTCTTTTGTGCTCCATATCAACACAAAAAACGTCGTATTTTGTAACAGTATGTCTGTAATAGATCACCTGTTAAAGTCCCGCATATCCCAACTTAGATTTATCGCGAAAAATAATTCATGCCGGCTGTAGTTACATGCCAAATAAAATGAATAGCGCACGCGCGGTTCGAACCTAGGATCCGCGGGGTGAAAAACTCAGTGCGTTCCATTTTCAAAATAGTGTTGGTTTCAGAAGGCTGCCTTGGCCACCCAGAGGTAACTCGAACAGTAACTCGAAATGGACATGCTCTCAAAAGAAACTGAACATCACGTCACACAGCATCCTGTGTGCATTTTAAGATTATGTTAATGGACAAGAAAACGAGCAAAATGGCCATTTCCCATGTTTTCGCCTCTTTTGCCGGACGTGGAAACAGTCGTGAAGATCATATCATCAAAGCGGAATGCAAAATAAAATCAAATGGATTCAGAAACGGGGTATGCCATGCGTAGGAACGTCCAGCAGGGACCACGTTACCTTGATTGATAACAATCCGCACCCCAAAGCCCAATGCAAGCGGTGATCCCAAAGGTCAAACTGCTTCGAAACTGATACTATTTGAAACTGAGCAGTTCAGTGTTCATGAACCTGTTTAACGAAATAAGCGGCAAGCTCTAGTCCGTGTACTATTGGAGTGTGTCTGCCTGTCTGTATGTCTGTCAACAGATCTTTATTCCGGTCCAGGGCCCAAGCGGATTGGCGGATCGGCACGTGCCGTGCACCATTCGAAAGGTCTCGCGCCCCACCAGAAAATCTGCCAATTTTCGTCGCGTCGTGACGTGTCTTTGGCGCGTGCCACGCGGTTCAGGGCAGATTTTTAGCCCATAGAAATAACGCGTGAAAAGGAAAAACAAACCGCTCCAAACATTGTTTCGGTTCTCGCGAGTTTTCACGGCAAACAAAGGTCGGATTGGCTGGAAACGCAGCAACTTGGAAAGACAATTGAAGAGTAATAGCGTGGCGCACAGCACGTTTCATTGCGCGCTCCACATGCCACGTGCAAGCAACAACAATGTGAAAATGCTGTTTCTGGGTGATTTCCAGTATTGGGTGTGGTGCTGGCGATCCAGACATCGCAGCGACTCGGAAAAAGCATCACGCTGGAGTTCCGTGTACCGTCTTTCGTTCGTATCCGCAGCTCAATGGCTCCGGATCACGGTTCGGGAACCACGCTGCCTGAAAACAGAGGATTCGCGCATTCTCGAATCCTTTATCGATTCCAGTTTAATACTGCTTAGCGACTTATGGCCTTTTGCAATGAAAACCACGGGACCCTGCCCTTTTGTGTTCCGATATAAACCCCCAAAATCGCCGTATTTTATTGCAGGGTGTCTATGATAGGTCGTTTAGTAAAGTCTTTAATGTCTTAACAAATCGCGGAAAAGATTAACATGCTGGATGTATTCGCTGGCTAAATTCGGAGCCAAAGAAAACGAATATTTTCTTTGGCTAAGAATGGAAATATTCTCATGGATAATTCAAATGGTTATCTTCTCAGAAATTCAACGGCACATGCCATAGCGTCTCGTGTGCACTTAATAAGAATGTTGATGTGCCGTTCATAGACAAAGAGCAAACTGACTATTCCCAAGTTTTTCACCTTTTGTGTCGAACGCAGAAACAGTCACCAAGATCAGATCGTCAAAACGAAATAGGAAATAAAATGAGTGGCATTTAGAAACGTGGTCAGTCATGTACAGGAGCGTTCAGCAAGAAGCCTGTTATTGCCATTTATGACAATCCGCACCGCGCAGTCTAGACACCAACCAAAGATCCGAAAGGTCAGCCTGCTTTGAAACCGATACTGTAGAAAACCGGACATTTTTGGTGTTCATAAACCTTGCTTAACAACGCTGGCAGTGAACCCTAGGCTACACACTATATGAGCAGCATCTGCCTGTCTGTCTTTCTGTCTTTCTGTCTGTCTGTCAAGAAATCTTTGGCTCGGTCCATGGCCCGAACGGACTGGTGACTCGGCTTGTGCCGAGCACCGTTTGAAAGATCTCATGCGCTACCAGAAAATCCGCTAACTATTTCATCGCGTTGCGACCCCTCGCTGGCGCGTGCCGCGCACTTCAAGGGCGATTTTTTTCCCATAGGGGTAACACGTAAAACGGGAGACGCAAACAGCGTCAAACATCGTTTAGGTTCCGGCAGATTTTCTCAGTAACTATCGGTCGGATCACTTCCAGACGCACAACCTTAAAAAGAAAGTTGATCAGGAAATCGCGTGGCTCACAACACGTTTCAATGTGAGAGGCACGTGCCACGTTAATGCGACGGCAAATGAAACACGCTATTTCCGGGAGTTTTCCAGAATAGCTGCAGTGCTGGAGATCCAGAACTCTCACCGACTCGGAAAATCATCGCGATGAAGTTCAATGTACGCTCTTCGTTCGCACCGAATGACCAGCGGTTCAGTCCTGCGGAGCGGGCGCCATCCCGCCTGGAAGCAGACGATGCATTCAGTCTCGAACCCGTTGTCGATTCCACTTCATTATCCCTTAGAGGTTTTTGACTTCTTGCTGTGCAAATCACATCACCGTGCAGCCCGTTCTTTTGGGCTCCAAATCAGGACACAAAAAATGGTGTTTTACTTCAGTTTGTCTGTCGGAGGTCGTTTCGGGAGGACATGCATGTCCAAGTAGGGATTTACCGCGGAAAAGATTAACATGCCGGCAACATTTGCTGGCTCCATTCGCGCCCAAAACGAAATAAATGGCTCAGGCGCGGTTCAAAACCTAGGACTTTCTTATTCAAAATCTGTGTATATTTGGTTGTCTTGCTTTCAGTCTTGCTCACCAATGGCCAGTGATTCAAAATGAACAGCTTCTCAAAAGAAAATGAACAGCACATGGCATAGCGCCCCTTGTGCGCTTAAGAAGAATGTGGGCGAGCTGTTCATGAGCAAAAAGCAAAATGGCTATTTCCCATGTTTTTCATCTTTTGTGTTGGACGTAAAGATAGATTATAAAAGCGAAATGCAAAATAAAATGAAGGGCATTTCGAAACAGGGTCTGTAATGCGCAGAAACGTCCAGCAAGAGGCATGTTACCGCCATTTATGGCAATCCCAAAGCCCAAAAACCAACCAACGATCACAAAGTCCAGACTGCTTCGAAACTGATTCTATTCGAAATAGGGCATTGCAATGTTCGTAAACGTTGCTTAACGGAGTAACCGACGAGCCCTAGTCGGTACACTGCTTGAGACACCTCTGTCTGTCTGTCTCCCTTTCTTTCTGTCTGTCTGTCCGTCGACAGATCTTTGCCCCGGCACAGGGTCCAAACGGTTTAAGTGATCGGCAGCGCCGCGCTCCGTTCGTAAAGTGTCGCACGCCACCAGGAAATTCGCTAATTTTCGTCGCGCTGCGACACGTCGTTGTCGCGTGCCGCGCGCTTCAGGGCTGGATTTTGCGTCCGCATGGATAACATGTAAAACTGGAAATGCAAGCAACGCCAAGCATTGCTTTGCTTCCTTGCGTGTAAGTTATATTGACTGTATGATATAATGAGTTGTATTATATTGTTTAAGGCATGTGGGCAGCCTCCTCCTAGGCTACGCGATAAAAAATCCTCGGTGCTTTCCGTGAGGAATAGGTCACGTGTCGGCACCTTGGCAAAATCCAAAGTAAATCATGACGTGTTTTTTTCAGGAGGGCTAAAAGTAACCACAATGACAGCAGTAGAGGAGACGGCCCCCTTTCTTTCCCCCCTGCGCCTTTTGCCTCTGCTTCGAGGTGACGCCGCACTATGTCGATGTCACAAACGGCATCTAAATTTAGTTTGCACGCATACAAACTCCGTGTAAAAAATCGCTTGCATTCAACACGCTTTCCCCGTAACGTTAAATGGAACACCTGTGCTGTGTTTAAAATCGCCACATACATTCTAACATAGCGCAACTCACACAGACTGCAGGCGGCGCATAATGACCGGTAGGTCATGCTGCGAGCTTCAGATGTGATTTTTGTGCCCATATGTAAACATATAAAAGGGGGAACACAAACAGCGGCAAACGTCGTTTCGATCCCTGCGGATTTTCTCGGCAACTATCGGTCGGATCGCCTGAACGCGCACCATCTTGAAACGAGAATTGATTGCGCAATCGCGTAGCACACAGTACGTTTCAATGTGCTCAAAATGGTGCAATTGCATGGACAACCTGAGACAATTTTTGGGTCTACATGGGCATTTTGTGTTACATGGACGCGATCAGATCCATGTAGTCCAAGCCAGATTTTCCTTACCATCCAAGGACCTGGGAAGAACTGGACCCGCGTTGTACTTCCATGGACCGACATTCTTGGTCCGTGATTTCACCCTTTGCGCGGTGTAGCCAGTGTTCTTTTTTTACGAAACCAGGTGGTACACAAATCGTTCATACAATATGTACGTTCTGATTGGAGACAGTAATTGAAAACTGCACTCCAATTGGCCAGTTGACTATGGTCCATGTACACCGAGAATTCTGGCTGTGCTTTGTCCATGTCCTGCCATGAGATGCTGGTTGGATTAGTTACGTACAGGGGGGTGACATCGCCATAGCAACTGCGTGTTCACTGTGGACCAGTGACGACACAGATCCCCGGCGCTGACGAATCGCAGTGGAAAGGCGCTTGTCGCATGTTCTTCGATGGCATTTGATAAGTTTTAACTATTGTTGGTCATCCAAACGCATTTTTTTTTTTAGTGAACTGATGGCAGACAACGTCTGCGCAGGTGTCGTTGGCGATTTCGTATAGTTGTGCGATATTTAGGCCGTGTGAAGTTTTGCGGCATATGTGGACCAATGCAGCAAGAGGGATATTGGAAATTGGCGAATTAGACTGGAGGTTTCGTGCTGTTTTAATGCAGTGTTATCATTCTTTTTGTCATGGATTCCATGGTGTGGATGCACTTACTACAACACTTCATTATAAGTGGAATCGAAAGTTGCAACTTTGGCTTAGTTAATAGGCCTGAGGTGGGTGGTGGTGTTGTTTTGGCTGCTATACTGTTTTATATGTACATTTTAGCTGAACTGATTGGATGCAATGACACAAAACAACGCAGTGAACATGTGATTTAGATATCATCGGTTTCTGTGATGTTGCAACATTTACTGTCACATCATGACATGATTGTCAGTGTTGTTCAGCAGCAGCAAAAATAGAGCTGTATAGCAAGACATTCTACAACAGAGATATCCTGTGAAGACTGGTCAGAATGCTTGATGATATTTAGCATTGCCTGCAAGATATGAGTTGCATAAAATGAATTTGCATTAGCTGCAGCAGCTAAGTAGGTGGGACAAAACTGCTGAGTCTGTGGCGGCATTCAAAGTATGCATTTCTTGTAGTATGTTGTGGGCATGAAGTTTGCAGTGTGCATGTGTGTGAAAGCTGGACTGAACAAAACAGGCATGGGTGTAACCATGTCTCAGAAATTGGGAGGGCAGATCATTTTCCGGGGGACAATCTGACTCAAAATCTTATTTTTCAATGAGAAATATCAGAAAGAAAAGTTTATACTCTGGTCAAGATTGGAGGACTACAGTCTATTTTTCCAAACTGGAGAGGACATATCCCCTAGCCCCTGATGGCTACACCAATAGCAAATGCACATAATCCAAGAAAAGTCTAAAACTGGGCCAAGTTTTTAGGAAATTTGTTTAAGTCTTTCATTCATTGCACGCAAAATCTGGAATGAATGTGATATTACATGCTATTGATGGCTATCATGCGTAGTATGAGCGATGTATTCTTCACTTAGTGTTGTTGTAATCAACTTTTTGTTCAGCCTGAATATCTGTTTTTTAATCAATAAAATTTACAACTTATGTGGCTAACGCCAACCTTGATTTAATGGAGCCTGGTATATGTGTTCTAGGCAGCAGTCAAAGCAAAGATTTTGGTGTGGTAGTAAAAAGAAGGAAATTCAACTCATTAGCATCGCCATGCCAATCAAAAAGGAAAGCCCAACATAACTGTTTCATGTTAATACACTGAAATTCTTAATTGCTTTCATGCACAAGTCTCAAATATCACGACTATTTTGGGCCATTGGGTCTTATTTGAAGATGCTACTGCAAGTGAGAGCGGCGGCATCTGTGGACATAATGAAAACCCAACTTATGCCTGGCATTATTGCATGGATTTAGCACTAACATGAATATTCAGACATCGGTGTTATCCCTTAGCACATTTTTGAGGTATTTGTTGCCATTAAGTGTTGTTGATTACTGTTTACTTCCACAGTGGCAACCGCAAAGGTTACTGTCGCCTCATCATTTGTCATTTACGTGTTTACACCGACACCATACTAACAGATGCAACTAAATGCAGAATGTTACAGCGTTTGTGACAAACTCAGGGCAATATGCCAATAAGGGTACTTCCGACTTGGAATTGCCTGATGTGCCTGAAAATTTCGTCCAACCACATTTCTTCCACGTTTATCTAATATCCTCTGAAATGTTCTTCAAGATTGAATGACGGCCCACCGGTCCATCAGTAAGGTCCATTACGACAAGATCTTGTCGGCGCATCCAAGATCTCAGGTGTGCTTTTTGAAATCTGGCGTGCAGCAGTGTCGTTCCAGGTGCAGGTTAGCTGCGCACACAGCACCATTAAACCTTGGGTGCAGATCTAGTCCCGGTTTTCATGGAGCGTTTGATTCGCGGACGACTGACTGACGCCCGACGAGACACAAGACCTGACTGAGGACACCGACGCCTGAACCCAGGAGGCTGTGCGTCCTAAACCACATCAAACAAACAAGCGTCTGATTCGTAGACTGTTCCAGTTTTGGTGTAAAGAAAATTGATGCAAAAATGATTGAGACTGACTTATTCCCTGCTGCAGCATGGGGACCCAGTTTCAAGTGAACGTTTTGCTCGCCTAGTTGCACATCATCAGGTATTAGGCATCAGGCTAAAATCCTAATAATCAGTACTAATAAACACCAGCCATATTCTGGGTATCTACCAGAGCAGCAGTTTTATCATCAATCCATTAACCCCAAATTCAGTTGTAACGTGTTGTCAGAGTTAAGAAATCAGACAAGGCACTAGGAATTGGCATTACGAGCAGGAAATTGCGTTATTGCTGCACATTTGTTGACAAATTGTGGATTGTATTTGTCCAGTGTCAAAGCTGTAAGTGAATGTACATCAGGGTGGCCCAAAAACAAGAAACACTTTTGTTCCAAAAACGTTCAGCAAAGGCATGTTCTCATTATTTGATCCTTGCTATGAAATATTTTGAAAACCAGTTGAAAAAATCCAAAAAATAACTCTTTCCAAGATCCTCCAAATTTTCAGCTTTGGCATATATTTTGGCACGAAGAACGGCATATGTTCCCCTGCCCATCGATGAGCAAAACATCCTCGAGAGACGCAGTAAGACCCAAAATGTCACATGTTGCAAGCGCTTTCCAACGATTGTACATCGCACCAACATTTTGTAGACTGGGTCAACTGCGAACCTACCAGGTCAGGTCAAAGGCCAGGTTCTTGCTAGTGTTTGGTAATTTCTGATATGTTTTTGCTCCAATAGCCAGAAACCACGTTTAAAAATGACGTTAGTGACCTATGTATTCGAAACAAGCAGTAGCATTTCCATCGCATATACATGCCGTTTTTAACCTTATCTTTTATCGTCGGTTTTCACCGACGTAACTTGCAGTGTATTATCGTTGTCTTATTTGTATCGGTGTCTTAGCTTGCAGCTTAGCTTGCTTTATCGTTGATTTGCATGTCAAGGACGCAAATCCGTAATAGACGCAAATTCGTACCGCAATTGGAGTCAGCCATCCAGGTGCTGTCGGAGCCGATCGCCAACCACTTGAACCACCACTGTTAGCACACCTTTCTGCCGCCCTCGCTATTGTCTGACGCCCTTCACTGTTTGTCCGTGGCGTAAGGTGAACTGGGACGCGCTCTGTCTGCAGCTTCTGCAGTCGGACTGGGACCAGGTTTACCGTGAAACGCTGATTGACCGGAAGCTGGAAGAGTTTATGCGTGTGTGGAGGAGTGCGGTTGATGTGCATTGTCCTCTGAGAACGGTGACCCCTCGTCGCTCCCATTGCCCATGGCTGGAGACTAGCCCTGACCTGCGGCAATTGATGCAGGAGCGGGACGACGCATATCGGAAGTGGCGTCAGTACCGAACCGAGACCGATTTGACCGCATACCGACGCCTTCGTAACAGAGTTAAGACCCTTTTCGCCCGGGCTGAGCGCGATTTCCTGTGTGACAGTATGCTTGCCGATCGTGCCAGTTTTTCGAGGGATATAAAAAGCTTCGCTTTTCAGCCCGCCAAGGGGGAGGGGGTGCCGTTGGAGAAATGTCCGCTGAGCAGACTGATGACTTCATCCTCCACTTTGCGTCCGCTGGCCGTCGTATTGCTGCCTAGCTGGCAGCGGGCAGCCGCGGTGGTACCCCGCTTCCACCTAGAGCACCATGCGCGACCACATCAGATCTAAGTCTGTGTCCTTGGACTCTCCCTGAACTCTCGAGAGCTATGAGAGATTTGTTATCGTCGAGGGCGGTAGGACATGACGACGTGCCGCTGTATGCGCTTGAAAAATGTTTCCCCATTCTCGGGCCACATTTACTTCATCTGATCAACAGCTCTACCGCCACTTGTGTTTTCCCTTCCTCCTGGAAGATGGTCTCTGTTCTTCCTCTCCACGGATCAGGCCCGCGTGACATCGCCAGCAATTTTAGACCCATATCTGTCTTACCTGCGCTGTCGAAGATATGTGAAAAGATCGTGTACACACAGTTGTCTTCTCACCTCTCTACCTACGATCTTTTAGCTCCATCACAATATGCATGTAGACCATGTCACTCGACGGAGGACGCCCTGGTTGACGGTTTTGAGTGGATGGTGCGTCGGACTGACGGTGGCCACGTCGTCGCCGCCACCTCGATTGACCTCAGTCGAGCTTTTGACAGTGTCGACCATGACGTCCTCTTGACCAAGCTCCAATGGTATGGCATCGATCCCAGATGGTTCGAGAGCTACCTGGCTGATCGGCGGCAGGTGGCGAGAGGTGGTTCTCCCTCCCTTCCTCTCTCCCATGGTGTTCCGCAGGGGTCCATTGTCGGTCCTATCCTCTTCAGCATCTTCACGAACGACTTTCCATCCTATCTGCCTCACGGACGTCTAGTATCCTTTGCCGATGACACCCAGCTGATAGACTCTCCGCACATCCTGATCATTTATCCATCCTAAAATCCCGGCAAGAAGAGACTCTTTTTGCCGTCAAATCCTACTTTACGTCCAACTCCTTGAAAATGAATTCATCCAAAACAACCCCGCACCTTGTCGGCACAGCCATAACCTCAAGAAGACTACATCCTTCCATTTTAACTTTGCCGGCCACATACTAACCCCTTCTCCGTCCGTGGAGATGCTAGGGGGTCACTATCGACAGCTTCTTGCCTTAGGAGGAGCACATATCCAAGGTTACCAAAAAGTGCAACTCCATCTTGCTCTGTATCAGATACGTCACCACCTTAGGAAAGAGATCCTGACACTCCTAATCCAGTCACATGTTTTCCCCGACATCCTTCACTGCATTTCGGTCTGGAGCGGGGCCGCGTCGTGCCATCTTAGCTGGGTTCAGAGGGTGGTGAACTTCGGGGCCGGGATTATCTCCGGGGCTCGTAAGCGGGGTTCGGTGTCTGCGACCTTGAGTGCGCTAGGCTGGCGCGCCGTACGTGACCTAGTTGTGAGGCGCGACAGCATTGGTGTCTTCCGAGCCCCAAACGACTCGCGTGCTCAGGTGGAGCTCCGGTCCCTGTTCATTCCACGTACCGCTGTGTCTCCAGCGTGCCACCCGTGGCGTCGGCGGCCGGCGCCCTGGAGCCGCCGACTTTCCGTGTGTCTGTGGCCCGCAGGACTTTTTCGTATCGCGCAGCCTTCGTGGAACCGCCTGCCCCCGGACATCACCGCCTCTCGAACCTGTGGAGAGCTTGGACGCAAACTTGATGAACTACCTCCTATAGTTTGACGTGTCTGACTGCCCAGTTTTATCTGTACGACTATTGTGCGTGTGCTGCACTGAAATGACTAGAATCAAGTGGTAATCCACGCGGTGGAAAGATTCGTAAATAAACTGAACTGAACTGAGCTGGACAGCCATTGAATGGATGGGTTTTATACGCAGTACATGCATACATACAAATGGTTGCATATCAGTCAACAAGGTACCTCAGTCAATCACAAACTGATTACCACCCGATACGATACATATCGATGCTAAGGTCACTGGCCAGGTGAAGTCAGAGTGTTGCTCGGATTTTTGGAGTTTTCCAAGCAAAAGCCAGTATTTCTTAGTTTGGGGTGATATAGGGTAAAATGGGTGCTGACTTCGCTTGCTTCACTAGGGTGACAAAAAAGTAAAACGCGTCTGTTCCAAAGCACTCAGCAAATATGTTCCCATTATTTGAACCTTTTTTTAAGAAACATTTTG
>CP099852.1:6022661-6555161 GCA_030062745.1 Capitulum mitella | reverse complement strand
AAGCGTAACATCCGACATGTGGCCGACACCCGGATCAGGCATATCTAATATCCGGGCCGGATCCCAGAAACCCAGACCCGGTGCATCCCTAATTATAAAGCTGCATCATTCCAAGGTTTTCACAGCACACCAATGTATGCTGTTAGAATTGCACCTTAGCGTCAAAAGACTGACATGGACTACGTTAATGGTGACTGCGTTTATCATCGTCCGCGTACGACCACAGCTCTGGGAGGACATGGATGGTGTACCCTTCCGAGATGACAACAGAATTGCGCCGTTAGAGGGAGATGGTATGACAAGGATAAGTTATTTCTGGCTTTTTTGCTGCTTTATTTTTATGTCATTGCTACTTATGTTTTTAACGTTAACTTGTGCTATTACTTATGTTATTAACTTTAGAGAAAAGTTTCTGTGGTAAGTAACTTAAGGCTGCGAGTTTCTCAGTGTTAGACTGAGTAGTCTCCCTGGTATAAGAGCAGAATTCCTGGATTGACGGTTTCAGTATTTTGTTGACACTAGAAAACGTGGATGTGCACCAGTGCACCAGGAGGCCAAACCCAGTAAGACTGCCAGTTTTGGGCAGGCAACCATGCAGGTTGGTGTTGTTACCCTTTTCGTTCCTGAACATGGCTTATGAACGGCCGTGGAATTTGCAATAAAATAATGTTTGTGACGGTTGTTGGTGTTGAACATTGTATTGCTTTCTGTATGGCAAGGGATGGTATTTTACGCCTTGTTGGGCACTGGACATTGGCGATATGCTATACGTTGGTGTATTGTTATAATGTAAGAATCCTACCACCGCTGTCACGTCCTTTCATTGTTGGGTGGTGGTCCCCCACACTCGCCCTTCTCACCTGTTTGACAATCAGCAGGGGCCAGCAGGGGTCCCTACCAGACAGCCAGCACTCAACAGCCGCCCCCCCCCCCCCCCAACGCCCCGCCTGCACCGGACAGCCAGCTCTAAACAGCCTGCTGGGCAGCCAGCTCTCAACAGGTGCCTTCTGCCGGATAGCCAGACATCGATCCACGCCCACTGCCAGACAGCGAGTCTCCACAGGGCCGATGACGTGACCCAGGCCCTGGTAGGGGAAGTGGTACTGGCTTTGATGTATTATGGTCTGAGATTGATCACCGCAGGGTGTTGGGTCTGGGTAATCCCTAATATTCACTTTTGTCTGTTCTGCCGTTTTGCTACAGTTTACATATGTTCCCCACAGATAAGAGCTCTTCATCGTCCAGCGGCTCCCAGGCGTCGCCTCCTTCCGAGGCCTCGCGGATGCCGCCACCGAACTGAACGAAGGCCGACCGAGCGGCTTTCAGCAACAGCAGCGTCAAAGGACCAGTTCCAAAAGCTCTATTGGGAGCACGGCGTATCGGCCCCCGTACACCATCTGGTCCAGGTGTAGAGTGTTGGGCCAGGAGTCTGAGCCGTACCCGGCTAGGCCCCGCCCCCCCCCCCCCGCCGAGTTCTGTCAGGAACAGCCGCGCCGGCCGGGCCAGCGGCGGCTCGCCGGCGGCAACCATGCCAGCAGCAGCCAGGCCAGCGGTGACCTTGCTGGCACCAGCCAGGCCAGTGCCGCGAGCCCAGGCCTGAAGGCATCGCGTGGTACGACGTTGGCATCGGCGCGGACAGTCCGACCCCACGGAGAGGCTGACGGCTGTGATGGAGGCAGGCATGCAGGCCGAGGCCGAGAGCTGGGTCCGGACACTGGCGCTGAAGGAAGGCCTGCTGCGGCGCTGACGCTGGCGCAGGACGACAACCAACACAGCACCCAGTTTGAACAAGCTCTTGCCATTCCGGGCCAGGTCGTGAGCGGCCTGGGAGGTCGCGCTCAGGCCCGCTCAAACCCGCTCGCCGCTAGTTTTAAGCACAGCGCAGTTCATGGCCATGCTTACTCATGTTGACAGGTCGAGCGCGCGGGTCCACGACTTGTCTGCTTGGAGTATCTTGTTCGTGTGACGATGTTTTGCTATTGTGATAAATGGCATTTTGCATTCATTCGCATTAGCCAAGCGGACGGGTCCAGTGCCGGCCATCCTTGTTGTTGCTTATTTGGTATCGTTTCGCAGTGTAATAAAGCACATTCTGAAGGTAGCACATGTTTATCACTCGCTTGGGGATCATGGTCTCAACTCTGAACATTAGGATGATCATGATGGGTTCATGGAGCAGGTTCCCTGAGGGTACGTGGTGCTATACGCGACTGCCCTCCTTTTCCATTTTCTCTGTCCATAGTCCTCACTGCTCAACGGCTAACTGTCGTAAAAGTTATCCATATGCACAACATCCAACGGCGCCCTAAAATGTGTCCCAAAAAAGGGCGTTACTTTGAATGTATGCGGTTCGAAATGGAACAGAACATGCATGCGCACCATATTACCTTTAAAAGGTGGTAGACACATATTTGTCTCATACGACTATCAAAACCTAAGCTCAAGAGGCGCAAACATTTCAGACATGCCTGGTCAATCTGGCAACCACAGGAATACAGGAAACCATGGCCAGCATAAGTCCTGCTCATTCGTCCGTGTAATAACAGAACCGGAAAAGTACAGGTATCCATGGACAGCATAAGCCCGCCACTTGTCAAGATAGGCTCCGCCCACTGTCCATGTAATTCCGATTTTTGTGACTCACAGCCCATGCAATACTTTGAAATGCTGGGTCTTTACATGATGTGTTAAAAGCTTAAGTGGTGATGCTTTGGGTCGGACATGGGTGGTTTACGTACATGCGTGACATCAGTATCGTTCCAAAGGTCGTCCAATGATCGGAAAAATGTGAATGTCCATGCAGTGACGGATGTTACCAATGTCCATGTGTGTAAGAATTTCCAAAATGGGGGCGCGCGGCACGTGCCTCGCATAAGCGATGGCAGTGTGAAAAAACTGCCTCTGGGCGTTTTTTTTTCTAGGATTGGGTGAGGTGCTTCCAATCCGAAGGTGGCAGCCACTTGAGAAAAGCACCAGTCTTTTGTTCATACCGAAAGCTCAACGGTTCCGGTCCACTGTTCGGGCGCCACGCTGCCTGGAAGCTGAAGACACACTCATTCTCGAACCCCTTATTGATTCCACCTTGATATCGCATAGAGCCTCTTGACTTTTCGCAATGAAAATCATATTAGCGTGTAGTCCGTTTTTTGCGCTCCACATCAATCCAAAAAATCATGGCATCTTATTATGTCCTTTGTCTATAACAGGTCGTTTCGTAAAATCCTGCATGTCATAACGGAGATTCATCGCTAAAAAACAGCATGCCGGCTGCAGTTGCTTGCTACATTTACGGTCGAATAAAATAAACAGCCCATGCGTGGTTCAAAACCCAGGAACCGCATTGGCACACTCGGCACATTCCGTTGTCGAAGTCTTGGTTTCAAAAGACTGTTTTGGTCACCCAGGCACAGGGACTCAAAGCGGATATCATCTCAAGAGAAGTTGAACAACACATCGTATAGCGCCCTGTGTGCGCTTAAGAAGGGTATGGGTGCACCGTTCATAGGCAAAGAGCAAAATGGTTATTTCCTATGCTTTTCACCTTTTGTGTCGGACATACAAACGGTCACCAAGATCAGACCATCAAAACGAAATGCGACATGAAATGAAGTGTTTTAGAAACAGGGTTTGTCAAGCATAAGAGAGTCCAGCAAAAAGCACGTTACCATCATTTATGTTAATCCGCGCCCCAAAGACCAAGACCACTACCAGACCACAAAGACCAGACTGCTTCGAAACTGGCTCTATTGGAAACCGAACATGTCCATGTTCATAGAACTTGCTTAACGAAGTAAGCAACGAGCCCTAGTCTATATACTATTTGAATAATCCCTGTCTGTCTGTCTGCCTGTTCGCCCGTCGACAAATCTTTGTTCCGGTTCAGGGCCCAAACGGATTCAAGGACCGCTCGTGCCGTGCACCGTTCGAATGATCTCGCGCCGCCAGAAAACCCGCCAGTTTCGTCGCGCTGCGATCCGTCGTTGGCGTGTGCCGCGCGCTTCAAGGCTGATTTTACACCCGTAGGGATAACGCGTAAAATAGGGAAAACAAACAGCGCCAAACATCGTTTCGGTTCCGACATGTTTTCTCGGCAACCGCAGGTCGGATCGTCCTCGAGACGCATCAGCTTGAAATGACAAAGGAACGGGCAATCGCGTGGCCCACAGCACGTTCCACTTGTGCGCGGCACGTGCCACGCGCAAGCGACGGCAATGTGAAAAAGCTGCTTCTGGGCGTTTCCAGGGTTGGGTATGGTACTGGTGATCCAGAGATCGCAGCGACACAGAAGAGGCATCCCGGTGTAGTTCCGTGTGCTGTCTTTGGTCCGTATCGGAAGCCCAAAGACTTCTGCTCACTGTTCGGGTGCCACGACGACTGGAAGCAGACGATGCACTCGTCCTCAAACCCTTTATCGATTCCACTTCAACATGGCATAGAGACTCTCGAAATTTTGCAATGGAAATCATATCGACCGGAGCCCATTTTTTAGTGATCCACATGAACCTGAAAAGTATTCGTACTTTACTGATGGTTTTGTGTCACAGGTCTGTTGGTAAAACTCTGCGTGTCATGACGGCAATTTACCGCCAAAAACAACAGCGTGCCGACTGCAGTCACTGGCTCATTTCACAGCGAAATAAAATGAAGAACGCACGCGCGGCTCAAAATCTAGGGCCCACGATATCTAAAACTGTACACATGTGGTTGTCAAAGTAGTCTTGGTCAGAAGGCTGTCTTGGCCACCCAGGATGGTAACGCGGAACGGATATCCTCTAAAAGAAATTAAACAGCACATGGCATAGCGGACTGAGTGTGCCGAAGAAAAATGTTGGTGTGCCGCTCATGGGCAAAGAGCAAAACGGCCATTGCCCATGTTTTTCACCTTTTGTGTCGTACGTAGGGACAGGCTGCAAGATCAGATCAAATCGAAATGCAAAATAAGATCAAGTGCATTCAGAACCAGGGTCTGTCGCGTCCAGCAGGGAGCACGTTATCGTCATGACGAACCGCGTCCAAAGCCCAAAACCAACTAAACATCCCAAGCGTCAGAAAGCTTCGAAACCGATACCATTGGAAACAGGGAAGTTCATTGGTGTTCATAAACCTTGCTTAACGAAGGAAGTGGCAAGCCCTAGTCTAGACGCTATTTGAGTAACGTGGTTCTGTCTGTCTGTCTGTCGACAAATCTTTACTCTGGTCCAGGGCCCAAACGGATTGGCGGAGTGATGCATATGTGCACCATTCGAAATGTCTTACGCGCCATCAGAAAATCCGATGATTTCGTCACCCTGCGGTACGTCGTTGATGCGTGCCGCACGCTTCTGGGATTTTTCTGGGAAACGATTCTGGGAAAATTTTTGTCCGGAGGGATAACACATCAAACAGGAAACGCGAACAGCGCCAAACATTGTTGCGGTTTTCAGGGAAGTTTTCCCAGTAACCACGGGTCGGATCGGATCCAAACGCACCAACTTGGAGTGACAATTGAACAAGCAGTCCCGTGCCACACAGCATGTTTCAATGCGCTAGCGGTAGCAATGTGAAAAGGCGTTTCTGGACGTTTTTGAGGACTAGGCGTGAAAATTGCAGTCCAGTGGTCGGGGCGACTCGGAAATGGCATCACGGCTTAGCTGAAATGTACCGTCTTTCGTTTGTGCCAAAAAACCAATGACTCCGGCCCACGGTTCGGGTGCCATTCCGCCTAGAAGCCGGCAAGGCACGCATTCTCCAGCCCGTAATCGATTGCGCTTCAGTATCGCATAGAGGCTCTTGATTTTTTGCAATGAAAATGGCATCAGCGTGGAGCCCGTTCTTTTGGGCTCCATGACAACCCAAAAATCACGGCATTTTATTGCAATACGTCTGTAATACGTCTTTTGGTAAAGTCCTGCATGTCCTAACGGGATTTATCGCGAGAAGAATAATAGGGCGCCTACAGTCGGCCCCCATCGAAGCAAGCTGGAAAAACAAGCGTTCCGTAGCGTACTTTCCCTACTAGCCCACAGGGTTTGCACGTTAAATGTTTCATTTTCGCGGACCTTTATTTCAGCTCCATATCAGTAGATTTCAGTCGTCACGCCGTATCATAGTTCGTTCCATTGCCTCTTGGCGATCTCAGTAACTTTTTTCGCCACATGGGCCAAACTTTTATGGCGTACCGGATAAAAACATACTTGCACCGAATTCCCCGGTTTCTTGAGGTTTGCCGGACAGCTGACTGCTGACCTGGCTGCGTTAGCGCGGTCGGTAATTGCTTTCATCTCGGAGTGTAAGGTTGTGGGATCGAATCCCAGGCAAGGCGTCCTTTTGGGACTGGGCATGAGGCGCTTTTTGACTGATTTTGGTGGTTGTCAACCCGGCTTAGCATTTCTTTCCACATTTCCTTGAGAGCGAAATATAACTGCAGTTGTTTGACAAGTTGTCAGGACGGCAATAAGGATCTTTCAGACGAAGTTTTCGGATACTGAGCAACGTCTGGCCACATACTGATTTACAGCGCTCTGCCGCGGGATTCCGAATAAGTTGTTTCAGACAAAATCTTTTGCGTGTTCGAGATGGCTTATGATTTAATTTCATCTGCCTTGTTTCAGCGCACGATAATGCATGAATGGATGCTGGCATTCGTTATATGTCTACACTCCATTTTGGTCTTAAGGATTCTTTAAAAGAACTGTGAAGTTAAAGTGACTGAAGTTTATTGTTCAGCATCCGCTTGTTTTGGTTTGCGTTTGGCCAGTTTCGTAACAATAAAAGAGCGAAGAAATTTGGAGTCATCCTCGACTCTGGAAAGCAAGAGCTCGCCTGCTACGTAGCACCGCTTAGTTGGATTGCTGATGACTTATCTGGCGTTTGAAAATGTGTTTACGACGGGAAGTATAGACGAAATTCTTATATCCTTCTAAGATTTCACGGCTGGCTCGCTACCCTAGCCAACAACTATGGGCGTAGAAACAGGAAGAGAGACGGGTGTCATGTCCTCCCACTTTTTGGGAAATTTAACAT
Source organism: Capitulum mitella (assembly GCA_030062745.1). NCBI lineage: Eukaryota > Metazoa > Arthropoda > Thecostraca > Pollicipedomorpha > Pollicipedidae > Capitulum > Capitulum mitella. The sequence goes on along the minus strand of CP099852.1, from coordinate 6,548,159 downwards.
TAGCCCTATGGATGAAAACGTCTCTGCCCCCCTCCCCCCTTCCGCTCCTTTCTTCACACTCTTACGCCCCTGCCAGCAACAAAATGTGTCAAACAGAGGAGAGTTTTGTGTTGAACATTTATTGAATATTAAGATTTAGGAGGCGCACATATAGCATTAACTTCTTTATTCCATGGTCGAAGTAGGTCACAAAGGCAGTTACAGGTGAGAGATGAAATAAATGAAACTAAGAACATGTAGAGTGGCAAGAAATAAACAGCAATAGTGATACTGAAAATAATAGCAATGGAGATAAGAGGAATGAAATAATGCTGACAATTCATGCTATTTATCTAACCAGGCTTCAACCTATCAACGAACAGGCGCAAGATAACACGTCAGTCGTATACATAAGGCACTTACTACAAACATACTCGAGGAGCAGTAATACCAAGGCCAAAACATCGCAAAAAAGTGAATATACGACAAAAAGTAGAGTGCAGTATCCTGTACACATACTCCGTACCATATGTGCTGTAAACTGGCTCCGTGGCAAGTAACAACAAGATTACAAATTGGTAAGCACTGGAACAAAACTAAAAATGTACTTCATACCAGGTGCCCATCGCAGAACTTCTGCCGGACAACCGCAAAACCAGAACGCGGTAAAAAAAAAATACATAGCAGAAACTAAGCAGATCCTTCCATGAAATCACGTCGCCAGTATCAAATATTCCGCAGTTAGAAGATCCGCCATATTCGAATCATCTGCGTCACCTTTCCTTGAAAGAAGAGACACCAAATTCTAGATGTAACTATGGATTGTACCACCAGAGCCGACTTGCTGCATTTTTAGTATTATACCAACATGTTAAGACTAAACTTCGTTCTGCCCTTTGTCTAGTACCCTGGACTGCAGTCACTGGTTAAATTCACGGTCAAATAGAATGAATAGCGCACGCGCTACTCAAAGCCCAGGGTCAGCGTATTAAAAAACTCAGCGTATTACGTTGTCATGGTAGTTTTGGTTTCAGAAGGCTGTCTTGGCGACCCAGGGACAATAACTCGAAACTGGTATCCTCTCGGAAGAAACTGAACAGCGCATCGTATATCATCCTGTGCGCATGTGAGAGGAATCCTCATGGGCAAAGAGCAAAATGGCTATTTTCAGTGCTTTTTACCGTATTGTTTCGGACGTCAGGCAAAGGACCAAGGTTAGATCATGAAAGTGAAATACAAAATAAAATTGAATAGTTTTAGAAACGGGGTCTGTCACGCACAGACGTGTGCAGCAAGGAGCACGTTATTGTTATTTATTTGTGAACTACACATATCAACATTACATATAACAACATATTAACACACAACCACCACATTCCACTTTTCGTTTGCGAAGTAGTCTTGGTTTCAGCACGCTGTCATGGCCACCCAAGGAGAGTGACTCGAAATCGATATTCTCTCAAAAGTAATTGAACAGTATATCGCATGGTATAACAGTATAACAGTGTGCGCCTAAGAAAAGTTTGGGTTAATTCGTCAGCAAAGAGCAAAATGACTGTTCCCTGTGTTTTCGCCTTATGTGGCCAGTCGCAAAGATCAGATCATCAAAGCGACTTGCAGAATAAAATCTAGTGCATTTAGAAACTGGTTCTGTCATCTACAGGAACGTTCGCTGTCTAGAAAGGAGCATGTTACCGTCATTTATGACAATCCGTGCCCAAAGACAAATACCTTTACCAAAAACCACATAGGTTAAACTCCTTCGAAACTAATTCTATTGGAAACTGGACATTCCATTGTTTATAGACCTTGCTTCACGAAGTAAATGGCAAGCCTTAGTTGACAGCTATCGTATCATAATCGTGTCGTATGGTAACTGTACAAAAATGTTTGGCTAAAATGCAATCATCAACGCTATATTAATGTGACACGAATTGTTCTCAAAAAATGAATTACATGGATTGTTTTGCAACATGTTTCGTTCTACGACACTGGTTCATATTTGCCCATTATGCCCTGCAGTTGCTAATTTCCACACCACACGATATTTTCATTTCCTTGGTGATGAGCTGATGCACTTCGACAGCTGACACTGTACGTTCGTGTCATCTAATGCCGTTTTTGACGTAGATAAGTGCATCGCCCGTTCCGACATGTAAGTACGGGACATCTGAGTCAGCTCAGGCGTAAGACTGATCGTAAGACGTAAGATGCAGGGGTGTGGTTGAGAAGTAATTTTTAGCGAAGCCGTTCCCTGGAACTGTTGCATTCAGCATGCGTTTTTCAACCTTTCACTGAAGCTGGTCCACAGCGTTGGAAAACGTGGGAAATATGTCCGAGCCAAGGCCAGTAGGCTGCTGACACGCTCTGGAGGTCCCGAACAAGTGAAAGTCTTTGTGGCTCTGATAGGCATTTGCTGTGGGTGACGTACAAAAGTAAGCGATACTAGGTGTGATACTCTCAGTTTGAATTAGCCGGGATGGCGTTGATAACCTCTACGCCGTCCTTCATTTAGCTGATCGCAAAATGATCCAGATCAGCTAAATGAAGGACGGCGTATAATGTGTGGCCGTGCGCTAAATCCAGATCATTGCGCACGGCCACAAGTGACCTAGATGAGTGGTTTTTGGCGTTTGCTCTTTCAGATACTTTGAGCAGCCAAATGGCGAAAATTTAGGAAAGAGCGGAAACCTCGAAACGTTCTCCAATGCAGTGTTGCACAATTAGAACGAAACAATTCCTGCCTGGGCGTCGCTAATAAAAATGAGTGTGCCACTCCCCTGAAAAATAAGCACAGAGACAGCTAATGGCTGTTTTTCATTGATTTGCTGATGAAATTCCGAGATACCAACTGGCAAAACGGGTCTAAGCAGAGGAAATAGAAGTGATTAACCGTTTTGAGGAAGTAAAAAATGGTTCTGATAGTGATGATATGAATTATGGGATCATTGAAACGGATCCAGCAGCAGTATCGAAGTGCAGCGGTTGTTTTTGTCGATGTGGGTGCATAGAACCAAGGTCACGTTTGGCACGATGATCGTTACTTTATTAAACCGACGCAAAGGCTCCAATTAGCCGCTGTTGACTTGGGACCTCCGCCCTGCAGAATTTGCAAGTCTGAACAATGCCACGCCTCGATCACGCCAGTGCAGCCTTTCCGATATCCTTTCATTTTTATTTGCCGTGGCAGCATTTGGGTGGAGTGGTGCAGAGTGAGCCATGACTCACGCAGAAGAATGAAGGAAACTGCGTGCTCTCCGTGCTGCAGACTGGGAGAAAGAGAAAGTAATTCATGGAGTCACGTCCTGGCTCCTGAGAGGAAGTAGGTGTGGCCATTGCAACCAGATGCGTTATACTGAATCATGCTATGCTGATTCTGGTGCAAAGGCCGATAAACTCTATCCGAGTAGTCCTGCAAAAAAACAGTTTGAAGTTTTCCATGCCCCTCCACCTGTGTGTTTTTCGAAAGATCATTTTGGAATAAAGAAATGCTATTTTTCCTTCTTGGTTGCCTTTCACTATGTTTTTTCCTCAAACAAGAGGTAGCTGAATTCAACAGCGCACGAAGCATTTTATGCAAAGAAATGTTTCGTACACTGTTGAGATCTCCAGATTAGCCGTATTTCAAGCTTTATTTCTTGCGTCCCATCTGAACGCTGACAGCATGAAACTATTTTCGGGCTTTGGAACATATCTGGAAATATGCGCGTGAGCGAACAATGGTTTAAACCTGTTGCGAAATTAACCAGTAGCATAGATAGGCGCGGATCCGGGATTCGGGAGATAATGGAAGCACAGTGCATATAGCGGAGAGACACAGGTCCTCCCAAAATCGAAGTACCCTAACTGTTCATAGTCTATGATATCTGGCGTAAGGCCTTGGACTGAGAGGGACGGGGGGCCAAAATCGCCCTCTTCCGGTTGTCTCTTGAACTAATGAACGGACTGCATTAGTCAAACACAAATCGATAGCCCCTGTTGTACAACCTCGGGGGAAGAAAATAATTAACGGGACGTAATAAAGGTTTAATATGTCAAGGTACAATCCAAAGTCGCAATTTTTTGGCGATTTACAGGGCATCATGAAACATCGTCCAGTTTCATTCATATATATTTGAATGTCACACATATAATGCCCGTCAAAAATAACTTAATACTTTTATCGTATCATGTACATCCACATTCATTACAGTGTACAACATTTAACACATGTATATCGACATTATCTTTGATAACTTGGTATGAAATCAAGATTTGTTTACCGGTCTCTCATGACAAAATAACTTGTATCGCATCATATTAGCATCTTACAGTGTATGTGTATCATAACAGAAGATGACAAATCGAATCGGGCGAAAAAATCGCAAGCGTAGTAGCATTTATGACGCAGTTTTGACATTGATGTGATGAACCTTGATACAGGACTGCACCAAAATGTGTGAAAATAAAGTAGTAAGAGATACTGAAAGTTTCACATCAAAGCGTCAGTTCACTTCCAGACATCTTAAGTTCTTGAAGGGGTAAATGTCTGCCCCCCAGTCAGTGGCGGCTTAAGAGTCCGGAGCGCGCACCCCATTCACCATCGGGGATTCGTGACTGATTCCAATGAAGCAGTAACGCGCACTTTGAACCTTCTTTCAGAGAGTGTAATTAGATGACATGAAAGTGTTGCCTCTGCAGAAAGCTGTTTTGGCAGCTGGCTGTGGTCAGCGAAGCCCAACTACGTCCGCACCCTGTTTTTGGTGTTCGTGACTAACATCCTAAAAGAAAATGAGATTGCTCGGAAGAAAAGTGGATGGTCTGCCGTTGCTTGCTAAGGCGTTGTTTGGCTGGTTGCGTAATTCCAGACTGTTGGCCATCAGCAGATTCAGACCACTTGCTAAGGGGAAGCCAAGTCCCCATCCACGTCATCCAACCTAACCCCAAATACTAATTCACTCCTTGGCTCAAGCGTTCGCTTTCGCCAGTTTTGAAAATTATCCTCATGCATAGAAATGTTCAATAGAAAAGCAGGTTCTTTTATACTATCTGTCGGAAATGGGAAACACATGTTGGGCACGATTTTCCAGTAGAAGAAACGGGGGAGAGATCGCTCCGATTCACCTCTCCTGGACCTGTTAGTGCTGGTGGTTGACTATAAACAAAAATCACACTGGCTGAACGGCAGTCTTCTCAAAAACGAGTAGCAGTTGCAGAGCCTGTCCACGTGGTGCTATGCCCTTAGGGACGAATTATTAAAGCCATGCAGGATGTCGGGAAAATGCGCATCTTGGTGCATGATTTATTGACGAAACTGTTACATAATAAATAAAACTGATGTCTATTGATAAAAAATAGACATCGCAAAAACTGGATAGGTATTGTTGGAGGCCATAGTGGTGCGCTACTATAACACAACATCGCGTAGAAATGAGTGGACTCCAGCGGGATTGCAGCACTCAGTTGTATTGCGACGGTCGCTTACAGCCAAACTGGTATTATGCAACAAAAGCCTCGACAACGTTTCGTTGCAAAGTTGCGGCAAAGGCAAAATGAAGACGGACGATGGATTTCAACATGTGAGTTCTTTTCTCTCTCTCTCACCCTATCTCTCTCTCTCTCTCTCTCTCTCTCTCTCTCTCTCTCTCTCTCTCTCTCTCTCTCCCCTCTCTCTCTCGACCGGTACATCTTTCGAGGCACGACTTCGTGGAGGCGCAAAGTAATCAACACCAGGAAAGTCAGCGCTAGCGCAATTATTAGTCACCTGGACGGAAAACATGGTCAGAAGTTTCCAGATGCTGCAGTGGCCAGCACCAGCACCGTCGTTGCTGCGCCTGGTAGACAGCTCTCTCAGGATATGGATGCATCAGACGGTGCACTGGACAGCGCAGCTGGTGCACCGCCAGGTGGACAGCTCAGCTCGCATATTCCAGATGGTGCGGGCGCCAGAGCCGGGACCGACAGGGTGCTTAAAAAACCCACATCACCATCAGGACATCATACCAGCGCCCCAAAAAAGAGAGGAGGCCAAAGGAAAGGCCACAAAACGATGCACTTCGGGTCATTTGGCCCAGTCCTCACAAGAGAAAGCCTGAATGCGAAATTGGGCCCGGGGAAGCGAGAAGAAAAACGAAAGAAGAGCGAGGGGCAAAAAAAGACGAATATTCAAACAGCCACGACCGGAAAAGGCTACAGAATTGACAGGAGGCAGGCAAAACAAAAAAAAACGTAGCAATGTCCGACATGATGACACGGATGTCGAAGGTGACGAAAACGTTACAACACTGTCCTGTTCTTGATCATTGAATGGCTACTGTTTTGCGAGGGGTAGGAGCGTTGCACAGAGTGCAAGAAATAAGTGCAAGATGAGTGTGTTGGTCTCGACGCCGTCCACGAATCTTTGCATGTAATTTGTGAAAATCAAGTTTTGCCGTGCTTCGGGTTAGTTTTGGGGGAAAAAAGTTTTGTTTTGTTCCGTTTTAAAGGCCTTAGATTTGTGCACACGTATATAGTAGCCAAAAAAGAGAAGCGCACGGAGGAACATGACGTTAGACATGTAATACGTCATTACATGTGTGATGTCTTTACATGACATCAGACGTGTAATGAGGTAAAAGGGAACCTGGGTGCCGAGCTGCCACGGGGACTGGGGCAACTCGGAAAACTGCAGGGGTCTTTGTAAAGTTCATTTATTCCTAATGTTGACGCAGAACGCTGTCAAAACTACTGTGGAATGAAAAATACCAGGCCACGTACATGCTTTGGTGTTCCATGAATCGTAAAACCTACTCAACCTGCTCCCAACAATGTCATGTCCTTAAGCATCCAAGCAGTCCCACTTCCCTTACCTGAAATGCATAGTCATCACATATTCGTTTATACCGTGATTGCTGGTACTGAAATTTGCTGATAAAATCCAGACAGCGGTCCGGGAAGATAAAACGCGATCTGTGCGTGTTCTCCGGTGAGGAAGTTTCCCCCGATCTCTCCCAGATAGAGGCTCAACGGCGCTCCTCCCGCCGGCCGGGGGGAGGGGGAGGAGCGCTGCAGCGGCCCCTCGTGACCGCAGAGTACGGTGCAGGCGGCCGGCTCCGTTCTCACCGTCGGCTGGTTTCGCCTTTGTGCGCAGTGCGCGCCAAGCGCCGCCGTACGGCGCCTGAACGCCGTGGGTATGGCGTTTCCATGCCCCGGGAGTGGCTGCGCCGTCTCTGTGCGCGCGCTCCGCTGGGGGGGGGGTCAAGCAGGGAGCGGAGGTCTCGTAGACTAGCGTCGAGGTAGGGGGGAGGCGAATGCTGTTGGATTATTGTGGAGTGTGGTGTCAGCGCTGTGCAGTCACGGGAGCTGATGGTTTGTGACAGAAATTCACAGGAAGTAACGACTGTCAGCAATTGACCACGCTGAAAATGCAACCAAGCAATGTAAATACGCAGGTTAGTGGTGCTTTAAGGCCCAGTGCGTCCCGATTGCACCACTGCAATACCATTGGACATTCCGAGGAAATGGGGAGCATGACTGAATTATAAACCTTTGGAACGGGTCGATGAAGAGCGGAAAGGAATTCCGACGGCATTCCAGGCCGACTTGCTCATTCTGTACCTATGATTTATGACCTGTTGACAACTACGAATGTTTGCCCAAGCACGTTCTTTGGTATTGTTTGGGTTCAGCTCCCCATGGAAACAATTATGTCTGCCTGCGTCTTAGAATTCGTCAGAATTAGTACGGGAAGTAGTTTGTGTATCCTGGTAGTTTTTCGATTTTCCCTGAACAAACTTGAACTGATACCAGTACCAATCGCGTGTCGTCCACAATTGCCTGAGTTATACGACAATGATTCAAATGAAATTGTTCTGACTTTATTTCATATTGATAACATTCATTGACTGATTGGTATTGATTTGACGACATATTACCTAAGATGCAGTTCAGATGCTGAGGAAAATTCTTAAAAGCCTACTAGAGCTAACCAAAGAACTCTTCCAACGAAACATGTCCCGCCTGCAGTGCATTTTACATTGTCGGGCAAACTATAGCTAAGCACCATGCGGCTGCTTCAAGCACACATAACTGTGTCCACGCACTGGCCAGGCAATCAAAGTTCAACAAAGAGTTCCGTCATTTTTCCCCTTGCTGGATCCAAAATGGCGCCGAAGACTTTAGGGAGTACCTGCTCTTCTTTTCACTGGCCTCCGATTTGATTACATCAAATGCTGACGCCCTTGGGATGTCAGTTATCTTAAATCGCAACTTGCCGCTTCCTCTGTGCGTTCAGAAATACGAATAGAATAGGCAGAATAGGCATGCGTAAACTCCCATTTGCGTCTCCATATCAAGGCTGGAAACAAGACCTGAGACTAATTTCACCCACCGCGAGCTGCCCCGTGTTGAGCCGTGATGTCTTTTAATGCCGTCAGATTCCAGTGCACCCGCACCACCTCCATACCGAGCCGCACACCTCGCACCACGTGTGTAACATTCAGTGCTTGTGTAGAGTCAAACATGGCGCGGAATCACGGCCGGTTCCCTTCGCTACCCGTCCGAGTCCGTCCGAGGCAGGCCGACTGGGTGCGGTGTATTTATGACAGCTGGACACACAAAGCGGCCACACGCCTTCAGCGCCACCGCTTGCCACTGCGGCGTCGCCATCAGCTTTGCCGTGCTCGGAAGTGTCGCCACCACCGCGCACAGCTCACATGACCACCGCCTCGTCCAGGACGCATGAGGTGGAGCGGTTAACTCGCCACGCTATGCGGAACGGGTAACGTTGATCGGTATTTCTTTTCATCATGTTTCCTGGACGTGGCGGGGCACGCGATTGTCCGCTGCGGGCACCGACTTCCGGGCTTGTCACAGAAGGACCGCTGTTGAACCGTTTCGCCGCAGAGACATCTGGTGAGCGACGGATAACACGTGGTGTACCTTGATATGCGTGGCGATTTCGTTACATCGTATTAACACGACATCTGGGGGAGATATAGCAGACATGATTGCATAAAACAGCCAAAATCCACCCTATAGAACATCTTCAAAGTGCATCCTTATGACGTTTTGCGGCGCCTTGCCATCACTCAGCGTCATGCAAATACAGAAAACAGCCAAGAGCCAGCCAGCCTTTAGAAGCTTGCTAAAGGGTTAACTTTGTCGCACGATATACTGCAACAGCGAACTATATAGCGCAACACCAAAGCCTGCTTGCGGAGTGCATGCTGCACCGTCGAACATCTTGTATTCACCACTGCCATGTCAAGCACATGCTCATTCGCCGCGGATCGTCGACTTGCCCTCTGCGCCACCTATCGTCGGTGGTGCTATTTTTTATTTACCACCTCCCGCCGCAGGGCGTCGGCGAGGTGCTTCCTCATCTCCAGCGTCTTCGCGTCGATCTTGCCGGCGAACGCCGAGCGCGCGGCGCGCGACGACTTGGGCCTGCTGGTGGCCTCCTTCTTCTCGGAGTTCTCCAGCAGCTTCTGGCGTTCGGAGCGCTTCATGGCGAGCAGCTTGTCGCGCTGCTGACGCAGGTACTCCTGACGGCGGGCGATCTCCTCGGGGCTGATCTTGGCGTCGGCCGGCGGCCGCTCGCTCACCGACAGCCGCCCGGTGGGGCCGCTCAGCTCCGTCTCGCGGCTCCGCTCGGCCTCGAGCCGCTGACGCTGGGCCTCGAGTCGCTGGCGCTCGGCGTCCGTCTCGGCCAGCGTGCGCTCCAGTTCGCGCGTCTCCTGGTCCATGCGCGCCTGCTCCTGCTGGTGCTCCACCATCGAGAGCCGGATCACTTCCTCGAGCACGCGGCGTTCCTCGTCGCTGACCTCGGTGCTGTCGGCGACGAGGCTGGCCGGCAGCAGACCGTAGCGCTGCTGCAGCAGCTCCAGCGCCTGCAGCTGCAGCTCGATGTTGGTGCGGATCATCATGCGCTGGAACATGTCGAAGTCGTCGGCCGCCCACAGCTGCTCGAACAGCATCTGGTGGAACTGCGACTTGATCCGGCTGGAGGACTTGTTGCACGCCCGCTCGAAGTGCTGAGGCGTAATGCCGATGTCCTCCATGTACGTGCCCAGCATGAAGTCGACCAGGTTCTTGTACTCCTCGTGCACGCGCTTGTACTCCTGGTTCTCGCCGCCCGGCTCGAAGATCATCGACTTCTGCTCGATGAAGTTGATCATCGGAATGTTCCAGATGGGGCCGCGCAGAAAGTCCACCAGCGAGTCAAACACCCAGCACATGTCGTCTGTCTTGGCTTCCTTCTTCTTGGACATGGTTACTCACCTGGGCACTCGCTTCTCACTTTCTCCAGCCGCCGCGACGCTGCCTGCTGGCGTTTCAACGAGCCCGTCGCAGTTTCCCACCGGGCCGCGTCGCCTCCGACGGCGCCGCAGACCACTTATGACGTGCGGTCGACGCGGACTTGGCGACGTCCCGCATCGATGTGAGCTGGCCGCGACGTGGCGCCGTCGCCATTGATCGCCCACCTGGCTGCCGGCCGTCGCCCGGCTGGAATGCGGACGTCGCCATGACGACGCCGTCGCGTAAACAGAATTAGGCGCCGGCGGATTCATGGCCGGCCAAGCCTGTTGTGGGGAGCCGTGACCGCTGCGGGCCATGGATTGCCCGCGTCTCTCCAGACCAGCACAATGGCCGGCCGGACACCGGCGAACACGTCAATTACCGCGCGTCGATGGGAGAATCACTGACGCGGAAGGAAATCAGGGTCATACTGCCAGCCCACGGCCGGAAGCAACAGACTCGGGTCGTTGTGTGTTTTGCTGACTTTAGTAATTTAAAGAAGCGAACTGATTGTCACGTATCGCGCAACAAAATTGCCAGATTACCAATGCATGAGTACCTCACTGAAATGTTTACGAATGAGGCGAGTTCGGAGCTCATGTTTCGCACACGAACAAAAAGCTTTCGACGGACTACAAGAGCAAAACGAGGTCAGTGCATCACCAGGCATTACTTTTTCCACTCGATTCAGTAGACAAGCGACAATGGTCTTGACATTTTGATGTTTGGACAACGCCGAAGTGTTTCAGGTTCGTGAGCACGTAAACAAAAATGTTTCAGTGAACTACAGGACCAAAATGGGCCAGTTTCACTACTATCCGTTACTTTTTTCCAGCCATCCCAGTAGTCGAACAACATTGGTCTTGATATACGAATGCCACCGAAGTGCTTCTAGTTTAGAGGTGACGTTCTGTATACCTACTTTCATGGAATATCCGGACCCTAGAACGCTAGCTCACCTCAGGAACATATCGGGAAACGAGTGGGTCCAAATCCATAAAATTCCCAGGTATGTGCACAATATGTCAGTCCCTCAATTTTTAAAGGCAGTTACCGCATTTGTTTCTAAATAAGCGCACTGTTCCCTTCAAGCAAATTTTGAAAACAACTAAAAAATGGCAGTGGCATTTCTATGCCTTGTTGACTCCGGAACACAGCTTGCAATTTTGCCACCACTGAAACGGTGTGAAACCCCAGTCGTTTGAACGTGCCATTGGGTCGCTCCCACAATTTAAGTGTTTGTTTACCATCCATGGAAACATTCTCTGTGATGTGGTGTGTGCAACCAGCTGATAGTTGGTACTGAGCCAATTTCATAAAAAAAAATTTCTCCCGTTCTGACGTCTTAATAAAGTGTAAGCTTCTCTTAAGCGCTTTATGTGCCTTTTGTTCGCAAAAATTCGTTTTCCGCGTCCTGCCCACATGTTGAAGCCGCACAATATCATATCATCACAATATCAGTATCATACCTTGGATTCTAACTGAGGTTGGGATTTTGCAGACATACCATATTTGTCGTACATCCTTGTGCAAAATGCTCTGCCAATTAAAACGCAAAAACGTTCAAAAGCATTGTCCAGACCTGGCGCGCACAGATGTTTCGCAGCGGGAGATTTAGCAGCAGATACCGCGTGTAGTCTGCTTGGTTCTCAGCTCGAAAAATGAGGTTTTTCCTCGACGGCTGGTCCCGTGGGTGCTAATTATCCGTCATTGACCGCCGACAGGAGGGCGTCATAGAACGCTGCTGCGCCACAGGCTGGTCGCCGATGGCGACAGTCAACAGGGAGCCCTCGACCTGGCCCGCCCAGGCAGAGGCGGGTCCAGGCAACCGGCTCGGAAGAAAACGTTCCGAACCCATGATGGTCCTCCAGGGTTCACTGTGGCAAAAGTCACCATGAGAGTTCTATTCATTGGAACAACTGAGACCATGTTATCGTCTTACCGTTGCTCTAGGAGCCGTCTAAAACCAGAGCATTTGAATCGCATTTTGGACTTTGAGAGCTTGGGAAGGCAGTCGCGCGTGTTGACGGCTCCCCGGGCCCGCCACTGGCTACGGGCAGTGGGCGATGGACGGCTCTCGGCGATGGTAACACCCCCGACACGCCCTCGGACGGAGCACGGATATTTTCAGGTTCAGATCGACAGGCGGTTGTCGTGCATGTTCGAATAGCCGCCAACGAACAAACATTGGACAGCCGTCGAAGTCAAATATGGCGGTTTTAACTAAAAACATGTGGGCGCTTCGTGGAAATCTTCGCGTCGCATTTTGCCTGCACTTCCCCTTGTTTTTCCGGCATCTTGAGCCTACGGATATGCCTCCTAACGGTCGCGGCCCTATTGAACGCAATACGGCCAACTGGTGACGTAAATCGGTTTGCCAGTTCCCAACGCCTGTCACCAGTCTCCAATGGTTGCTTGTTTCAACGACTCAGGACGAGGAGCTTCTTCCAGCGCACCGACAACGTCGCGATTCGACCCCGTCCCAATGGGGGCCGACGCCACGCGAGCCCCTGATCAGCGGCGACATTGTCCGCACCGTCTGACGGCTGGCCAACCGACGTCACGCAAACGAGTCACGTGACCGCTCACAGTCAGCTGGCTCGGCGCCATTGGCTCGGCATCGGCGCTGGTTAATGCATGTCGGTTGCTGTTTCGAGATCAATACATACCGTACCGTCTGTGGGGGCCGGCTGCCGGCCCTGGGGGAACTCGGCGCGGAATGCTGTTTGTCGGTCGATCGTTCTCAGGATGCAGCACTGCTTCCCCGTACAACTGTCTGCCCAGGCATCGAAAGGTGAGGCTGTCTCCCTAGGAATCTAAAGGCAGAGTTGTCCAGGAAACGAAAGCACAGCTGTCTCTCCAGGAATCGAAAGGTATCTATCTCTAAAGGTAGCTATCTCTCCAAGAATCTAGTCTCACCAGGAATCTTGAGGTAAAGCTGTCACAACAGGAACTTAAAAGTAGAGCTATGTCTCCAGGAATCTAAATGTAGAGCTCTCTCTCCAGGAATCGAAATGTACAGCTTCTCTCCAGCAATCTCTAGCAATCCAGCAATCCGGAGGAATCTTAAATGTAGAGCTGTCTCTCAAGGAATCGAAAGGCACAGCTATCTCTCCAGAAATCTAAAGGCAGAGCCGTCTCTCCAGGACTATAAAGGCACAGCTGTCTCTCCAGGAATCTAAAGGCAGAGCTGTCTCTCCAGGGATCTAAAGGCCGGCGAGGAAGTATCATTAAAGGGGCAAACTTTTGCTTCCCCGACTTTGGTTTGTAAGCGACAAGATGTAGGTAAAATGGCCCCATGACCATCGTATGTAGTATCCATGTTTGAAAGACAGAAGTGCTGCATCATGGCAAACCAAGACTTTCACCTGACGTGGTATATCCCTGGCAGGCGCGTAACGGTTTCTCTTTTGTGGCAGCAACGTTCTAGCCATCTCGACATGAGGTGCAAGAAGCAGCCAGTTAAATGCTCCCAGACACACGTTTTCTTTCGTCTGTTGTTGTTTTCGTATTTTCCCGCAACGAAAACGTTTCCTTTAACATTTGTTTTCTGAAGCCGACCCAAACCTGGGAATTTTGCGCCACGTTTTCCTTTTCGTGTGGGTGCAGCCAGCCCACGTCCAGCCCACGTATTCTGAAGTACTGAAGTCAACTGTTGAACAGTATCTCTGAGGTACAGTTCTTGCGTTTCTGTCCTGAATTTGTTTTCGCGTTTATTGGGTGCTGTTTTACAACTGCACGCGTCAGCGGTAGAGCCAATTGCGTGTACCGCTGGTTGTGAAAGGCTTGTATAGATGGCGCTGCTGTGTCTCCCTATGTGTCAGATACGACTCGGTGAGGTGGGGCCGACGGTGCCAATCAGCCAGCTGTCTCATTTCAGTCTTGTGAGACATACGGGTAACACCCTGCTGTCAATCAGGCTATAAAGAAGTAGACAGATGAGCAGGGTGGCAAGGTCATATCAATCTTAAACAAAATGTTAAGAGAAAAAAAATGTTGCGATAAAGACGCGTATTTCATTATCTAACTTTAAATCCCGGCTCCGAGGCATGACATTTCGAAAAAAAATCAGCGACACCTATTCTGGCTGGCGACCACAAGATGACGACGCAGAACGTTTGGCATGCGCAGATTACAAACGTAGGCGCCTACGTAAATACAGCCATAGACAGGAAGAAGGGTCAAGCTTTCGGGTCTTTGTACATTATGCTTCAGGCTATACAGAAAAGAACAAAGCGAGTGGCCAGATTTGTCATGGCATCCGTTCAAACTTCCCGGGATAAGATTTTACATAGTGTTCAAGGTTCGCAGTAAATCAACCGAAAAAATCCGTCAGGTCCGCTGTTTCCGTGCCCTCCATTTCTGGAGGAATATTTGCCCCAAGCGCAGCTTTGGGGACATACCATGCATACTTCATGCCATGGTATGCAGATGTGGGCAACAGTCATCCATCAGAGAGCAGTCGACGAATAATGAGCCTCCCGATCCATCACAGGCAGCTTGGATGCCGACCGTTCAGATGGACGAATTGTTTCAGTGCTGGAAGCCTGAAGACCACAATATAAAGCACGTGCGATCCAGACCAGTGTTCGCGAATGGCAACGAAACAGCGAGCGCGAACCGATAAAACTAAGCGGCCTTTATCTGTTCCAAGACTCTCGGCACGACTAGTAAACAAAAACAACGTCCCTAGTAAAGAATGCTGGTTTTGTGTAAAAAATACGAACAGTCTCTCGGTACAAGTCTGTATTTCGTGACAGTGCTAAGAAAGCATTGTTTGTTTTACAAAACTCAAATGTTGCTTAGTATTTTATAGATTAGTATGAAATGCATTCACATTTATGTTATATATTATTAAGAGCTATATGTACAGTTTTTAGCATTATAGACTATTTACATGTATTGCATTATGTAGTGTTACATAGTATTAAGTTACATAGTATTAAACACCCCACGTATTGTTTTAAAGAACTTATACATCTTTTGTACGTAACAAAACCGCTGAGTTTAGAAAATCGTTCTTCCCAATGCCTCTTAACTAAATTCTTCCACACCTACCTACGGTTATTACCACCAACCTGTACATTTCGTCCAGTTATGAGCGAATCTGTAGGCTCGTGCATCAATAGTAATCGGTGGAAAGTGTTATTTAGCAAACATAAAAAGTCAGATTGGCTAGTCTGTCTGGTGTAGCCTGACCGTAATGCTACCAACAGGCTGGCTGGTACTTCGCAAGCACTTGGTACTGATCTTACAGTCTCACCTGGAGATAAGCTAAATTTTTATAGCGCAGCATTTTCAGCGTAGTGCGGCAGGTGGTACTTTTTGTGATGGTGTAAGTCCCAATATTCCAAGTGGCGTTTATACTTTTTGATACTGTCGTCGACAGTGCTGTTCATCCTTTAGGGATGAGAACAGAAATGTCACTGGTGCGCGTAAGGTTTCAACTGGTGATTGCTAAGGGTGCATATTACTGAAACGGATGAATTCTCCTTTGTTTGTCTTCTTGTGTGTTGCGAAGCTAGGTAAGTTCAAATGAAGTCCAGAACTATATATCTGTTGGCTTCTGGGCTTTTGGCATGCTAATGGACGCCAAACAACCTTCTTTTTGCCCTAGAAAGCTAAGTCTCAACTGTAAAGGATATGCATTAGTAGTCATTTTCTTCATTTATTAATCTAAGACAAGACAAATCTTATTTTCATAGCGTGGATTTCGCCTGAAATCGATGACAGGCCCACTATGACCCCCCTCGAGATATGGTCATCTACTGAACCAATTCCAACGAAGCAGGGCTGAAACGAAAGCTTAAAATCTAAACTGCAAATATACGTAAATGCAAAACACGACAGTGGTACCTTCAGGACAGCAGGGTAAATCAGGATGTTCGTCGCCGGACATGAGATGCTCTGGTCTGCTCCTCGTCTGGTCCAATGGCTATAACCGCAGTTCCGCACGGCCAAAATCTGACCCGTCTGGGGATTAAAAGTAACCCCTCTGTTTTTCCGATTGCCTTTAAACCGCACATAGTGAGACCAACAAATTACCACTAGCTGTCAGTTGATCAATTTGAAGGATTACGACATCAAAGGCATTTGTATGTGTTGATTGTTACCGAAATTAGAAGGAAAATAGAGCAATGTTGACCGCCGTTTTGTGGCCAGCCGCGTCGGGCGGCTCCAAGTACGTTTTCATTAATGTAATCATTCCTGAAAGAAATACATAAAAATGCACATTGACTTGTCATTTTTACGATCAGATGTACCAAAAGCAGGCTGATGTGTTGGACTAAATATGTTGGAATTTTGAAAGTTATCTGACAACTGGGATTGAAGACAGTCATAGATCATCATCAATTTCCTGTTGCATTATTATGATTTAGTTTTTTCATCTAGACGTGCCGACCATACCAATTCAACAGCAAATATAGCGTCCTTCACCTTATGAACATTAAATAGACGTTAGCCGGACCGGCCCGCCAGGCGTCGTCGGCCGGCCGGCTGCAGACGGACGCTGGGGGGCGGCGCCGGCCGAGCGCTGCTACCGTTTCGCCAAACGGTTACCAATATCACATGCAATGATCATATCGTACGGATGCACATATGTCCGTGAATTTAAACAGCGCAAGGAGAGAGAGAGAGAGGGCCTGAATCTGGACGGGAAAAGGCTACCAGAAGCACGATAACATTGTTAGTGTCTGACCATGACTACCAGACTGCTGGTCTAACTTCGCAACGGGAAGCTGCAAAACTCCTCCATGCTACTGAAGGATAGCTTTAAGTGTACTTGTGGCATCATACTAGGTAGGCCAAACTATGATCTTTCGTTTGATACTGGTTTCAAATTTGTCGCTCGACAGATACGCTTTGCTAGATCTTGTTAAATGCATCGCTCATTTTTTTACCATAAAGTCAGGATACTTTCGTCATCTGTGACGTCACGGGCCTACATAAGAGGTCAAATTTCACATCCTGAGTTGAGAAAAACGCATTCTGTTGATTGCCGTCGGCACCTCATAGGTTGGAATCTTGGTTCCTGAGATAAGGAAAGGGGTGAATTTTACCCCCCTCGCCAGGCGGTCCCGGATGGCTAAATACCCGAGGCATTGCCGTTTTTATATGTGAGCGGGTGGCCCTCCGACTGCAACTCACTTAACCTTGAAACTGCGTTCAGGTCGTTTGCGTAATGACAGAAAACGAGCAGAATGGGATACTTTTGTCAATTTATCTGGAATGCCACGAATGTCATATCTTAGTTAACCCGTGCGTCGGGGGTATGCCTTCATCATGCAGTCAAAGTCTCTAAAATAACCTTGTGTCACATTTCTAAGTCATCCATTGACCACGGTTAAGTTCAGTCAGTGATCTGCGTTAAATCACATGCATCCACTTCATCCAATTTACGGTTTACAATTCATAAATTAACTTCACGCAAAGTTTCGTCGATATCGGTAAAATACGTCTCCATAAAAGGAGAAAGCTCTCCATGTTAAGCATCTCACCTGACCTAGGCCACCTGTGTTCTAGAGCATGCTTTTAAACACATAGGCGAACTCCCCACAGAGTTTTGAGACTGGCCAGCCGACAGCGGCAGTTCGCCGCGCAATATCGTGCCCATTCGACGGTCCGACACGCGTGCAGCCGACGATGGACCGGTCGTGAGACGAGCATACAGAATCTGGGAACTCGTGGAGGGGTGGGTAATTCTCGTATCCCATCCGTGTGCATCAGCTGGCAAAGACTGGTCTTACATGTAAGTGCAGAGCACCAGAGAACCAAGGACAACAAGAACTCTGGTCATTATCAATCACATACGGACATTTCGTGGCACGATATATATATATATATATATATATATATATATATAGAAAGCTTATTTTACGTATACGTATTCGGGGAGAACGCTCAATAATTTTTCTTCCTCCCATCTTTTTCCATTTACTGCTTTGAAAACTAGTTTTAAACTTCTGGTCAAGGACGGGAACGGCATATGACGGCACTTGAATGTCAGGCTGAGAGTGCCGACCGTGAGTAGTTCTACAGGACACCTTAAAACGGTTTAAAGCTTGGAAGAGCTTTAAACATCCATGAAAACGTACTGGTCTAGTGGAGGGGTTCGTTATTCATCCGTGGTGAGAAAATCGTTAATTCACTTAATCATCATGAAAATGAGCACGGTCAAACTACTAAATAAGAAGTAGAGCGACCGTTGTCCTCAAATGTGCATTGTACAGCTACACACCAGTTGTGTCCGTACAGTGTACAACCATAACTGGTGTTTCCTTCCCATAACCATACCATTACCCGGCTTGCAGTGTTCCCGGCTTGATGCGGCTGTCCAGCTCACGGGCAGTCCTTCGTCTTCCCGACGACCAGAAGCCGAGATGGGCGAGTCTGCTCGGTTACAACAACACAGCACGGTCACAGACAGCACGCCGTGCACCGGAACAGGTACAGTAACACGGTGGCGTCGGGATCAATGGTCATGTCAATTACAGAGCGCCCGAAATACGAGGGGTAACACAGTATCAACAGATGACGTCCCTTTTTCCGGAGAATGGCAGATGGTGTGAGGTAGAGGGGTAGAGTCCTTCAGGGCAGGATTTTTCTAGCCCATACCCACCCAATACCCGTCATCCAAAACTCTTACCAACCCATTATCCGTGGATTTGTTTACCCATATCCACCCGTGCGGTGATATGTGATATGCCACCGGGTACGTGATATGTGATTGTCCGTTTACCCGCGCTCGGCTGGCAGTCGGCGCCAACCACGCCCGGCTAGGGGGCGGTTGGCCGACCACCCCGCCCCCAACTCACGAACGGCTGGTCGCACGATGAAAATAAGCACATCATTGGAAAGCTTGTGACAAGTAGAGCTCAAAACCGGTCTCGTTTTTAGTTTTAGATGATAGGTATTTAAGCCATTTACGCCCTATATAGGGGAGAGTGGGGTAAGATGAGCCACTTTTTGCGTCGGCGACATTATGGGCAGTAATGATCACGATAACAATGTTTCTTTGGCATTTGTTTTAATAGTTTGGGTCTTCTCACATGTCATGGCAATCCAGCTTTTGCATAAGACGCATGCTTGTATTGGAAAAATGGCGCGAATAATTACGTTGCATCTGGCTCAACTTATCCCATGGATGGGGGTAAATTGAGTCATCTGTTGTTGAAGTTGAGCACAAAGGGTAAGGTGGGCATAAACGGAAAAACATTCTATTTTGATAGCAGCATGTATTTTTTCCGACCTTCTATCCCTGGTGGGATCGAGGGGATCCAGCATGGACCCCCAGACTCTTCAGTCCCAGGCTCCAGCAAGAGATGTTGCTTCTTGGCGTTCGGCTGCTGAGATGGTGTCTCTTCTTGAACCGTCTGAGTCATTTTTCGTCAGCTTTCCGTTCCTGCCCAGCTGTCCGGGACAATGACGTTGCTTTGCGCCGCAAATTCAAACGCCAACTGACAAACAGGAAGTTCTCTATGGCTGCATCAAAAGTCTTATGAGCGACAGTGGTGGCTTGGTAGCCTCCGCCTCCTTGTCTTTTGGCTAAAGACCGCGTTAGTGTCATTCTTCCGATTCCGTCTTCTTTCCCCGCTGGACGTATGGACACAACCTGTGACACCTCCTGAGCCACTTCTTCGAGGGTAAGCAGACCAGGGCTTCTTGCCGTTTTTCGAACGCACAGCCATCTTGTGGACAGGCAGGCACCTGGAAAGGGATAAGCGAAGTGTTCAACGGCCGGAACAGAAAGAAGGTCCCATCGCAAGGACGGCAGATAACGGAGAAGGGGGGAAGGTAAGAGCCCCCGGTCTGCGCAAATATACGATTTTGCCCAACCAAAACGAAATTCTGAAGGCTCCCGAGCTTGCGGGGAGACACAAAAAATGGAGAAAAATAAACGCATTAGCGTATACACATCGCATTACTGTAGACATGAAGTTGTGACCAATAGCTCCTAGGCCCTCTCCAGAAATACCTATGTGGATATCTCTGGGTATGTGTATAAATACAAATCCGGACGATTCCTGGACATGACCATTGGCCAGGGCTCTTCATTTATAGTGGTGGGCCCCTTGAAAATCAAGGGCCCCAACGGACCCCTACCATTTTCCATTGTAAAATCCTTCTTGCATACTATTAACCCGTCCCCGACTGGGGGCAGGGCAGTTGACCCCCTTGAGGTTTTTCTGGGATTGCGAGAAAACCAACAAACACAGAGCCACGAAACTTTGTGTACCTTTTGCTTCATCAATTTTACATCTCGAGTCAGAATTTTTACCTCAGGTCACGTCAGGTGCCTGACCTAGGTCAGGCCAAACAGACCTATGTCAAAAAAAGTTTAGCGCTCTCTAACTTTTTCGCAAAACAAGATATCTCAATAATACTTTCAGGGATCAGTGATCGTAATCGATGTAACAAATCTGCTATCCCAGATTTTTCGGAATTTTCCGGGTCATTGACCTAAGGTCAAGCCCATTTTTAAGACATTTCGCCGTTTTTTCGGAAATTGACGGAATATTCCATAACATTTTTAGTGTGGAGTCAAGCAGACATCTAGTTACCGTCATTGGGCAAAGTACCAATGACTTCCAGCCATTGACCTGAAGTCAGGTCACGAATAACTGTAGTCGGCCAAAATGTACCACCGTCAAAATCGACGATGAATTACTCAGAATGGGTGGAAAATGGCAGAACTAGCTTGCACAGACGTAATTAATACCAGGAACCTCAAAAAGTTTAAAAAAGTAACATATTTTGGAAATAAGCAGGCTGTCGCGAATGAAGCTCCGCCAATTTTGTAGATTGGTAACTAATGAATTTTTCCCAAATTTAAGCATGAAAAGCCATCACAAGAACCAGCAAAATCAACAAAATTTTCATAGATAGGTTTTTTTCGCGAAAATAAAGGAACGCTAAAATTAGTTCCCGTCAATTTGTTACTGCATACAGCTGCGGCGCACGCCGACAGCTGGCGTGAGAATTGCGGTGTCTTGAACTCAACGTTTCGGCGTATATATTGAACAAATGTGGGAA
Organism: Capitulum mitella; assembly: GCA_030062745.1. Taxonomy (NCBI): domain Eukaryota; kingdom Metazoa; phylum Arthropoda; class Thecostraca; order Pollicipedomorpha; family Pollicipedidae; genus Capitulum; species Capitulum mitella. The sequence goes on along the minus strand of CP099852.1, from coordinate 6,526,889 downwards.
ATTAGACGTGTATCGGCATCCGCGGACCTTGACTTGTGCGCTGGTGCCTTTACCTAGTCACTAGTCATTAGTCATTAGTCAGCGTCATTAGTCACAGCCCTTGAGATTCAGGCCATTTCTTGGTCTCACGCACTCGGCTATGAGAAAACATATATAGGGCGCAAATTGGCTTATATATTATCTGAAACTAAAAATGAGACCAGTTTCGAGCTCTACTCGTCACAAGCTTTCCAACGGTGTGCTATTTTTATTGTGCAACTAACCGTTCGTGAGTTAGAGGGGGCAGTCAACTGCCCCCCCCCCCTCAGTCGCCCATGTTCGAGACGGACCGACGGTCGTGCGCGGGTTAATACCCAAATGCCCGAAATCTGTGCTTTCATATGTGTAGCGGAATACATTCTTATTTAAACCATTTTTATTAGAAATAAGAGGTAGCATGTAAGAACTTGCCGGCTGGCACAAGCATTACAACGAATCGACCAAGCAGCCTCTGGTGCCTGACGTCAGCAACAGGAGCGGTGACGCGGCAAGCCGACGGCAATTGCAAATGCGCTGGAAGGCTGACGTGGGGTACATATCTAACTTGTGATTGACCAAGGAAATTTTACCTTAGCCTCAGCTAGCTCCACTTGTGACAGACATGGTTTGGGTAAATTTGGTCGGCCGTGTGAAATTACCGAGCGGTGTCCGGAATAACCCAGATCCAAAATTTGTTTTAAAAAGATTATTGCAGCTAAACGAATGCTCATAGTAGCAATGAAAGCAGTCGTATTTTAGACTTGAAGTTGGGTTTTCAATTGAATGTTCTTTGATTGACTAACGCCTTGCTGGAAATTATGTTCAACCGATTTTAGGTACGCGTACGATATTATTCCATTTTCCTCTATACAAATAAATGCACACAATCAGCGTGAGTGGTCCTTTGTTAAAAACAATGCTTTTTGTTTAAGCCCAAAATTATTACTTTTTACTCGTTGGTTTTGCCATGAACAGTTCACTGTCTACCTCATACCCGCCGATTAACTCTGGTATTTTGCATTGCCGAACCTATTTCCGCGGGTTTACCCATGCTTACCTAGATTTTCCTATGAGTAGCGGATGCGTAACGGGTAAACCACCCGCTGGAGGCCTCTATCATGGGGTCACTTGGTGGTTTTTGGACACGAGCGAGATAGATGCGTACCCCTGTGGCAATAAAAAGAACGTCGGACTGTCCTCGACCTCCGAGGTGCCATCTGCTTTCCATCCCCTGTGGTAAAGTTTGGCATCGCTTTCGTGTCTGCAAATGGACGGTCGGCAACAGTATTGTCCCGCGCACGATGCACTGTATTGCCCGGATCTAATGCGTTGTTTAACTGATCCCTGGGCAAATGTTCCACGGTATGAGAGCGCCTTAATTGGATGATTACCTGGCCAGTTTCTGTTCACGACACCCGGAGAATTAACTTCGGACAACTGACAATCTGTCCCCAGGGCGAGGGGTGGGAATACGCGAGTAACTCGCAGAGCCCCTGGAAAGCGAGACCCAGTCGAAACATATTTTCAACACCATAAGGCTGTAAGCGCAGGCAGGTCAAACATTACTGCTGATCCACTTTCCCGACTCATAACGACAATCAGATTCGATTTAGCCAACTGTGCCGTTTGCTGTTTTTAGCTGTTGGTTCTTTGTTGTCAGAGCACTGCCATTTGAAGCAATATAACATAAATAAGTGCCTCAAAGTTTTGAGAATCTCACGCAAGGAATCGATAAAGAAAATGTCGGTGCTTTATGTCCTGCTATAAATCAGGTGTGGTTATTAAATCATTCAAGGCCGCCACCATTCATTCCCTTTCTGTCGAAAAGAGCTTCTAGTTACATCCAGTGTGATGTACGATGGTGTATCGCAATTTGCTCAATAAACCACACCATCAACATATTCATTAACATTTCGGCAAGTGTAATGAACAGTAACATCCGCGATATGGCAGTCGTGCAGTTAACGTCCTGGCAACGATATCAAACACGCAGCAAAAAAATTTACGTGGGATGAGCCCCAAAACTTGCGGTATTGGTTATAGTTTTGCGCACCGTTTTGTTTCCAGACTTACGATAGTTTCCTCACATTTCCCTCAAACGTGTTTCCCCAAACGCATTTTCCCTCAAACGAGTTGCCATACCCACAAGTCCGGGACTGCTGTTTGTAATTACTTGCGAGTAGGTGGGTGTAGTCGGAAGCAATTGCCACGTTTTAACTTGTAAAATCATTTGTCTTAACTATGATGAATTTCCACAAACGGCGAAAAGGGTCCAGAGACGTTGTATTCCACTTTCTTCGTCTCAGAATCAAACACTGCTCAAAACCGCCTTCTCTTTTCTCTTCCGGTAAACAGTGCTTGACAACGGCTTTTTTACTTGCATCTTTGCGCCACGTTTATCATTGTTATGACGTGCATCGTAGAAACTACCTAATAATAATAATATGGCCGTGCTTTACGCACACAAATATTTGGGAAAAGAAATTGTCACAAAAAGTTCTTTGCAATTAGGAAAAAGATCGCGATCAGATCAAAACTCATGCTTAGTTTTCCAGACCTTTTCGTTGAATTCAGCTACTAGGTGTCTTCACAGAGCCTTGCTCCTGATCCCCTCAATATTCAATTTAATCGAAAATCATTCTGAGGATCTCCGGAGAACTGCGCAGTTCTGTGGCGCCACGAAGTTTTAACGAGGCAAGCACCAACACGAGGCAATTCACTCGAGCCGTTCGCTGTTTACTTATTCATCTTGTTCGAGGCGATGACTCCGGTCGGGACCGTCGGCTCTGTAATTAGCTTCCATGAACGCCCATTAGACGGCAGTGCAACAAAGGAACGCTGGAGCCCGTCCCGGGTTTAGGACTGGCATTAGCGTCACGCGAGGGTTCGCACCCTGGCACCGGTATCGAACGTCAGGCCGCCCGCCGTCTCCGTCGATCGGGAGACGGACCGCAGCCGTCTCCGTCGATCGAGAGATCGGCCAGACCGCCGTCTCCGTCGACCGACGGACAGACCGGACTGCCGTCTCCGTCGATCGAGAGACAGACGGGACCGCCGTCTCCGTTGATCGAGAGGCAGACCAGAGCGCCGCCTCGGTCGATCGAGAGACAGACGGGACCGCCGTCGCCGTTGATCGAGAGGCAGATGAGAGCGCCGCCTCGGTCGATCAAGAGACAGACCACCGCAGTCGGGTTCGTCGAACTGAGCGGCGGTCTCCGCGCGGCCGACCAGGAAGGTTAGAACACTTCCTCAGGGAGCTGCTCCTGGTCCGTCTTTAAATGTCAGCCATATTATCTGAGGTCGTGGGATGCATGTTATCGGTGCTACGAGAGGGTTCAGCTAAATCTTCGAGTCGTCAGTCGTTCTCAAGATCCCCCACGACTGTAGTCAGTGACTGTTTCAGTGCAATGTTTCAATATTAGTTTGCTTGTTCTGCACTTTAAATCATCTTTGTCTTCACGCCCTCAGGCTTCAGCAGCGAAACAACGGCATATTTAGTGAGGCCTTTTAGTAATGTACATAACTTCTTTTTTCACCTGGTGTACGATACCGCAAGCTTTACATCGGAAGTTATCAAAACAGGTAAAAACCGAGATGCGAGTGACGTTGCATGGTACATAGCTGGGTTTCCAGGATTTGTGATGATTTTTGAACGAGTGCAATGGGTACAACCAGGCATGTAATACTTCTTGAGTGATATACAGAGGTTTCTTCAAAGACTCGGGGGTGCAGACAAGCCAGGATGTGGGGTATTTGGCTTCATGGCACAGCATACGTGGAAAAAGGAGGTCCATCTCTATCGCAATGTCCCAGTCTAAGCCTCGTGACGATTTCCGTCATTCTCAAGTATTTTGATGTCTTCTCTGCTGGAACGTACCCTACACCGAGTCTTTCCTTTTTTCATGGCTCCAAAGAAAGCCTTATGAACGGGATAAACTGATATCATTGTCCGCTACCTGTGTTATTTTCGTCAGGGGAACTTGTCATGTCGAGGCCGGGTAGCCATTAAGCATTATTCGACGCATTCATCTGGCGTTATCGAAAGGAGCACTGACGCTTTGGCTATCGCGCATCTGTTAACCGAATATGAATTTCTAGCCATTCAGTTTCAGGTAAACAGTCTGGTAATATGTGGTACTCGTGTACACATGTACACAGGCACCTACGTCTCGTGCTCGGATTTATTCTTGGCTATAGTCGTAAAAGACTGGATTAAAACTTGTTGAATAGCGAAAGCTGGTGTTTCATTTGGCATTTTAAGTTTCGTCTGTGCTGAACGAATGCGATCAACGTTTAAATTAGATCGCGCTGAGGAAGCCAAATAACCTTCTGACGTCCGGCTCTTTTCTTGATAATTTAATTTCTGCGATGTTCTGCGAATTATTCAAGCAAAAACAACCAAATACCTATGGATTTTATCACCCAGCATATCAAGATGGCTTGGTTTTGTTTCATTATTCTGTTTTGGTCAAAATTTTTGGTGTCTTCCCGTGGTTTTGCGGCAAGAAAAGAAGACCTGAAAGACAGCTCGATGAAAAACCTTTGATGTTTATGCTGCCTTTTTTAATCAGTTTTTTTTGACCTCTGAAAGTAATGCACAACCAATAGGCACCTGATAGGCGACAAAATTATTTGGGGACCCCAACGATGAAAACAGCAAAAAATGGGTGCATCCAGGGACGCAGCCAAGGGGCCATGGCGACCACGCTCCCCCGAGCCAAGCGATCTACACTAGATACACAACGATACCGCAGGAATACATAATAGTGATCATATATATGTTGCACAAGCAAGCATTAGATTTTTTGCGTTAAATATGAAGTAAATCACATTAAATTGCCTCTTTTCCTATAAATTTCGTCATATGCCAGCTGCATATGACGAAATTTGGCATTTGTCCCCCCCCTCCGCTTCCCGAGGAAAATCCTGACTACATGCTTGGGTGTATCGCTTGTCTTTACACGGGTTAGAATATGCGACTCACGAAACATGAAACGTGATGAACCTTTTTTTGTTAAAAGTTACCAATCAGCCAAGTTTTCGAAGGAATTTGTGATATCCAAGTGCTCCGATGTATTGGCAGTCGCCGCCCTGCTGGCGTTTATACATCTGCAGCCAGATCATGACAGCTAGGACTGGACATTCGACATTTGCTCATGTGTTACATGTCTTTAAGCTCCACATAGCCTTTTTTGGCCGTCCGTTTGACAGGCTTCTTGCCGGAACTAAAAGGAATCATTAGATTTGTTTCAGGCAGATTATATGTTGTTGTTTTCAGCTGCCGTGCAAGTGTCGGCAACTTCAGCCCGCATGACTTTGTTCTTGCTTGAGCTGACGCGCCTCGAATTCGACAAAAACTAACCACTGTTCCGTCGCGCAACCTGAAACGCGTCGACCGGGATATGTTATATGGTCGACCTGTGCCGTGGACTGCGGACAGGTTTCTAATTCGGTTACAACAGAAGACAAGTGGCCCACCTTTTGAATTTTGCTGCCTGCTCTTTACAGACACGCCCCAATGAGATCTGTCACCATCCGCAACCCACCTGCGCCTCCTGTCTCCCCTGCCACTCGGAAGTTCATGTTGCGTCGTCGGGGTGCCCTGGTAGCGGGTGGGTGGGGGTCGCCGAATGCCGTGAACTGAACCGCGAGGTGCGGTCCGCCATCCGCCGTATACATCCGGTCTGACATCCTAAACCATAGGCGGTGGAACGAGGGAGGGCACGGGGGCTCCGTGCCCCCACACTAACTGGCGGAATTTAACATTAGCCCCTTGGCGCTGCATGGGAGGAAATGGCTCGAAATGTAGACGGTGCCCCCCGCCCCACGCCGGGACACGTTCCGCCCCTACTGTCCTGAACCAAATTAGCGAAGAGGGCCCAAACACAGTTATGCGGGACATACGCAGTGCAATCTCTAGCAAAAAAGGCGATCAGAGGGTACAGGCTCAGGTCACTGATGACAATCCAGACTTTTGTCTCTTCGGCTGGACCGAGGGTGGCGGCCGAGATCGCCGGGAATGGGATCTGCCTTGCCGTCTGCCCAGGGTCGGTGCTCGTCGTTTTGCTGTTGCGCCCATCGACCTGCACACATTGCTGTCGCCTGCATACGTAATTCGGGCGCTGCTGGTTCAGACGTACTTAGTATTCGCATGATTAAGGCCAGTTTCCCTGCTATCGGTGACGCCACCCTCTACACCATTAACACCTGCCTGGCCAGTTCCGACTTTCCCGTTTCCTGAAAACGCTCCATCAGTCGCCCTATCCGCAAAATCGGCGGCCCATCCGTATCATCCAGTTTCAGACCCATATCCATCATACCCGTCCTCTCCAAAGTGGTAGAGCGTGTATCTAAGCGCCAGCTCTACCATTACCTGTCCTCCCACCACCTCCTTCCCCGTCCCAGCACGATTCCCGTCCTCACCGCTTGACGGAGTCCGCGCTGGTGGCAGTCACTGATCTCGTCCTCTCCGCCACCGATAGCGGGAAAATACCTCTTTTATATAGAAATAAATAGTAAATAATAAATAGAAATGAATAGAAGTAAATAGTAAATAAATAGAAATAATAAATCATTCCGCAGTTTCATGTTAATTAGCTGTCATTATTGCGAAGCACCCTGTTTCATTCATCCGTAGTTCAAGAAATATCCTGAAGCCTGAAGAGGGCAATTTTTGCCCCCCCCCCCTCCCCCCAATTGGGCAATGGTCTCACACCAAATACCACAGCCGCTGCCGTGGCTTGGTGGATAAGGTGCTGGGCGAGACGCCATTGCGTGGCAGGAAGATGGGTCGATTCCCAGAATGGGCATCTGTATTTGACCCGAACTCGAAAGGGTCAGCCTGTCACGGGATGACCGTGTCGTGAAGTTATGTGGCACGATAAAGGTTCTCTAACGCCCCCCGGTTCGGCAGCTGGGGTAAAATTACCCCGTTTCTGGAAACACTCAGGCAGCGTCGTCAGTGTCCGACAACGAGCTCGCCTTTGTTTTGTCTCTGACCCGGCGTCACCCTCCTGAACACGTTCGGGTTAAATTTGCAAATGCATTAAAGAATGGCGAATTAATTCCACCAGTGCGCGATATTTCGTGCACGACTCCTTTCACGCGTGTGCCGTTTCAGACTAGCGGCACGTTTGCGGCCGTCCGTCGGCTATCATGCCCCGGTCCCCACAAAACCTGCGGCCCGGCGGCGCTGTTTCATATGGCCCCAGGCGTCGGCGCGGGCGCGAGGTCTGTGACGTCACCGTCCGCCAGCCGGCGGCCGGCGCGCTGGCCATTCGTCTACTGGCGTGACGACGGCGGGGGGCGGCGGCAGCGGCGGTGAGTACCCCCGGGGCATGGCGCCGGCCGCCGCCGCCGCCGCCGCGGGAGGGCGGGGGGCTGGCCGGACGCGGGCTGTGGGTTTTTTGTCTGAAGGCTGCGAGCTAGGACTGGCCTTTGTCGCGGATGGTGTTGACTGGGTTTGGATCACGTGTTTGTGTAGTAGAAGCCGGAATGTGTGGAATCTCGATTCAACGTTCGCTGGCAATGTCTTTGTTTGTTTTTACCAAAACGCTGAACCGATTACATATCGATTCCGAAGCCTAGTGCCCTCACTTGAATCTTCGTAACGGAAAACAAATGCTTCGCGCGTCCTGCCATGGATGTACTGGGCGGAGCCACGCTGTGCTGTGTGCATGCAAAACCAGTTTGTTTGGACATGTGTAGTACCGCTGCCCCGGGACATCTGATGAACGGCAAACGTGGGCATCTGAACTTTTCGGTGAAATAGCTTTGCTACCTGGCGTGTCAATATTCTTTTGCGATGACCATACTTCCTCCTCCCCAATGTGGATCTTCGTCTCACGAAACGTGATTTTGCGCCCCCAATATTTTCGGCTGGTTGTAACAAGGGGGACGTACTTTTTTTTTGTTTTTTGTTTTTTGCTAAATGGTAGCCGAAAAATAGAATTTGTCGTTGATAAAAAGTGGGCTGAATCCGTTCAGAAGCTCGCGTTTAGGGGAGGGTCAGGTTGCTAGGCCCTCTGCCCGCCCCCCCCCCCTTATAATTTTTACAAAACAACACCCCTCGTGTTTATCAATGTCGCTGGTCCATCTCGCTCCGGCTGGCATACAGCAATGCTAGGCGTTACCGAGGATAGATCAGCAGTGTCTCTCGACATATAATCCGCTCATGTGTCAGCTGTTGTTTCATCGCGTCTTGCTGTCGAATATCGGGATTTCATATACTGGAACACATTTATACGCCTTCTTCGAGCGCTTACATTTTAATCCACTGATGGCGATACTGCAAAAAATCAGGAGTCCGATTATTTAGACCTGAGGTCTTCAATGACAAGCGGCAGTAAACATGTGATATTTTGGTCGTCTTTCTGTATTCATCATAGTTTGTGCTGCAGATAAATTAAATATTATTACCAGTAATAGCAGGAAAAGGGATGCAGTTCATGCATTTATGAAGCTTTTTGAACTCCCGATACAGTAACTCAATGAAATGGTGCTGCGACGAATTTCGCATTTCTTTCGGACGTGTTCTCGGCACCCCCTACGGCGCCATAGTACTGTTTTTTTACGTAATTTTTGGACGACCATCATGCCCTAGATTGCCTAACTTGACCTTCCATATTCACCAATTGCGTCACATTTTGCATCTTGTCCCTTGAAGTATTAGCGATGAAATAAGAACGAAAAGCAATGAAAAAGAAACTGTCGCCGTGCCTCATAAAGTGAGACGCGGTACCGAGGCGGTTTATCCTTCCGGAGCCAGTGAAGCTCCACACTTGCAGCGCAATCCCCGCCTTACGAAGATCTCCGCTCTGAAATCCTTCCCGCGCTTCGAGCCGTGTTTTAGACATCCCTGCAGCACCTGAATAAGCCCGCGCCGAGGTAGTTCGTCGCGTCTGATGAAAATGGAGGCCACGCGCGGCCTCAGGCAGGCTTCAATTTCAACTTCACCGCCTGTTTTGCATTCTGGAGGAGCATCAGCGGCACGCGGCCGTCCCGGCCTTTATTCCTATCCAGCGCGCTGCCGGTAATAAAACCGAGAATGTGATGGAAAAGGAGCTCAGTTCTTGTCAAAAGCGGTTCACGTGTAGTGTGCCCGTATTGCGTGCAGCGCCAGAAGGACTTGATGCAAATGCTTGACATTTCTGCAACGTATGGAAGATGTCAAAGGAGCTGAGGAAACCATTGTTTTCTATGCTTCGTTTGTAATGATCGTGCGCTTCTGCGCTGCACTTCGAGCTTTCTACAGCTGTTCAGTTTCGCAGCAGCACGATGGAATGGGATAGACAGATGACCCCAAGACATTTTGCTCCGACCATTAACCCCAGATCTTAAAAACAAAATTTACTTTCAGACAGCAGAGCGTGCTCCTTAAGTGTATGTCACGTGATCCAATCCGACTGAAGTTAGTCCTCTGTTGCGGAACAGTAATGTTTATTTGACGCCATCAAGAGCTCTAGGTCGGGTCAAAGTTGAGGCTTTGTCGGGTTTTAATGCGTTTCTTCCCTTGCGTTTCCCACGCGTGGACATATGGAATATATTGAGACATAGTAATATTAACCTTCGCCCGTATAGGGCCTCCTGCATAACTCGGACATATGGGGGGTACGACCCCCCGGCCATTTCCACACCGTGCGTCCTAGAGCGTCGCGGAAAAAAAACAGCGTGCTGCGCGTAACAAGACCTCGCGATTGGTATCCTTTTTTAGGGTTTCAGACCAACAGATGACCTTCCAGGTGAGGTGAAAAGTCAAAAGTTGGCAGAAAGTGGTACTTTTTCAAGTTGAAACGCAAATAAACCCCAAGAATAAATGATGATGAAACGAGACGGATATCATGGTAATCTTCAGTCAATGGTGAGTCTATATATACACCACATGACTGCATTTTACCCATGGAGTCCGATCCAGCTCGTGCTAGGTCAATTCTTGTCAAACGGGGTCGTCGGCTTAAATGCGTTCTCGGGGCTGCAGAAGCACTTTTGCAGAAAATAATAAATGCTGTTGTCAAATGTAGAATCTCAGTTAACAAGTACTACTGCCGAATGACACATATAGGTCATCTTAGGCCATCCAAGGCCATCTTAGGTCATAGAAGGTCACCTAAAGCCAATGGCCTAGAATGACCTCGGATTAGCTAAAAATCGTAATTTCGCCTTAAAAGTGTTTTCCAAGTTAATGTCCAACACAAAACCTGATTTGCGGCATGCCGTGTTATTGTAGACTCATCACTCCGCGGCCGACGCAGCCCCGCCCGTCAGAACAAAAGTCACTCTTTTAACTTTTTCAACCAACCAAGTTAGGTTGGTTGGTTATTGGGGCTTAGGAGCGCACCGACTGCAGGGTCATTCGGCACCCAGCCCAGCAAAAGTCACGCGTGCGCTGCATTGCGCTCACTTTTGGTAAAATAACAATAAATCACTCCAGAATTATAGCACTGGATTCCTTATACGTCAAGAAAACCGAATAAACAGGTTGTTTTACGATACCTATTTTCTATTTCATTCGCAAAGATAAAAAAGTAACGTGTTTCCCGCCGTAGCTCATGACATCAGTTTACACCATCGATTATCCCAACATTGAGAGTAAGCCTATTAAATCTATGTATGGTCTCATAGAACATAGAATTTGAAGTCGACTGCATATATATATATATATATATATATATATATATATATTACTGTATGTGTGCACTCAAACCGTCTTACAGAGACAAAACTGAGACCATTGTAAACGGGCCGCGTCGACGCGCGAGGAAAGGACGCCCCAGAAGGTACACCAAGTTTCAGATGGATCAAACAAACCGTTCGGAAGTTATCCTCGGAAAACCTCAGGGGGGTTACACCACCCGTCCCCTATACGGGCGAGGGTTACTTAAACGGAGGAATGCATCCTCCGCTTCTCCCATACGACGGATTCCGTGATTCATGTCCTTGCAATCGACTGTAAGGTACGTGGTCAACAGGCAGTATTCTGAGTAAGCTTTTAAAAGCATAGTCTGTTGTTAATAATTTTTTACAGGGGGCCCTAACGAACAGTTCAAAATTGTTAACCAGATAGGTTTCGAAGGAATCGATGACGCAAGGGATCTGTCTAGGTCGCCCACTTGTATGTACCACGAAAAGTAGGAGGACGTATGCTCCAGTAATTTAAGAATGAAATTAACAGGCTGCCGGACTTCGGCATGAATAGAAAATAATACAACCTTCGTTATTCCGAGATGCACTATCTTTTCAATGCTTAAACACGCATTAATACAAAGCTTAATGTATTTTCAATTTCAGGTCACTGATAATACAAAACGTAACGTTTCGGCGCCAGGCCATCTGCTGTAGACTATCTAGCGTCTCGAAATCTTGCGTCTTATATTAATACATGTTTTTGGATATGAGAAAACAGATCCTGGCATAAATAAGGCATACCGGCAGCGTTTTCCCTCTCAATCAAAACTTATGCGCCTACCTTTTGTTGCTATCAGTATCTGAATCCGTGTTTCCAAAACAAGTCCGTTCCCAAATGACGCGGGTAGTACCGTATTTTGTATTGAAGGCCAAGCCTGGGGCTTAATAGCGCTTATGCTATTTTCCAAGCTTGACGTGCCTGGATTTTGCAAGCAGTGCGGCAAGACGCATGCATGATGATCAAAGACCAGGTAGAATAGCCTATACAAATATTATGGCCGCGTGAAACGTGAATTAAACAATTCCTAGTCACGAATTGTCTCCAATAAATACGAAGTACCCACTTCGTTTCTGGCACGTTCCAGTGACCAGCACGAGGCAAGCTGCGGAAGAATCCATGGTCGTGTCACACTGAATTCACGCCGCGCCGGACAGTAACGCAGGTCTGTGACTGATGTTTGGGGCTGTCGGCCTGCCCGCGGCAGAATCCGTCACACATCGACGCCCGCATCACACAACGGCGGCCACAGCATCACATATGGACTCCACGGCGCCACACGCCGACGTCCACGACGTTACCACACTGATGTCTGTGACGCCACTGTTCAGAGCCAGCATCACGCTCAAAACTTGAGCTACGGCAAAACATGGCTCGGGACAATGACGCCCGAGTAACAGGTGCTGGTCACATCACAGACTGCAAAGCAGTGCTGATCTCGTGAGCGCGACATTCGCATGAGATGGGACGTTCATCAAGTGCTCTCGTCGCTGGAAAAATCGTCTGAAGAAGGTTTCAGCTGCGCTCAGCGGCTTTCTTTGGCGATTCTGAGCTTTGCGATGTTCTTCGCCGGTGACCATTGTGGTTGGCGCAATAAAAGAACAATAGATGTTCGCATGGATGGCGACAATGGAAATGTCGCCACACGTCCAACAGAAGAGTTACGAGAGTCGTAAACGTCTTTTGCTAAATGGCTCTCTGTTATAAGGTTGTCGCACAATAGCTGGGACAGTGTTCATCAATGAACTGGAGTCAAAATCGGCATTGAACATTCTACGAGGACAGTTGTTCATAGGAAGCTATTTTCCTGGTGACACATGCTTGCTAGTTCTGAGCTGTCGCATCCTGGAATCAATAAATAATGTAATGCCCATCACGTGTCCATAGTCTCAGTCGCACCACCTCGCCCGACGCATGCGATCGACTCTCTCTCTACTATATACTCAAAATACCTCGCGTACGATGAGCACGAATGATTCGGAATGAAACGAACATTGCCGCGCGGTCGTGTCTGTTGGCTGAGCGGCGCTCCGGCAAGTATGAACCCCGTCGGTCGGTCGTCACAGTTCCAGGGAGCTGAACTCGACGTTCACAAGACCAGCGCTCCAACGCCAGAAACGGAGCGCTGCTTCGCTGAAGAGCTCCTCAGGCCGGATGGGACAGCCGGCGTACCTGGAACGTGACCCTAAAGTCAGAGGATCTACCCTGGCATACCGTGGAGGTCAACCGAACTATCGTTGACGAAAATGTACATTGGGCAGAGTGCGTGTGACATTCAGGTGACCGGAAAGCTGTCCAGACGATTTACAAAGAACTGCGCGCCATTTCCGTGATTGGTTGGCGACTTCACAAGCCTGCTCCAGCCGTCCAGACAGCAAAGATATGGCTCAAGTTTTATACCTCCAGGAAATTTCATATACCTACAAATAAGAAGCACTGCAGGAGTAGCCGGCCTACCAAACCTCCTCCTGGCAGCCTGACAAATGGCCTCTGCCAGCCTGACCTGGTGTGGCAGTGGCCGGCGGTGGCGGCGGCCGCCTGCAGCCTCTGCAGCCTGGTCTGGACGGGCTCCTCCCCGTCCACGTCCAGGACGTCCTGTGCGCCGGTGTCGGCGGCCGCCGGGTACCGGTCCGAGGTCACCAGGGCGCGCAGAAACAGCGCAGTGGCCGGCTGGAAGCGGCCCGGGTCCGAGGTCATCTCGCAGATCAGCCGCTCCTGGCAGACGCCCGGCGGAAGCTGGAACGGAACAATGAGGACGGATCAGACGGCGTCACACGAGCAGGAGCTGAGCAAGGCCGCTCCTGAAATGGGAATTCCTGGGCAGTTGTTCCCTGACGTTTTTGAAGCCCACGTGATCAGAAGAACAGGAATGCTCTCGACCTCGATACAGATGTCACTGTCGACTTTGTTGTTTACAGGCCTCCATTCTTAACAGACAACTTCACAAAAATGCAATGCCTTAGCTTTCTGAAATGAAATGCAGTTTTTAATTAGCTCATTAGGATCTCACGGCCGGCTGAGAATGGTGAAAGCAAACATTTTCGTGAAGCTGACCACGACGCAATGAAGTCGCGGACTCTCCGCGTTTTGGCGTTGTGCAGTTTGTCAGGAGATGAGCTGATGGTGTCGCCCAGTGCGTCAGCCATGTTTACGGGAGCAATGACGTCACGTACCACGTTCGCTTGTTCGCCGCGATCGGCGCGAAGGGAAAAGAACACGGGGCTGATGTTTGTTCCATGGGAAACTGCCATTTTGGCCCGGAAATTGACGAGCTCATGTTTCTGGCACCATTGGCACGGTTTCGTTAACTTCGTTTTTTCGCTTCTGTTTTTGTACGTTATAGGCTTATTACTGTAGTGCTGTATCTACATCGATTTCGTTAGCACCATCCGATCCATGTCTGGCACGCGGTGACGCCGCAGTTCCGAAATGTTGGTGGCATCCCGACTGTATTCATTTAACCGTAAAACTCCCTGGGCTGTTAAAGATATATCTTACGTCGTACGAAATGCCATTTTTTTGCACATGATTCAAATCTTTTCAATTTTGTCACCAGTAGGGCACTTGGGCCGTGTCCTGCGGGAGAAAAAGGCTAGTTTGGCTGCTGTCAGATTAAAACGGTTACGTTGAAACCGACCGGTCTGATTGTAAACGATGTCTTTCAAATTACCCCAGTGTGTGACAGTCTCAAATAACGAAACCCCGCGTAAACGCGCAACTCACATTTTTCGCTTGCAACGTGGGTGTGGTAATCAGAGGCAGTCAGAAAATTGTTCTGTCAAATGGCGTAAGCTTGTAACAAAGTGGTTCGATAACTCTGTTGGAATTGGCTTTGATTTGTGTGCCGGATACCTTGAAAATGGTTTCAGAGGTTGACTTCTGACCTTTCGGGAACTAGTTTTTATAACGGCACAGATGCTTTAAGCATACGGTTTCTCTGGCCCTTTTCATGCAGTATCCAGTGGTCGACACTGCATTCCTGGAATGTCGGGACGTACTCGCACGTATTTACTGTCCACCTGTCTGTATTCACTTCGGCCCTTCCAGACACAATTTCACTATCTAACTCGCTCGATCCCCCCCCATCCGGCCCCTTTTGACAGGCCCCAGGTGGCCTCATGTCGTGCTGCACCTGCAGGATGGACGGGGGGTGGTGACGGCGAGAGGTCACGCGATTTAACGGCCCGGACGACTACTAAGCAGGCGGGAGCGAGGGGTGGCGGGCATCACTCTACAGACTGATCTGATCGCCAAACAAACCGGCCCGACCTGCGCCCTGAGCACCGGCCGCTGGACAAACACGGCGGCGGCGCAAACTGCTCGCGCCGCCCGAGGCCACTAAGCAAAGAAACGGCCAGCGAGCGGGACTGAGAAAACGTGGCCAAAGCCGCTCTGGAAATGGTAGGGTATCGTGTGATAACACCACCAGTTATGGAGGAGGACAAAATGAAGCAGACGGTCTCGCGGTGCGCTGTCGTGAGTTTCCCTGAAGCTTCAGTGGTAGTGTTTGACGCGGCGCAAGGCGCTGCAACCGCACAAACCAGAAGCAAAACAAGCAAAAACAGAAACGTGGAGCTGACGCTGTACCTCTATACCACAAATGAGCTCGAACGGAGCCACGAGTGTAAAAACTCATCCTTAACGTGAACAACACAACGCGCTGACGACAATGTGGCAATGCGGGCACTGAACCCTTCAGCTGATCATGACAGCCTTACAAGTCTGTCGTGGTGTCTGCGGTATTGATCACACGAACACACTTATTGATCAGCCACCAGGGCTGCACATTGCTACCAGTAAAATCGCAGCACCTTGTCTCGGACCGCGCCTCGGGCGTCCGGAGCCGGCGACAGTAGACAGCATGCTTTCAACCGGCACGTGTGCATTTGATTCATAGGCGCCACCATTTGCGTGAAAATTTCACGGCCAAATCTACATCTGGTGGATGTGATATTCTTCGTAATGGATTATTGTGTTAACAGGAATTGTCTTGTTTGAAGCAATGTATGTAGGTTAACTTGGAAAACGTTCCTTTTCATCCGCGAAACAACTCGAAATGGAGCAAAACCCAGAATCTGCATACGCTTCGTCGTTTTTGCCATCTTTTGAGCAGCATGCCGACTGAAAATACTGGTATGCGTGTCGGTGGTCCAGGCAACAGCTATTCGGTTCACACAAAAGAATTCCTGTTCCAAATATAATTTTGCTGTCGGCATTCCATTGCTCAACTTCGGTGAACTAACCATTCGAAAGCAGAATGCCAACGGTCTGGGCAAAGTTCAATGATTCAGGGCCAGTCGAACTACTGCCAGATGCCGAACTCATCGCTGTATCTTACTCTCCAGTAGTTGGGTTCTCTGAAGAGACACAGACTATCGCCGTTGAACTTCGGACACTCAGAGGAACTCTCGGAGCTTCATCGTCGTAGACCGATGGCGCAGAATAACCGGTATCAAGCCGGGAATCTGTATGAAAACGTCACCCAATGACTACTATTAATCTAATAATCTGTAATAATTATCCCTGATATGATTCATTAATCTCTACCCAAATCATGCTTACAATTGAAATAAAGGGTTT
The DNA here is from genome assembly GCA_030062745.1 of Capitulum mitella. Taxonomy (NCBI): domain Eukaryota; kingdom Metazoa; phylum Arthropoda; class Thecostraca; order Pollicipedomorpha; family Pollicipedidae; genus Capitulum; species Capitulum mitella. Next base: position 6,510,610 of record CP099852.1, on the reverse strand, counting down.
TCGAGCCCTTGATTTATCTCAAACCAATTGTTGTCATGTCATTTCAAACATATCATATCATGCTGGGATTTAACAGATATTTGTATTTGATATTAAAAACTCGATTCTGCGCTTTAGTTCAATACATGAGGCGCCCTACATTCAGCTTACTGATACACTGCTTTTAGGCCTGTGTTTTGCGCATAATTCGGTACGACTTTACCTCTTTTATCGAGAAACGCTCTACCTAAATGTGTGTGGTAACAGGCGGATTATCGCGACAGTCAACATGCCTGTTGGAGATTGGCGATCACTCGCAGGGAGAGGGAGAGCGAAATCTGCCCTTCTTCCGGAAACCGGAAGGGATGAAATTATGACAGTTTGGCGGTGGGTGGAAACAATGAGAAATCCCACAGTGCATGAGATTCTATCTTCCAGATAAAATAATGTCTGGTGCAACGCACTGCTTTGCGTCGTGCTGTTTGTATTCCATTGGGAAAAAAGGCGAGAAGGGGGTTTTGTACTCCATTCCCCTTTACTGCACCCGTGGAAAGACGATCCAAGTACAGTTGTGATGGGTTTAACGGAGAGGAGTGTTTTGTGGAGCGTGGTAATCGACGCTCAACGAAAAGGCAATAGGTAAAAGACGATTCACATACCGTTGTGATGGGTTTAGCGGACAGGAGTGTTTTATGGAGCCTGACAATCGACGCTCAACTAAACCCATCACAACTGTATGTGAATCGTCTTTTCACGGGTGCAGTGAAAGAAAAAGGGAGATGAAATCCCCTTCTCGCTCTTTTTTCCCGATGGAATGCGAACAGTGCGGCTCAAAGCAGTGCGTTACCGTTATCTTATTATTAGCGCCAGACATTATCTTATATCGAAAATAGGATATCATGCACAAAAGGATTTCTCATTCATTGCTTTCACCCACCGTCATGCTGCCATGATTTTATCCCTTACGGTTTCCGGCAGAAGGGCAGATTTCGCTTTCCGTCTTCCTGCGAGTGATCGCCGACCTCCAACAGGCGTGTTGACTGCGAACAGACTCCGAGACTAAGACACCCAAGCCGTGCACACCATCCGGCAGTCGCCCGGCTAGCGTTTCTGAACGTTCCCCGCTCCTCGGCCTCGGCTCCGTCCGCCGGGAGCCGGATCCTCGGCTCCCACGGTCACGTCACGCCGTCACTTTATCATTCATAGCCTGCCGGCGCGGCCGGCGCGCTCCGCAAATAGCCGGGCCCGCCGGCGGCCGGCGGGATCGGGCCACGGCGGCGTCCGCCGGCGCCGCCCGCGACGCCGGCACTAATTTGTGTCCGTAACGAGCTCTTATCTGGCGGCGGCCAGCCGGGCCGCTGATGGGCCCGCGCGACGCCGCTCAGAAGGTATCACCGGCCGGCCCGTCCGTGGGGAGCTGTCGGCCGCCGGACGGCGCCGCCGGCGGCCGCGGCCGGACAGCGCGCGGAACGACGCCGGCGAGAGGCCGGTCTGCTGGGAAATTCGCGCCGCCTCTGATAAGTCCTGTTTTACGGGTGTCGACGACGCGATGGATGCGTCGTCAGCGGCGGTACACGATGCCGCGCCGAAGTTGGCTGATGTTCCAGCGGGAAGCGGCGTGCTCTGGCTCCTACCCTGCGCCGCAAACGACAACAGGTCTTTACGGCAAAGGTAGTCGCCACGCCTTCCAGCCACGAAACGGCCAGTGCCAAGGTAGTGCAACGCTGTGTAGTTCCAAGCGATCGTCGTAACCAAAATGGCACTACGTTAGTTTGCTGACTGATGCAAAAAAATGTTTGCAAAACTAATTCACAGTTTGCCATAAAGATTTCTGGGCTCCATGAACGACGGTTCAGGCGAATAATTCTCTATCGTCATTTACGCATTTAGTAAATGATACCAATTTTGGTAATCTCATCTAATGTTTCCTACAACTATGACTCTGTGTAATTCTTTGGATCATTCGACCACTTTAATTTTTTAGGTCCCCTGAACAGTAAAGCTCGGCTAACGCCTATATCATGCCCGTTGGGGTGACGGCACACGCTTGGCAGTGCAGTGCAGCGTCTGCGAGTCGTCCGTGGGCTCAGATATCTGTGCAAGACCGTGAGAACGCGCCACGTGCCACGGATCACCTCGTCCGGGCGGCAGGAGCATGTGGTTCCGGATACCTGATCACCGCAGACGACAGGTGTCTCGCTCCCACGGGCGCGCGCGTTCTTCGCAGATGTGGGAAATTTGCAGGCCCGCCAACGCGTGACGCTGAGTTGCGAAAGTCTGCAGTCAGCGTCAGTTTCGTTAAACCCACACTGCAGTACTACGCGTTATTTAATCCTATTTCTGTGATGCGGTGTGGGGAGGAGGGATTTACCGGAAGGAACCACGGACGACCCGCAAACGTTCCACAGGCCACGCGTGTGCCGTGGCCCAAATGATTATAATGATTGTAAATACATAATGATTATATAATATAATGATTATAAATAATTATAATCATGATTATATGCCGCAGCTGAGCTTGCGAAGGTTGAAAACGATTTCCGCGGTTTTTCCGTCTGCCCTATTAGGCCGTTGTCCTGTTAACAGCGGTTGCAAGACATCACGGCAAGAGCAGGCCAATGACGCAAGCGTTCACTGGCCTGCACTCGCCTTATTGCGCCATATGGACTCAGACGACTAAGAAATGCAGTCCGTAATCGATTAAATTTCCTGAACCTTCTCCACATTTTCCAGGGAAACGAACACTGAAAGCGTTAACAGCGCCATTATTTAAACCACCCAGACAAGCTGCCTGTATTAGGGACCAAGGTGGCAGATTCCCTTTGAGCCAGTGCTGGGGCGCGCTGTGAGCCAGTCGGGGCGGGCCCATGGCGGCGGCGCGGCGCGTGGCGCACGTCGAGAGGCCGCTAACTTTGGGCGTGAGCGGCTCCCGGCGGGGCCGTGCGGGTCGGCCGTGTGACGGCCGGCGGCGCCCGCGCCCGCGCCCGCCCAGCCGCGAGACGCCCGGCCCGAATGAGGTCGGTAAATATGTCAGACGAACGGCAGATAGGGGGGCGCCCCCCCCCCCGGCCGCCGCCGCCCCGGACGACGGAGGTCAGCGAGTCGCCCGACTGCGAAACGATCGGTCTTGCCGACGCGCGGCCGCCGGCAGAGCGACTGTTTCGCGGCCAGTGAGTCATGATGTGACGCTGGGCCAGTGAGTCATGATGTGACGCTGCTGACATCGTGGACGTTTCCTGAAGGGAGTCGGGACAAATAGGTCGTGTTACTTTCCTTGTGCAGAAGATGAACTACTGGTGCGTTTTATGGCGAATTATGCCAGCTGTCTGTCGCATAAAGTCAGGATCGCCAGATCAAACACTCAATGGTCGACAGAAATAGCCGTTTCCGCGTGAGTGACGGAACTACTCACCTCGAAATGGGAGAAGTATCGCTGTAGCTTTTCCTCCGCCACCAAGTGATTGAGATCCACAGGAATGCTCTCAGACGGTATGCGTGCCGTACCCTGCCATTGAAACGCGTGTACAGAACCGCACAAAGTTTTACGGACGAAACAGGACGGAATTTCCAACAGCTAACGTTGCAGCGAATAGTTATCTAAAGCACCCATCAAGAGCGCTTACAATCTACTAATATTCCAGGCCTAAAGCACGAGATAACTTTGCTGTGAAAAATGGCTCTATCAGACGGTAGAGGAATGACCTACCATTCAAGCGTAGGTTTCCATTTACAGCGTTATTCCTAGACGCTAATCCAGCGCCGACTAACTTGTTAAAACGAATGGTCAGCCGCTGGTGATTCGTGTAAAACCCAAACTCCGTCGCTGTTGACTCGTGACAGTCGGTCGCCCAATACCGTTCAGTCCATTCTTATTCGTTAAAACGTTTTCACAGACCGGCAGCACCTGGATACAATACCAGCCTCTTCTCCCCTGTGAGAAGCCTCATGCAGCGCTGTCGCGTCCATTGGAATTTCTCCTTCCTGTCTCACTTGTGTGAATGCATGTTCCGCTCTTTATCACCTGTAAGGACGATCGTGCAGCCCCGCGTAGCCAGTAAGAAGTCTTGCTCAGTCCTGCCTCACCTGTGAGAACGCTCGCTCGGTACCGCCTCACTTGTGAGAGCACCCACTCGGTGCTTCTTCACCTGTAAGAACGCTCGCTCTGTTCCATTTCACCTGTGAGAAGGATCATGCAGTCCCGCGTCTCCACTAAAAACCTTACTCAGTCCCATTTCTTCCCGTGAGAACGGTAACTCGGTGCCCCATCGCCTATGAGGACGTTGCTTGGTTCCGTCTAACCCATAGAAGTGCCCGCTCCTGCCTGTAGAGTTACCGTCTTGCCTGTAAGAACGTTCGTTTCGCCCCGTCTCTTCTGTAAGAACTCTCGCTCCCTCCCTTTTAACTTATGAGAGCGTTAGCTCGGTGCCTTCTCACCTACGAAGACGCAGCTGCGTACCGTCACGCCCATAAGAGCGCTGCTCGGCGCGGTCTCACCTGTGAGAAGGCGGCTCGGCCGCTCCTGGCCGACGCTGTCTCGGCGACGAGCGAGGGCAGCAGCAGCGAAGCCGGCACGGTGAGCTGCAGACTGGGCGGCAGCCGCCCCTCCAGGTCCGGCGGGTCCGGCAGGTGACCCGTCCGGCCGGCCCTGACCCCGGCCGACAGGGCCACCAGGGTCACCAGGGTCAGCAGACGCCTGCGGCCCCCGGAACAGTCAGTCAGAGGCGAAGCGCTCTGCGCCGCGCGTGGCCTGCAGGGAGCGAGCGGCTCTGGAGGATTCCGGCGGAATTCAGCCGGGCAGAGCCGAGTGCTCGGTAACGGCGCACAATGAGAGCTGGCCTGGTGCGGACACGCGAACGCACTCCGTTCGGGCTCCCGTCCGGTTAGTGGCGGCTGGCGCACTGTTGAGACTGAGAGCAGAACTGTGGCACTGATAAGACGAGAATCACGTAGTGATCGTTACCGACAATCAAGTGGCAACCAGGCTGCAAAACCCAGACTGGCGTCTGACAACGGCCTCGGACGCTACAGCACCCTCCCGCCCGAACGTCAGTTACGATGTCTGAACTTAGTTCTCATTCTTCGACCACTTACGGCTACGGCAGACATGAAACTCCTCAGGCAGGCGAACGAGCCGGCTCTGCCTTTTGGCTGTTCCCGCTCGAGTCGGTGTCTCTCATGCCAAGACGAGCGCGGACGTCGTGGTCAGGCGGGTAATGATTGGTATGCCGGGGGGTAAAGCCCCCCGGCAGACGGCCGCCGGCCGGGCCACGGTGCGGCAAACGACGCCTGTGGGAGCGGACCCTCCCCGTGCCATGACCTGCTGCTACCCCCGGGAGAGGTGGTCGCTGATGCTGCCGTCGTCGGCACGTGATCACCACAGCAGTGGGCAGCGCTTGGAGACCGCCGGCCGGCCGGCCGGGCTCGGGGAAAGCTACCGGAACTGGTCCGGCCGGCGGGCTGCCCTGCACGTGCCAGCCGCTCCTGCAGGCCGGCCGGACTGACCGGCCATGGTCGGCCGGCCGGTAATCTCGACCGAGCCCAGGTCTCGGCGCTGACTGCCGCGAGCCGGCGGCCGTTCGGCGCTGTGCGCGGAGGTGCGCCGGCTGGCCGCTGTTTGTGAGGCGAATGGAGGTTCTGCCCCTCTTCTGCTCATGATGCCTGGTCCAGTGTGCGTCTGTTTGGCTGGTCGTTTGGGCATTCATTGGCAGTTGGCAGACGAACATGACAACCACTATAACATGACGCCCCGTGCATAAGCTGTGCCACTTCGTAACGAGTGGCCGGCGACCGTGGAACTGTGCAGTTTCCAGCCGTAGGCAGGATGTGAGATCGGAAATTCATTAAGTTGTGCAACGAGTGGACTTATTTGAATGATCCGTGGACGCTTCCTAGGAATGCGAAGGGAAACGCGATATCTCGAGATGAGCAAATGTGCCACAAAGAACGCGACTGGAATGCACCCAAAACGTCTCCTAACGTGCTGGAAGTGAAAACAGCTGTGAGCCTCTCGACTGTTCCGTGGATTCGCAGCCTGACGTTCTTTGATACGTTGTAATGTTACCTCCTCTTTTCCTTCACATACCACTTCAGCGTGTGAACTCGAATTTAAGGTTCGAAAACACCGTTCTCTTATTTCCCAAAAGACGAGCTTGATCTGTTGCTGACTAAATGTAGCAATAACTGCTGTCGTTCCTCTGCATCGAATAAATTATTTGGTCGGCCAGGGAGTAGTTGCGTCTGCTGTCTTCCTTATAAGATGAGTAAAATCTGAGATCAGGCTTTCCGTGTCTTTTCCGCATTTTTGCAATGCGCGATGATGTGCAATATCTCCCGCGCGATTTATGATAAATTAACCCCCGCTCGGTGGGGCCATTCTTCCGCCCTCAGTGTCCCAGCACGACCCCGTGCTAATTTTTGAATAGAAAGAGATCGAGCAACGCGGTAAAAAAAAACGTGTGTTGCTCGTCGCGTGAGCAACTCAACCATGTCCGATTTTTTGGATGTCAGATCAGCAGGTCTGTTATGACCTCCTCCTGTTGTCCCGACTACCTGACAATGACAACTTCCCAGGCCAAAGTTATGGCCTGAAAGCGGCCGTGTCAAAATGCGTCAGGGTTTTCGTAGCTATATAGTTTGCAAACTTGTGAAAATAAATCAATTTCGTAAGCGCCAGTGCATTGGCCGTCGTTGCAGCTATCGGAAAATGTATGGAGTTTTGGGTATTGGTAAATGGATTGCCTCCCAGGTCACGCAAATGTCATCATCGCTGAAATTTCCAATGGGAGGCGTGGTAGTCCAACCTCACTTTTGACGGGTCACAGGTCAAACGAGTGACGACACGGGTACCAAACTTGGTACACCGTTTCTCCTCGGGCTGGAAAGAGTTGCCTATTTGGGGTCGCGGCCACCTTAGTTCCCAAGGTCATCGCCAGGGGCGCTCATGTCGTTTATTAAAAATCTCTCCTTGTCGAAAACTACGCGAGCTAAAGCCACCAAATTTGGCGTGCAGGTAGGTGGGCACACGTTCTATCCTTGTATCATTGTTTTGGCCGCGGTAGTTTCTCAAGGTCACCGCTAGGGGCACAGTGGATCTTCGAATTTTCAAATTTTTTGCATTTCTTTGGCCCAGCGTGACCTTGACGTACGAATTGGCTTGGCATTACTTCAAACGATGTTTGTCAAAACAATGCTGACATGGTGGATCGTAATAAGCTATTCTTGCAAGAGCAGGTATGATTTATCCCGTTTGGATATGGATATAGATGACAAACGCCGTCACAGTGGCGTCTGACGTCAATGTTTGATATTCACGTTTGACATAGCTTCACCTCTAACGACCTCACCCTTCCCATATACTAAAATCAGGTTTCTGACACAACATTTATAAAAGAAACATGTAACACGAAATTGCAATACCCGGTTTCCAAGAAATGATATGCATTGTTCGATTTGCTTAAAAACACGATTGACATGGCCGTGTCAAAAAGGCACAGGTCACAACCTAACGCATGTAAAACCCTTAAAATTTCTTCTTAATGTGTATTATTGTTGAAAACTGAACTACAGCAAAAAATGAACGCTCTGTCTCCTGTCACTTAGAATTATTCAAGTAAAGCCCCAAGAGGGTCCTAGAACTATCCCCCGCCGGGCGAGGTTTAACAACTCAAAATTCCATTTCAATTGCCGGTGCAACATCTTATCCTCAGAAATTGACCCAAGTTTTGCAAATGAGCAAGCTTCGATATCCAGTAGTAATACGCTAACCCTAAAGCGCATTAACTTTACTCTGTTTCCATGAACAATGCACCTGCCACATTTGTTTGTAGCATCTTTATACAAGCACGGACTTCTCTTTTGCGTTCATCTCGTGACCTGCGGACATCGGCCACATTAACCCGGTGCATTGGCGCAGCGGAAAGGCGGTGTTTCTGACCATCGCATTGATCAGGGACATCGCCGATCAGGGTTAGTGCCTTTCCGGGCATCGTTTCCTGCTGTCCGGAAGAGGCCGCATAATCGGATTATCCCCGAAGTTGGTCGGCGCCGGAAGCCGTAACTCGGTTCGCTGGCAAACAAGCCTGTCGGAGCGCTTTCAGCAACAACAGGCAGAGATGCCGGCGCGGACGATTTGGTCTACGTTGTGAGCTGCGTTACTGCACGCTACTGAGCCACATTATCCTCGTCCACTTGTTGCAGGCGCGGATTGTGCGAAGTCCGCCGTCACGTCGAAAACAGTGTCTCGACCGGGAATGGGAAAAGCGTCTTGTTTTGAACAGCCCTGTTTAACAATCCTTCGAATGCAGTCGAAATGAAAGTGGTGATGACGCACTAACAGGGACATTTGCAGCGACGAAAACAATCTGCAACGCTCTCGCCGGGAAATCGTTCCACCCACCTGTTTCGTCGTTCCCCTGCCTCCACCATGTTGGTGTTCCGGTTAGTTCTGAGGTCTCCACCCTGCCACGAGGTCTCTCACTGCCCGCGGCGGGAGACAGACCTGACCGCCGGGCCGGCGGTCTATGGCCGGTCTGGAGCGGCTCGTGCCGGTGCCAGGCGGTCCGGACCACAGGCCGGCTCCCTGCTGGACCGGTGCCCGGCGGACCAGGTTTCACGTGTCCGGAACGCGGCGGCGGGAACTGGGATAGTGGGTCTGGCGGCGCGCCGGCAGGGTCAGTGGGTGTTGGCCGCGGCCAGGGTCGGGAAGGGGGTCAGGGGACTGGGGAAGCGTCGGACTGGGTTAGCGGCCTTGGTGGAGAAACGCATGGTGCTGCCGAGAGCGCGAAAAGGGTGTGAAGTACCTGTTCTGGATAGGAGCAGGAAAGTGCCGGGCTGGCTTTTGATAAGGTTAGACTTGGTGCTGCAGATGAATAGCTGCGATGCAAAATTCCTACACGCCCCACAATCTCGCAAGATTTGCGATAAGCTGGCTACCGATAGCTCGACCTGCGCTGATTTTCCTCGGCGAAAGTCATTCTAAGGATCGCTGAATATCAAGCGATCGCAAGTTGTCGCAGATTGATGATGGTTTTTCTCACCAGAATCGTTCGGAATGAAAACCGGCCGCGTGAAAGCGGAAAACCCGGTTGTCATCTGCAAACGTCTTCAGAGTGTCGTCTCGCACGAGTTCTCTGCGGAGACTTGGCATTTGCACAGAAGCTGAATGGTTTTCGCCATCATACAGCAATGCCAAAAGCAGTTTGCATATTTCGACTGGCCTGCAACTTCGTTCATGAACGGACATTGTATTTCGTCCTTTGCTTTTTTCTGGTTGTTTATGAAAGGAACGGAAGAATGCGTCTATGAAAGTAAAATTTATGAAGGTAAACTGAGCTAGTTAGTTGGTTGTTAAGTTAGTCAAGTTTGCTACGCTGTTTATGAATTTTAAGTAGTATTAGCAACCTGAAATAAATCACTGTCTGAAAAAATGCTTCGCAGTGGCGTTCACAGGGCCTGTAAATTCACTGCTGAATATCTCTGCTGAAGCCCTCAGATGAGACCTGCATTCGGCAGCATCCCATCCAATCAAATGGCGCATCAGGACCGGGACGGCCTGAGCCTGTGTCATCCACGGCATCACGAAACCCATCAGCCGTAACAGGGCATTCAGTAGCAGTATCACGTACCGCCTCCGTCCCCCGGACCACGAGCGCCGACCCCGCACATCCCCCGCTCCGCCGGCACGTCCTCGGAACGGGCCCATTCACGCGGCGGCGACCGGAAGTGTGCTGTTTCCGGACACAGCGCGGTCATTAGCGCCGTGGCGCGGCAATGCGGGCCAAATCCGGCCGCCGGAGGTCGCCGGTCGACAGGCGACAGAGCGGCTTATTTGGCGCCGTGTTGACACCTGTTGCGCAGAAAGCAGAAACAGCAGCCCAGGAAAATGGGAGGAGAAACGATGCTAGCTTATGCCTGACTTCATTTATTTGTGAGTCGATGTGACCCTGCCAAATGTGTGACCTTTTGAAAATGACGCACGTTGAAAAATTTGAGGCTGGAAAATCTGGCAGCCAACTGACAGAACGCCGCAATTTAATCTTAAGACCCATATGAACGAGGAGTGGCTGACGGTATGGGCTTTGGACTGATCCTCACTTTCAGTCGGTCTCAAAACACGATGTTTCATCAGATTTCATAAGAAAGGGATTGCCATTTCATGAGTTATATGATATTTCGTCCATGTTTAAATTGTGTGGCAGCGAATAACAGCTCTAGTTCACCGACTGGGATGAAAGTAGAAGTCATTACCGTTAATTATCTTGCTCACTGCAGTTAAGAAATTCGATCAGAACTGTTCTTTAACTAAATAGCGATGCATTTCGGGAGGTTTTTATCTCACCAACGTCCCAGCGTGAATCCAGGCTGTAGTTTCAGAGACAAAATAATCCTTCAAAAAAAGCAATAGGACACCCGACTCCAGCTGTTTCAGTCGATGCATTCACTCAAATGTCGTCAACATTAATGATCTTGGCGTTACACATGTCGACATACGCCCCTTTCTCAGCTCGCTGGTGTATTTCCATTAATTGACGTTCGTGGAGGTCAGAATCAAACCAGAACACGGCGTGACTGGCTGCCAGCTGGGTAATCCCAGCAGACGCTCCTCCACACATACCATGGTATATCTCACCCCTGGCGAGGTGGTGGGAACCTCGCGGGCGGCTAAAGCGCCGACCGCCAGCGCTCCCGGGGAACCGGAACGGCAGAATTGGTCGGCCGACCACGTCGCTCTTCAAAAGCTTTTCCTTGTTCATGACGCGTCGATACGTCTGGCGCGCTGAGGTCGGTCTGAGGGCCGGCTCCGTTCACGCCCGCGGCGGAGAGAAACGCAGCTGGAGCACGGCTGTGACGCTGACGGAGTGGCGGCGTGACGCTGACGGAATGGCGGTGTGACGCTGGCGGAGTGGTAGTGTGGCGCTGGCGGAGTGGCGATGCGATGTTGGGCGGAATGGTGGTGTGATGCTGCAGGAGTGACTGTGTGACGTTGACTGCGTGGCGGTGTGACGCTGGCGGAGTAACGGTGTGACGCCGGTGGAGTAGCGGTGTGATGCTTGGCGGCGGGAGCCGCAGGGGATGTAGACGTGTGGAGTTCAGAGGACAAAACAGATGTGATGCAAGAACGCGATGCCGCAGGAGCATTCGGAGGTAATGTTTTGGAGGGACGCTGTAGGATGAGTGAGCGCTGAGTTAGTGGTGCGACGGTGGAAAAGCAAGGCTCTGGAAGAATGTGGAGAGCGTGCCGCGTGACAGATGGCGTGTCTAGTGGGTTACAGCAAGCCATGGTTAAACAAAGCCCTCACAGCGTGTCACTGATGAAAGCTGACCAAGTCGTAAGTTTTTCAACGCGGAGCATGGTTCATTGGGTGAACCCTATTTACCCTATTTTAGCTTGCAAAGAGTAGTGGTTGCACTGAACTGTTCTGAAATTTCGGCATGCCCGGGGCAATAACCTCGTCTTTTTACCTTTCTCCAGAGAATATATTATTGCACTAGCATCCACACATAATGCTTCTGCCGCTTCGGCATTCTTGAACATTTCCTCAGAATGGGTGTCTCCTGAATTTCCTGGAATGTTACAATGTCCCGACGGGGAAGGACGTTATCAGTTTGGTTGCTGTACGGTCCGTAGATGCTAAGATGGCGTACCTACGAGTGTAAGGCTCAACGGACGATACTCATAGCATACGCAGGACTGAAAGGCAACCGAAAATGTGAAAGCAGCCCACAGACACGTTGCAGTGGACACCCAGCGAAGCAGACGCAGACAGCGGGAGAAGCCTGGCGCTGAATTTTGACAATTCGTCCTGTTCGGAGGGCTCAGCGAACATGCAGAACTGACGCATGTTCAGACCATTGGGGGGGGGGGGGCACACCCGACCTCTTTCCGCTGTTTGTTCCCTCACCCGCGCCTGAAGCCTGACCCACGACACAACCGCGTCTGGCCCATGAAATCCGCGGCGAATTTCGTGTTGTCTGACTGCTGCCTTTTGTTGTCCCGTCCCTCATCTCGTTAACCGGGCGTCTTACCAGTCGGTCTGACACAAGTGATAACCTGATCTCGCATTATAACGTATCGGAAGAACAAAATCGAAGTAAGAAGACGAATAGCTGCCTTACATTGGTGCGATTTGTAGTGGCTTAGCTAAGTTTCAGGACGCCTTGAAAAACGGCCTTAGAACCAAGGTGAGCTTGCAGAATTATACCAAGAAACGACGTGGAAAGCTTATAAGCGAGCCTGAGGTGATGGACGGTCCTTCAGCGGAACGCTTATCTATAAACAGCATAAGTAGTGTGCAAGAATATTGGTTCAGTGCGTCCCATTACCGCCAAGGCGCACAGTTGCAAAAGTTATGTTTGTTGACCCTCGATCTTTGAAGCTAGAGCAGGTCACGTGTTACACTCGAAACTACTAGGAAATGGTGGTACCAGTGTTTGGGTTTCGATGGAGCAGCCACTTCCCATGTCTAACCCAAAGCTGCGTTTGTACCGAATTTAACTTGTTCTTTCACCGAGTACCATCCACGTGTCGATCAGCAGCATTGGTAGGGTTTTTTGTTTGTTTGATCGTGTGATTGGCAAAAAGTACAGAAAAAGCAAGTGATCCGTCAGCCCTCTCAGAGGACCAGCAAGGAACGGATGGCGCTTTCGGCGGTCATCAGAAAGATCTCTCCCCTTCCCTCCCTGGTTACGCTGTCGGCACCTGTGGCTCCAGGTCGCCGGGCAAGGTCATGTCAGGTCATTCCCCCGCCCAGCGCCGCGCCGGTGAGCTGACCCCAACTTGCCTGCTGCTGCCACCGGCCGCCGGCCGGCCCGTCCACACTTCATTAGCTGCAAGCTCTCAGCACCAACATTGATTTTGCCGCGGCGCCGCTGAGCCTTAGCACGTCTGTTCCCCCTCCCCTCCCCCCAGCGGCGCGGACACGGAACCGGCCGTGCTGGACGCGGCCCGGGCAGCACGAGCTGCAACAGCTCGGCCCCGCGTGCTGAATGGTCGATCGTCGCGAGACACCCGATGCGGTGGAAGACAGAGAAGCTATGCAGCTGACAGGCAATGAAAACGTTGTCTTTTATGCATCTGCCGAAGCGAAGACATTGCAGGGGGCAATTCCGTCTTTACAAGCGGCCACGAAGAAGGACAGCCTTGCTTAGACGACACGCTGGTGGGATGGTTTCTGGATCAATGGCATGATGAATAACAACGCCCTTGAAAAGGCCTCGCCAAAGCTGGAACAACATACGTGTCTACCTCTAAATGCTTCCTCCCTGCAAAGTTTAAAAACGTTTTCACACCACCGCTTGCAGCTCTGTCAACATCAACGCCTAGATTCGTGCATTCGGCAGCTTTGAACTCCTCACGTCGATCAGGCCAGTTAATCGCCCGAAAACGAATGAGGCTTCTCGTCCACTGAAGGAGCGAAATCAGTGGCGTCTCCGGCCAATACACGCCCTGTCAACAGGCCCTGCGTCAAGTTCACTCCGCTGAGAGTCAGCGCCGCGTCGTTAGGAGTCCGACAAGGACCGATCTCTGGACCCCCGGCAGGGGCGGATCCAGGAATGGTGCCTGGGGAGGACCGGCTGTCGCATTTTCATCGTGGGTGGGACGAGAGGGCTCCGGACTCCGGCTTCATCCGTGGCTTCTGGCGTCAAAGCAGCTCTTCGTCTGCGTTGTCAGCTACGGCGAGAGAGGAAAATTGTCTGGGTGGCTTCCATCAGTGGCTGTATGCTTACCAAAGTTGTTTAACTACTGGCGCTTAATTGATTGTTAAGGCCCCAGAATGGTTATTTAGGTGGAATCTACTGGAGGTGATGAATCCAGGATAAGGACTTCTTTGCAGCAGCTAGCAGATTATGCAAATCGACGATCTTTTTTCGACGATCGATAATTTTTAGCAGCCGTATTGTTAACATAGTATGTGACGTGAACAAATGCTGCCAGGTTTGCAGGAAATGTTTCCAGTAGATCCTTCCTACCGATACACATGTAAGGACAAAAGGCTTGATGTTTTTGATGCTTGAGGCAGGACAGGAGGCTAACAAAAACCTTTACGGAAAACAGGCGACAGGCTTGGCAGATCCACGGCGCCACCTGGGAGCTTTCGGGGGGGGATCCCGAGCTCCCTTGGCCTGGCTCCCCCCCCCCTAGACCGGCAGGATTACATCGATCACTTAAGTACACATCAGGGGTGTTTGCAGCACCTGCAAAGCCCGACGTCAATTGCCGGGCCGGCTCTTGGCCTGATTGCAAAGCCGGCGGGCAACGATCTAACGCTGTAGACGATGGCTGTAGCTCAGGGAGGGGGCTCAGGTGCAGTGCCACGGGGGAAAGGTGAGGCGCGGGGGCAGAGGGAATAGGTGCAAGGCCGGGAATGGGGTATTGGTAGCAGAGCCGCAGGATGGGGAAGTGCGAGTTCGCGTTTTTCCCAACACCTGACGCAGTGAAACCTTCGTTTAGATGGGATGCAAACGCGTCAAATAATATACCTCGAACTTGCCATCTTATGCAGCTCGCATCGTCAGTCGTTGATGTCAGCATGCCGTAAGGTGCATATTGTTCCGCGCGTCTGCAGAGTAACTCTATACGCGCAATTTCCGGGCGACATTGGTCTGCTAGTTATTAATTATTTTTCACTTCAGAACATAACACGTAAATGTAGATCAGCCGGGAAGTTGAACCGAAATTATGGAGCCGTCCATTCAGATTGCTCTAATTCCGAACTCGGAACTGACGCTTCCAATTCTCAGATTGGATACGTTCATAATCATTCGCCAGTATTTCAACAGATAACGTCGTACATGGATTAATGTCCATATATACATACATGTATAAATACACAAATGGAGGTACGTATGTAATGTCCATATACTTTTGGCATTGCGAAGTGAAATTATTCGGATCAGACAATACGCTTGAACAATGAAAACCGTTATCGACTTTCGTCACCTCTTGGGTTGCTTCATTGGTTCGTAACGACCTCGTCCGTCCATTAGTTCTGACGATCATTACCTCTGCTGCGTGGCGTCTGGTTGGTTTTACGGATAATTTCTGTACTAATCGCTCACACCGCACTAAAGGCCTGCTGTACTGAGAAAAGCTCAATGGCATCCATAGGCTAATTACAAGAGTTCGGAGGTTCTTCGTTTGATGCCCAAGAGGGGACAACTACTTTTATTTACCAAGATTAAATAACTTCTCTCAGAGTTTAATTGTCGACTGCCACTGGCATTTAAAGACCTTTCCTATGCCACTGAGAGCAATGTCTTGCTGATATTCATCACTTCTAAACATGAAAACCAGAAAAATAATGCAAAGGAATGTCGAGAATCCAATTTCCGGCAGAAAATCAAATGCCTTGCACACGACAAAAAAACTTTACGCTCCATCCACGTCATAGAAAGCGCCGACGCGTCACCCAGTCCTTGAGAAGGCATGACGCCCTTTTTCAACGTCACACTCGTGCAGTCGGAGCACGGTGGCGCCGAAACCGGTCCCGCAGTCACGTGCCGACCTTTCCGGGGAACGATCGCCCCATAGCCGGCCGTGCCGACCGAGTCTCGGTGTCAGTTCGTCGCCGGGTTTAATGGATCACAACCGGTGCGGCGACGGAGAGTTGTCGGCTCCGTTTCCTGGCCGAACGCCGGGCCGGTTCCCGACGCGCAGCCTCCGTCGTCGCAGATGAACGAGAGAAGTTTAGAATTGAATCGCTCCTGGTCTGCGCTCTCGACGTCTGCGGGGACTCCATAGGCTTCGTGCATGTCGGACATTATCAGTGCTGAATGGAATTCCATTAGACCGCCACTGCCAAGGCATCTCTTCTCGGGTTCTTCAATGCCGCTGGCCAAATTGGATGCGAAACCTCGCTTCCTCTCAGCCGTGTGCAGGCTCCTGATTTCCATTCGTCCGCTCCCCACCCCATCCCCTTCCCTCCCTCCCCCTTCTTCCCTTCCCCCCCCCCCCTCTCTCTCTCTCTCTCTCTCTCTCTCTCTCTCTCTCTCTCTCTGGGTCTTGCGCTGCTGCTTGCTAGCTACAAGCCGACTTCAGCATTGGCTCCAGAAAGGCGCAAACATATTTCGCCGCCGCTTCTCCCTAAAGACCACAACTCAGTCCGATACGCACCATCGTTCGACCGTATTGGGTCCCGACTCGGTTGACGAAAACAGTGGCAATGGTTTTGTTTGCTTCCTGCTGCCGTGCGGGCTGACAATACCCATCGCTCCCGGCCGACAGGGATAGTGGTAAGAGACCGCAAGGACTGGTAGCACGGGGGTGGGGGTGGGGGGGGGGTCATAGGCTGGTGCCAACGGATTATTGGGATTAATTGTGGAATATAAGAAGCGCCCAGAAAAAACGCAAAATGTTTCGTTATGAAGAGCGAGGTTGAAGACAGATTGAGCCGTACTTCAATTCGAAACAATGAACTTTCCGGCCATAACGCTTTTTAAATTCGTGCATTTCTATTTGCAGTGCCTTAGCAAAGAACATAGTGAAGGAAAAAGAAGAAAAAGTAACACGAAATTAAGCAGCGAGGATGACAAAACATGGCGTAACATTTGATGATGCAGAAGCATAAGGAGATAAAGCATTTCACAACTGTTTATGGACATCGAACAGTTTTAGAGCAGAAGTTCGTATCGCAGAACTTCGTCGGACAAAAGTTCGTCGGATTAATGTCCATCGGACAAAAGTTCGTGGTGTAAAAGTTCGTGCAGGCTATAGTTAATCTAGGGCAAAAGTTTGTCCAGGACGAAAATTTGTCTTGCAGAAGTTCGTCTACGGCAAAAGTTCGTCTAGGGCAAGGGTTCATCTGGGACATATAGTTAGTCTAGGGCAAAAGTTCGTCCAGGACAAAAATTTATCTTGCAGAAGTTTTTCTAGGGCAAAAGTTCGTCTAGGGCAAGGTTCGTTTGGGATAAAAGTCTTCCTCGCAGAAGTTTCGTTCAGGACAAAAGTTCTTGAAAAGGAAAAGCTCGTATTGGGGGGAAAGTTTGTCTAGGACAAAAGTCCGCGATTCCGAAGTTTGGCTAGCAGACGAGTTCGTCGAGGGCAAAAGTTCGTCTGGGACACGTTCATCTCGTTAATGGAAAAAGTTCCTGCGGCCAAAAATTCGTATGGAAAAGGTTTGTAAGAAAACGTTTTGTGAGGAAAAACGTTCGTGAGGGAGAAAGGTTCGTAACCAAGGGATCATAAACTTAATGCTCGTATTGGAAAATGTTGGTATCGGAAAAGGAAAGGACCTAGAATATTAACCTAACCTAGCGTAAGGTAACCTAACCTAACCTAACCTAACATACCCAAACCTAATCTTTTGCCCCAGACGAACTTTTGTCCCAAATGAACTTTTGTTCCTAAAAGAGTTTCTGCAAGACGAACTTTTGTCCTAGACGAGCTCTTGTCCTAGATGAACTTATGTTCTGCACGATTTTTTGTTGGCCGAACTTTTGTAGGCGAACTTTTGTTCCATACGAACTTTAACGAGACGAACTTTTGTTTTAGACGAGCTTTTGCCCTGGACGAACTTTGTCGATACGAACTTTTGCGAGACGAACTTTTGCCCTAGACGAACTATTGCCCTTACGGATATTACTCGATGAACTATTACCCTTACGAATTATCACCGGATGAACTATTACCCTATGAACTTAAGTACGCAGGACTTATGCCCGAAAACCGCATTAAACGTAAGTATTTCATTTAAACATAAAGAGCAGGAAACCAGCCGTAACATAGATGTCTATTATGCATTTGAACAGACTTAATGCGTTTAACAATGTCAACGTTTACCAGCTATTTATACAGCTGGTAAACGTTGACATAAACGGCTTGTTTGCCAACGTTTACCAGCTGATAATCCACCACAACACCCGCAGTTCGCAACGATCTGGCTTCGACAGCAAAATAAAGTGAAAGGCAACAAGCGTGACACAAGAAGAATTTTAAGCGTCCTAAACGATTCCGATATTTGTGTACGTAAGCTCTTTTAGCGTGGTTCGCACCAAACACATAGCATGCCACATGGAACATAGGAAAACACGAGACACATGGAGACAGCGTGGTCCACATCGCTGATTACAGTCTGCACCCAGATTAATCAACCTTGTGCTCAGTAGAAATGGTGTAAGTTTGGTTAAGCTCAGCCCGGACCTCCGCTTAGTAATTCCCACGGGCCATCATTACGTTACATGAGTGATCGTTGGTACCGAATCTGCTTAGGCTAAATTGCGCTGGGAAAAGTCTAACTGAAGCGCGTTAATCCTATTCCGCGCTGGGCGGAGGGGGTGCATATCCTGCCCCCCCCCCCCGTGAATGGCGAGTTTTTGCTCGCCATTCCTGGGCCTTTGAGAGTTTCTTTACAAAACTTGGTGTTTTTCCTGAATACATTTTTGACATGTTGTGACGAAATTGCCAAAACTTACCTCCCAAAGAAGCGGTTCCCAGACACGTTTTTGGTGGGCATGTTTGAGGAATATCGCGCTTTCCGGAGATCGCGCTTCGACATGGTCATGTGCTATTTTGATGCCCTTTATAATGTCACAGTCACTTTGTATTTGTCGTGTACACTGAATGTGTACACAGTATTTGTAGCCTGCACACCTTCAAATATATATATGCCAAATAAATATAGTCTTCAAATATATATACCTCCAAATATATATAGCCAAATACGATATAGTCTTAAAAATTATATAAATATATCCGCATGTAAATAGATCTGCTATCTATCATATATACATATATATATATATATGCTATCTGTCATATGATATAATATATATATATATATATATATATATATATATATACGCCGCGGGAAGCAATTCTTCATGCGGAACGCCGTTTTCTGCTAGGACCAATAATTTTCGAGATCGCAGAGCGTGCCCTGCAGTTTGCTCCCTCCCACCCTCCCTCAGCACTGAATCATATGTAACGGTCAGGAGCACGGAATAGGGTTAATGCCAAGGACGTCAAAGTGCATGAGGTCACTATGCAATAAAATGTTATAAACGCATAAGGATGAAGATCGCTGTTCTGTATCGCAATGTTTTCAACCCACTTCCTCAATTCTGTTTATTGGTGTTTTCGGGCGCGCCGACTACTGAGGTCGTTTTGCGCCCATAACGAGGGCGTCACTAGTCAGTAACTTGCGGACTTAGCTTTGGCGTTAACGGGGATAAGCGTCAGACTCTAAGGAGCCAGGAGAACATGGCCAGGACAGAAAGTGAAAAGTGACTGGTGGTGCCGAAGATTGCTGACTGTGAGTACTGGTAGCGGACTGCGAGAAGGTTCCGAGGACGTCACGTGATCAGTACGATAATGGCCAGCTAACACTCTGAGACTCGACTGAGGAAGTTTTCAGTACACGTTGTAAGAAACGTGTACTGAAGTTTATACAACCAAATGTGTATCGAAGAAGGCCTCCGCAGCACAAATGTACAGGTAATTATGTCTAGTAACTTGACATGGTCATCCCATGTTAATATCAGTGTTCCAAAAAGGTCCCAGAAAATCCCAAGAACCAGCCAAAGCTTGACAAAACGTCTGTAAATCGCTGCGATGAATAATTTTTTTCGCAGCAGTTGATGTCGGCGTCTGCGGGGCTGCAGTTTGCCGCTGGCGGGTCATTTTCCTTTACATGACGGCACCTCTGATTTACGACGTGGATGGTACTACAAGGACCATTCGCAAACATCCAAGTCACGGCATTTCGGACAAACAGGAAGGCAGCGTTGTTCTCTGGGCCAGTTTAGGCCGGTTTTAACCTGCCTTGCTGAAGCCAAAGCACAAAACCGCCTCTGGACTTCTAAGATGCGATTTTTCCCTCGGCATTTTTCCCTGGGTCATTGCTGATCACTGACGACAAATCACTGATCACTGACTAGACAGGACTCGGCATATAGCTCGGCTCGTCTCTTAGAGTCCAGACTCACATTCCATTATCATAAAAGCCTCGCAGTTTTTCTCGTCGTGACGCGTGCTCTTAGCAGCCGGTGTGGGCTCTCAAAAACATAACCATGTTATTCGAAACTCGAGCTGGAAAAGGGTGAAACCTGCACATTACGGTGGTGTTTTTAAGAAATGTTTGTTGTGAAAGCAGCCGTCACAGACTGCAGGAACGGGCCCAAAAATGAACGCTGGCTTCGGAACCCAGTTCAACATCGACTATCAAAATACAACGGACCGTTTCTAGATGATACTTCAGTTTTCGCAACAGACAGATGGACATATGGGAAAAGAAGTGTATCCATAAGAGGAAAGAGAGAACTTGGTTATAAACAAAGTAAAACAGAAACGGAGTAGATCAAGAAAGAGAGAGAGAGAGAGGGGAGATGGAGAGAGAGAGAGGGGTGGGCGAAGACGACACTGAAACGAAAACAAACGTTATGAACTGGGAGAAAACAACCAGGCGAAACACCCACGGGAAGCAATAAACGTGTAACAAAGGAGGTGAGCCGGCCCGGCCGGTCTGGCCGCCGGGCCGGGAACGGCTCGCCGCCTGTTCTGATCGATACGGCAGGCACGCCCCCCTCCCCCTCGCCCTCGACCGTGACGGGTATTTGACAGAGGGCAGCCGACAACGACCGGCACCTGTTGCGTGGCGCACCGAGAACGGCAGAGCGGCAGACTGCAGGCCGGGCAGAGAACAGGAGAGCGACGGACTGTGGTCCGGGCAGAGAAGGGCAGAGCGGCAGACTGTGGCCCGGGCAGAGAACGGCAGAGCGGCAGACCGTGGGCAGACAAAGAACGGCAGAGCGGTGGATTGAGGGACGAGCAGAGAACAGCAGAGCTGCAGAGGTGTGATTTCTGCAGAGAAAAAGGCAGAGTGGTAGACATGTGATCGAGACAGACGGGGACGGCAGACGCAGGGCCGTGCCAGCCAGCGCAGGGACAGAGTAGCTCACGGCACGGCACGGCACGGACAAGACGGCAGAGCAGTAAAATACGCCCCACAATAAAGTACTGCATGAAGGAGCAAGGGTTCATGATAAGTTCATGTCGCTATGGTATGGCAGGGTGCGACGCAGTGGCCTTGCATAGCAGACATGACACAGCATGGAATGTGGCAGAACTGAATACTGAAGCTAGGTAGAGCGTGGCAGAGATTTCTGGAAAACAGTGGAACACGGAAATAGGCAGGAGACAACAAGGTCAACTTAGATAAATGGAGGCCATTTAAGAAGAAGCATAATACGGCAAGCAAGACCGACAAGAGTGAATGTTTTGGTATGATGGATCGAGTGGAACGATGGATGGCGAAGAAACGATTAAGTAGGACGACACGGTGTGGCGAAGCAACGCAGAGACATAGACAGAGTTTAACAGAAGATTGGAGAGGGTTCATCTGATGAGCATGAACGTATCACCCCAGGAAAAGGACCGTCGACTTCAGGTGAACGCCACGGTGTGTAGCATGTGTTGAGAGCACCACGCTTGCTGCGCCCACGGCTGCGAAGCCTTGCCGAGCAGAAGGCAAAACCAGAGAAAACTGAGAGCACGACACAAACCAGGACAGAACAGACCACAGTCTGCGAGAACAGACATCACGACATAAAACAGTAGAGCACAGAGCACACACAGTTCATGGCAGCACAAGACATGACGCAAACCAGCAGAAAATAGAGCACGCGCTGTGAGAACACGGAGCACTGCCGACACGGAAAATAAAGTAAAACGGATCGCGCCGACCTGGAGCCTCTCAGGAGACGGCCTCTCGGAGCCGCGGACGAGGCCCGGCTCGGCCGAATGTCTCCCGATCCTCGCGGATCACTTCTGAGCGCCGGAATCTCCGGCGGCCGAAAAGTAAAGGAGCTCTGCCGGACAGCCAGGTGGTCTTTCTCGGAGATTGCTCGATTATTCATGCTGGACCCTGAGTCCGCCTCAAGACGGGCCCAGTTCGGACGAGAAGATCGCAGTTCTAAAAGACGATGGTTCCCGAATGGCAGTTGACTGTACTGGAACTGACTTTTTTCCCGGTGTCCAAAAAAGTTTAGAAAATTAAGGTAACAAATGTGTATCAAGTGTGCCCATTAAAAAAGAAACAGTGAACTTATTGTTGTTAACGAGGTTTTCGTTTCATCAGTAATTAAGTTTGTTCATCATAGATTTAAGACCTGTAAGAAGTCAGTGACTTGAAGTCAAGGACATTGGGGTGTCGTGCACAGAAGCGCTCTTATCCATGACTTGGCCTCGCTCGTGCTGTCACAAACTTCGACTACCAGCCGATAACTATCTTCTTAACACCTATCGGGAGATAATAGGAGCCATCAGGCCGAGACTCTTTTGAATGCAGGCGGCGGGCTGGCTTTACAGCTCTGAGTCTGGCTGTGAGCTGTGGCTGCACGCCGTGACTCAGCCTTAAGGGCCGCGCGGTGGGAGCTCTTTTCGCGGGGCTGCAGGCCGTAAGGTGTGGCCGGAAAGTGCAGCGTGAGGAAGGAGACGTAAAACTATGTAAGGAACGGAGTCAGACTTTGTGGGCGAGGGAAACGTGTACAAGATTAGCACCTGGTGTGATTAAAGATATCTAGCCCAGCGAGGCCTTCATTCCCTGTGAGGCGGGACAGGCACACTTACACAAACACGAAGCGAGAGCAGACAACAGACAAGCTGGCAGTTGTCTGCCGGACCAGACACTGGGCGCGGCGTCTCTTCATGTGTTGACGTACACGGAAAGCGGAGAGGTCGTTACTTGTTTCCGCCCCCCTGCGCCCCGCCGATGGTCAGCTCCACAGGTGGACACTGCCGGCGACGAGGCTCCCCTCGTCAAGAGCAGGCCGGCCCACGGCGGCCGACCGCCCTCGCGGCCCGAGGAAGGATCGTTTCGCCCCAGGCAGGAAGAGCGGGCTCGGCTGGCCGCCGCTGGGAATCGCTCGGGATATCGTTTTGCACGGACGGACACCGCCGCTATATTTGCGACGGCCTCCGTCGGCGCCGACGGCCAGCCCTGATGACGTCAAACTGCGGCCTGAACGAGGGGGGTCCGGATCCTGTTAGCCGTGCGAGGCGTGGCGTGGCGAGGTCGGTCCATGGTGTGAGGACGCTGACCGGATCTCAGCGTTTCATGCGCGCATGGCTGTCGCTGAGCACGATCCATACAGGACACGCGATTTCGTTTTAAGCAACGTGTTGTTAAATTTTGCCCATTCCATTGACGTACGACGCTATTTTGTTTTTGTATTATAAGAACGATAAAATGGGGCAGGGACAGGTATCCAGGAGGCCCAGATTCCTGATCACTCGAGAGATGACTATGTTATCGCCTTTTCAGTCGATTTAGGGACAAATGTTTTCTTTCGTACCATATACGTGTGCAAGAACGTAGTAGCGGTAAGTACCCATAACATTCAGTCATTTTCCCATGTGCCAACAAATCACATGCTATTTACTCACCGGAACATTTGCTCCCTCCCTTTCAGGACCGCCTCTGCGCTCCGCCCGGACCATTTCTTTCTTTTTTTACCCTCGACCATCCGACCCCGGACAATGTTCGCAGCAGAGCTACGGCCTCCGGTCGGCGCGCCTGACACGAGCAGTCTGTCACCGAGCGATTTCTCCTGACCGCCGCGAATCGATTCCGGCCATCGGGCAGAACGTCTGACGGCGGCCGGGGACAGATCTCTCCTGCCCTCTGTCAGGCCGGAGACAGATCTCACCAGCGCTCTGTCAGGCCGGGGATAGATCTCATCAGCGCTCTGTCAGGCCGGGGACAAATCTCTCCTGCATTCCGTCAGACGGCCGGGGACAGATCTCTCCTACCCTCTGTCAGGTCGGGGACAGATCTCTCGCGCCCTGTCGGACCGGGGATAGATCTCTCGCGCTCTGTCAGGTCCGGGGACAGATCTCTCCTGCTCTCTGTCAGACCGGGGACAGATCTCTCCTGTCCTCTGTCAGACCGTCGGCCGAAGCCCTGCGCTGGCCAACTTTTCCAATACTCTCCGCCGACCTGGCGCGCAAGAACGAGAGACCGGGGCAGAAGAAAAGCGAGCGCGCTTTCTGACAGTTTGGAGATTAGTTTGTCGATATCGCCCGGGGAGAAACCGGCGATGATGTGATTTACTCTGTTCGGCGGGCTCTCAACACTGGCACCCAAACAATTTTGAATGTGAGAGGCAGAAACTGATAGTGCTTCATCATAAAGTATGTCAGCAGATGTCGGGCATAGGGATCGATTTTGCACCTCCTTGGCTGTCTCAATTCCGTAAATGTCTGGAATATGCCCGACGGACACTCTGAGCAATATGGGCGTGTCATACCAGCTCAGCTGTTGAAATGAGGATGTTTGATTGGTCCCTGCCGTTGCCAAACGGTCTGTAATTTGTTTATCTAACACAGCATTCTGCTTACTGTTTTGTTTTCGTGCGCTTTCTTTGTGATGAATTACCAAACGAATCATGGAAATGGGTGATAACACGGTTGTAATAAGGCAAATGTGGACATTCGGCATCCAAGGCGGAATCATTAATGGGATCGCAAATATTACGGAAAGGATGAGAAATGGAAGGGAGGGAGACTTACAGTAAGAAAAAAATATATAGAAGAAATGCCGGAAACGAAGCTACTGCAATGCTCTCATACCTGTGGATTTCAGTTCTTTTAAACCTCGTACCAAAAGACGGCAAATTCTCCGCTAAAAGACCAAATAGACATAGTCAGGCCCCCTTGGGAATTCTACCTTGTCAGCAGAATGACGTCATAATGGGTCGTGATCCGACGTCCAGTGTTTCGTCTTGTCAGCCCTGCCCCCAGACGACGACATGAGAACTGGGCGAAAGCACCAGCCTCCCAACCACACGACATCATAAGTCACGTTATAACTTTCATCGATGTTGTGCGTATGCGTCTCTGTATATGCACGTCTCCATGTGCATTAAAGTGTTTTGTTTCTCGGCTATGCGTCCTTTAACCCCCGTTTACTATGGCCTTGACGCAAGGCAATCAATTTGTTTTTAACAGGGCCAGCGTAAGGAAGCTCAAACACCACAGCACAGTGCAATATCCCTCACCTGCATAGCCCGACTGACGACGTCCCGAGGGACCCCAGGTGACGCCGGGGACGCCGGCGCCGTTTTGGCCTGAGGCGCCGATGGCGCTGAGCCGCGCTGCGGCCGCGATTTGTCGCCGTGCCGCCGGCGTCCGTGCGTCCTGCGGCCGCGATTTGTCGCGGTGCCGCCGGCGTCCGTGCGTCCTGCGGCCGCGATTTGTCGCGGTGCCGCCGGCGTCCGTGCTTCGTGCGGCCGCGATTTGTCGCGGTGCCGCCGGCGTCCGTGCGTCGTGCGGCCGCGATTGGTCGCGGTGCCGCCGGCGTCCGTGCTTCGTGCGGCCGCGGGACAAACACGATACCGGACGGTCGATAGCGGCGCGGACCGCCGACCGTCGCCGCGGCAACTCAAGACGACTCGAGACGGCCGCGGAGGACGGAAAGACGGAAAAGGAGAAGGGGAGACAGGGGACGAAAGGAAGGAGATATATCGCGAAGGCAAATACCGCTGGGAAAGGGTGGGGATATGGGGAATAGCAGAATAGAAGGAGGATGCCTAGAATGTAACGGAAGGTGGCCTAAAGAACTGGAGGAAGAAATATGTCGTGCAGTTGTGAGAAGGTTGGAACAATGCAGTATGAATTTTTTTGCCTTTTGGCTCCTTCAACTTCCAAATGGTGAGCCTCATTGAGAAAGTATTCATTGACCTGTGGTGTGCTGTCTAGTCACTAGGTCATTACCTAGAAACAATGGCAATTTCCTGCCTCTGGAGAGTAACGAGGGAAATAAGTCTGAATTTAATGTTTTAACGAATGTGTGAAGTGAATGTTCCCACGGATGTGACCGTCTAAATTGAAATTAAAGATACGTAATCACCACGAATGGCATCTGTACAATTAAAAGTTGAGATGAACGTGAATGATTAGTAATGTAGTTAACTAAGCGGAACTCCTATATTGAATCAGGATAGGGAGGTACCAAATGCTGCTTGGTCACGCGAGATGTGCCACGATAAAAAAAAAAAACGTACGCCGAATGTCATACAAATCACACGAGGAATAGGACAGCATATGCCTTATACTGTTCCAGGCTAGAACAAAATGAAAGTGTGTACGTATGAAACATGTCAACGGTAACATATCTCCATTAACCGGACGCTCAGGAAAGTCTTCTTTGTTTCAAGTTTTTGACATTTGACGTGATTCAGCTTCGTGCTACTTGTTGCATGTAAGTATTCGAAGCAATATTTTACTAGATCAACCTGCGCCGTTTAAAAGCTGCTGAGTGTCATTGCATCTGTCAACAGGTAAGTTCTGGTAGGCTTGGAAATACTTTGCTCCATTGTGGGTTTAAAAACCAAAACTAAAGAAAAATGCAGGGGAAAAGTCGTAACAGCCGTCTTGGTAAGTCTGCTGTATGTAAACTTCTCCGTATATGAAAAAGACCACTAGATGAGACCAGCAGACAAACCTTTGAAGCTAGAGACGTTGTATTATACCCAAATTCGGCATATGTTTGGAAATCGTCCCGAATGACCCTTGTTCAGGAGAACTAGTGTTCCCCTGAACAAGAAAGTATACCTGTACCCTGTACCACTGCACTTCTTGCTTGCGTGAATGTCGTCATGCTCAAGCGACCCAATGCAGTCCGATGAGAAAAAAACGTTGTCTGTTTAACGAAGAGCTGCACGTGACAGATTTATCACGGATAAAATCAGGAATCTAACGCAAGCGATCATTAACCAAACAGTATGATAATTTGACAGCTATTCTCTATGGCGTAAAAACAAACCGTTTTTTGTGAAATCTGAATTAACTGAAAGGAAGTGAGATACCTTGTGATATGTACGCCAGACCGTCTGAATTTCCCTTCTCGCGCTTTTCAGGTTATTAAAGCGGCGCATGTGACAAAAGCTTGTGTCACAAACGCAAAATATATGGGACTGGACACTTTAATGTCGCACTCTTTAATTCCTTAACGTGAACAGCTTGTTTGAGTGCCATTCGCACAGTCGAATGGCCCCACGAAAACATCCAATTTGTAGCCCGCTTTCCAGTGGAGATTTCTCGTTTCTCTAATATTTCCTCTTTCTCAGTCCTGAATTCAATAACGTAGAGAGATTCTGAAAACAAAATGATGAAAGCGTTAGTCCATCTATTTCCAGGCGGACGTTCGCAGCAACACGCTGTCTTTATCCCGCCTTGCGGAAATAGAAACATTGCCCGAATGGGTTTCTTTAGCCACGCAAAATATGTAACCCGAAAAACTACCGTTTTGCCAATGTAACAGAATTAAACGTCTTGAATGTTGTTGACTGTTCGTTGAGACTGTTCGAAAATGACTGTTGCCTGTTGACTGTTCGAGAAGAAGGTGTTCCGTAGATGACCTTTGCATTTAATCGTTGCTAGTGTATCGTAGCATGAACACTGAAAGCTTAGAAAGCTAACTGTGATGCATATTCATTGATGGGGGTGGGAACTTTTACGCACAAAGCAAAAGTAGCCAAAATCTCTGCGTCCTCCGCGTCGATGCCGATTACAACATGCTTACCGAAGACAAAATGATCATTCCTCAAGATTGAGTTTATGTATCGCTGCCACTTCTGCGACACTACATAGCAATACTGGAACTCGTTCGCGTGTGTCAAAACGCGTTTTCGGGACTGACTGGAACCGTCCTGTTCGATGAAGGAGAAACAAAATGCACGTGTGAAGGCAACGTTGTTGCTTACGTGGTTGAAAATCCCATTGTTTCGGCTCGGAGCGTTGACGGCTAGAAGACGCAGAGGGTGAAATCCAGGGAAGACCCGGCTCCTTTTTACAATCGCAGGCAACTAGCGATCCAGTTCGCAAGCTGTCTGTCCCTCTACCTTTCCACCGCGCTGCCATCCCTCTCCCCCCCCCCCCGCCGCGGCCGTTTGCGCTCCTGGCTCACGCCCCCCCCCGCCGCGGCCGTTTGCGCTCCCGGCTCACGCCCCCCCGGCTCCGGGGAGGAGAACACCTGTGCCCCGGCCGGTGTCCGGGCTGCAGAGGAGCCGGCAGGCCGGGCCCGGCCGGAGCTGGCGCTAATTCTGCAGCCGAGCTGCGTCTGCTCCTGGGGCGCCGAGCTGCGTCTGCCGCCCGGCAGCAGCGGACGGCCGCGATAACAGAGGCGGCGCCAGCGGCGGGGGCTCGGGGAACTGGGCGACAGCACCGGTGGTGACGTCACGGCGTCGAAACGGAAGGACTGATGGACGGCGGAGGGACTGAAAACAGCGGAAAGGGGACCAGTGGCGGCACCACCACCACCACCACCACCACCACCACCAACAACAACAACAACAACAACAACAACAACAACGACAACAACAACAACAACAACAACAACAACAACAACCAGTGCTTAACAACTCGCGTTTGCAGCTTGCCAGGACAGAAGCCGTAAAAAGGCGTTGCGCCGCGATCCGTGTTCATGGCTCTGGAGTGAGGCCCCTTACGGACCAGACGCGGCCGTTTTGATCAGGAGAGGGCTGCCAGTGACGCCTCAGTACTCCGCTGGTCGCAGGCGGGCCGATGTAAGTGGTCTGGGACCGGGGCCTGAGGTGCGTCGACTTTTATTACGTCGGCAATCGCTCACGTGGTCTCGCAGTGTTCTGCAGGAACTGGTAGCACGGATAAACGTTTGAATATTCAGGGTACCCGTCTTTTTCGCTTTATATAAATGCTTATTTCCCCTTCACACGATAAACTGGTGCATATTTTACTTTTTTCATTTTGACTGATATTTCAGATTAGTTTCTCTGTTCAGGAGGTAGCTGGAGCAAGCTGGTTTTTCCCAGAAACAAAAGCAACATGGAATATGGCTGCTTGAGCGTGCTTAGCCAATTATCCTCTACTCCAACACTGGATCGTGTTCTCCGATGACACTTTTGTCACTGTCATCACCTCCGTACCGTTTGTTTTACAGCCTGTATTTATCACAGCGACGCGAAGCGGAATAGCCAACCCACGGTGGAAGCTGTGAGATACAGCTCAGCAAAAATGACGAATTTGAGCACGTATTTGAGAAGGGTTTGACCAGTCTGGCCATTTCTGACTATGACATCTGACTCTGACCCCGAGGGGTCAGAGTCAGATACGCCGCAGCCGATCGTCATTTATAAACAAAAGTACTTGGAAGCACGACGTGTGGTTTTTCGTTTGGTCTCCTCAACCTCCTCCACCTGCATGTGGCGCCACTTTTTTATTGTCCTGAGGCAG
This sequence comes from Capitulum mitella, assembly GCA_030062745.1. NCBI lineage: Eukaryota > Metazoa > Arthropoda > Thecostraca > Pollicipedomorpha > Pollicipedidae > Capitulum > Capitulum mitella. The sequence goes on along the minus strand of CP099852.1, from coordinate 6,481,428 downwards.
TGTTTTCAGAGACTCAGTCTCCAGGTGGCATAAGGCACGGAAGATGAATGGATACAAAAAAACAACACGTTTGAAATAAAGACTGTAAAATCTCGCCCTGTAAAATCTCGTCTTGCCCCAATTCGCACCAGAAGTCCATTTGCCAGCGGGACGTTACAGACTCTTAAGCCTTGAATGAAAATGCATCATCTCTGTGGCACCATTGATTCTCTGGCGATGATACGGAAAGAAGTTTGTTTGTCACATGTCGATATGTGCTAACGAGCAAGAGCAACTACGCCATACTGACATTAGGAAAAGGGAAGCGTTCGCGGGCTTTTGCGGTAATCAGCCACGTGTCACAGCACACGTACCACAGCCACGGTAACCAGCGAGTAAAGGTTTAATTAATAGCAAAAACATCTTAAGCGTAAAACGGGTGAAAAATCGCATGTAAAATAGAAAGGAAAAGGAAAAGATAAGTCAGTATGTGGACAGATACATTACAGCAGTTAAGCAACAAACGGAATGCATTGTAGTATAATGAATGCTTGTATTACTGTATGTATATTTGAATAAATAAGATGTTTTCTTGTAAACAGTACGCGTTCACTGCGTTAGTAGGTTCACTATCGATGGTTTTCGTGATGATTAATTTGGCTGCTTCCCGTTGCGCCCTATGAAGATGCACAAATTCAATCAAACCGTTATACTTGTGAGTTGTGGAAATAGTATGACTTATGTGTGACCTTCGTCTCCCATCTAACCATTGACTGGGTATAAGTTTGGCAAAAATATTTTGTTAAAAAAAGCAATTACACCATGAAATGAGATGCTGTCTGCTAATGAAGTTGTTTAAGTTATTTATCGTTAGATGAATGTATTGCTAAACGGCTGCACAACCCTCGTGACTTTGCATCCTTAGCTCATTTGTCTTACCTCAGTACCAATTCTTTAATCTTGAAATGACAGTGCGTGATGTAAGGCCTGCGTATGCATAAATGAATCAGAATGTGATTTTCAAGTGATATTTTCTGATGCTAGTCATGCGCTGTGCGAAGTATACTGCGAATGGGTTTTGGCGACGCTTTTGAAGTGTTTTGAGAGAACCGTCGAGACCCTGGCATTTTTTGACCTTCTGACCTTATTCCGGCAATAGCAGATTGTGACCCGATTCTGACGTGGCGACCAGGCGTTGAGCTCCTGACGCGTAGCTGATGGTTGTGTCCTGTTCCGACGTTCGAGTTCTGAGATGAGCACCTCGTGACGTGATGATGATGTTCCTCACCTGTCTGGACAGGTACACTGAGGGCTGACCTGGTGCGGGTCTGTGACCTGACCTGGGGTCGAGCTTCGGGCGTGTGATGCATGTTTGCGGTGCTGACCGCCACTGGGGAACTTGCCGGAGCCAATCTTTACATCGACGTCATCCTCAACAATGTCGCCAACGTGCTGAAGAATGAGTGAGTTCGGTCGTCACAACCAAAGCCGGGGCACGATACGTCCGATTTGAACGATTTCATTTCGAGTCAAGACCGCTAGCAGTTCTGAAAGGCGGATAGACGTTTAACCGTTGAACAGCCATTTCCGACGATCGATTGCCTGGCGTTGTATGTAATCGGACGTTATCAAAGGATTGAATTGGTCAGCTTTTCGCTATGTTAATGGAGAGAAAGTTAATGGACAGAGAGCCCGTGCTGACTTTGCCACGTTTCATCTGCAGCTTCGTGTCAGAAGAGTGCTATTGGCAAACATTGAAGCTCGGAAAGTTTGGGAAACCTTTGTTTGATTCATAATGGTGTCACTTTGCTCTTACTTGTTTCTGATGTTCGAAATAACTTCCTATTGTCGCTATGCTGCTTTGTTTCGCAGTCTGCCATTTTGTGTTCCTTGCAAGTTGAAAGCTAATCCTGGAGGAGTTCAACATATGTTAGCAACGGAGATGGGATTTCACTGAAAGTTGCCAATCTTGATTTTCACTTCTTGATTGTCACTTGATTGAATCTTGTTTATCACTACACGATGCTTCACAAATTAATCTTTTCATGAAACATACTCTGTCAATATCGGGAATATCGTCGACAGGTGTCTGGAACGATACCATCTGGATTCAGTCGTAACCTGGCTACTCATTCAAAACGGATTTTATTTGCATCAGCTAATTTCACTGCACCGTGCCGTGTTTTCCAGTGACGACGAATACCTGACTATCCCGGACCATTCGCTGGGCAGCGTCCTGCTGCACAAGGGACAGATATCCGGGCTCGACACCTTGCGGCGAAAAGGCGAAGCTCGAATGCACAGCAATAGCGATGGCGCCACCATCGAGGCGAAGCTGGTTCTGGAACAAGTGCGTCTCTGCTACGACTATTCGGCAAAGGTCAGAGACTTTTGGGCCAAGGCCAAAGAAGTTCAGAGTTCGCACAAGTGTGTGGGGCCCCATTTGGCTTTGTGTCGGGTCTTCTGCCCATGAAGAACCCGTTTCAAGGAACAAACGGACAGGTACAATAGAGGTGGAAGCCCCGGGGCACGACATGGGTAGGGGATTTCGGTTGACTTTGAAAATATCTTTTGAGACGATATGGCTTGTTTTCAAACCAGGGAACCTAAGGCTTACATGAGCCGCTTTGATGTCCTGTCTCAATGCATTTGGAACGAGCGCAAGTTGTCTTTTACAAATGCTTCGTTTGTTAACGGTGCATCATTTCGCATGAAAGCGTATCTCGTGAACATGGGCTAAAAGTCTGAAAGATCATTTGCCTTATGTATTATGCTCCTTGTAATAAACGTACATTTTTAAAAATCACTCAGCCGTAGCGGCAATTCAGTGGATATGGAGTGAAATCAGAATATTGCTTAGCACCCTTCCTCTGTTCTGAATCCGATTCACTCTTTATAACACACGGCATTCAGTTGTGTTTTTGTTTGTTGCTTTGCTTTGTTAATTCCTTGGCTCCGCCCACGCACACTCCGTAATGTCGTTCCTTTTACATTCACCTGTGACTAAGTTTCCCTTTTGCTGTTGTTAGTTTGGAGAATTTAAACAGTCTTTGGTCACTCCACTTCAGCAATGTTTTAGCAGCCCTCTGGTAACTGATTCTTCAATATTCGCGACTGATCGCAGAAGCTGGCTATATCTTTCGATGTGCTGCTACAACTGTCAGAGTCGTCTGCTTGATACTGCAGCCGTTGGTAATCAAACCCACCCCTGTGTTCGACTGACTGGATGACATCAAATGTCAGGTGGAACTCAGGACATTGTCTGTTTACGGAATTCCGGTCGAGAGATGTCAAAGTTTCGCCGCTCTTGCATTGTTGCATGCCTCCTTTGTCTAAAGAATATCCCCGTTACATTGTATGTGGAAGGCAACAGCCAATGACCCAATGCGAGCCGTATAGCACTTTGGCGAGAAAGACTGGAAAGGAGAACAAGATAAGAAGTACAGTCTGTTTGGACATTCGATCGATATAGACTTGGGGGCAGGCATTATGCATCTTCCGATTTGTAAAAGGACTTCCTAAGCACTGATGTTGAGCCCGGGCGAGCGAGGAGGATGCAGCCCCCGTCCTTCTCCAAGCAGTGTTTCCGAAACCATGGTAAAATGGCGCATGACAGCGCCGTGAATTTTGGCATAGCTGACCATACCTTTATTGTGCATGTTTTAAAGAAAGAGTGATCCCAGGACTTCTCAGGTCACCGGGCTATGACGTCCTTACCAAAGGCCTGCAGGGCGATTTTTGCGCCAAATGTTTTTTTTTTACTGTTTTAAGGCCAAAGGTACGCATGAACGGCAAATGACGGGCATAAAATCGGTTAAGAATGGAAGCTCACGTTCAAAGAGGCCACTTAAGATAGGTCAATGACCTTTCCAAGGCCACATTGGGTCAGTGACCTAAGATGACCCTTTTATTTATTTATTTATTTACGTCACAGGATCATCCACCAAAACATGACCGAGGCCACAGGGGCTATTCTCGATCGCGAGTCATCACATGTGAAGAGTGCAAGAGGAAAGACACACACACACACACACACACACACACACACACACACACACACACACACACACACGCACACGCACACGCACACGCACACGCACACGCACACGCACACACACACACACAGTACATTCGTCCCACAAGTCAAGCTACTCAACTCTGTAAAAAAGTTAAAAGGTAGGCTATCACGTACGTTTGTAAACTGTCGCAATAAGCTGCCGCTTCAGCTTGCGTCTTAACAGTTGAAAAGACATGTCAGCGATGTCTGGTGGCAATGTGTTGGACAAAAAGGCGGCGCGGTATACGAATTGCCTCTTTCCGGCAATCGAACCACGGATGCGAGGTAGGCTGAGCAGGCGGTCCTGCCTGGTATGTCTCGCGTGATCCACCCGTTCGCTCTTCAGCCAGAACGATGCCGCAAGGTGTTCTGGTTTGCCTGTACACCGGATGTCATGAAGTAATGTCAGTGTCTGGTGCTCAAACATGCGATGGGAAGGAAGCCATGCCAGAATTTCCCGCACGGTCCAAATGTACACACGTTTTCTTTTCCCGGACATTACGCGTGCAGCGAAATTGATAATTTTCTGCTCGGCAGCCATGTTTTTTGCTGAACCGTTTCCATAAACTGTGAAGCAATACCGGACGTGAGAGAAAACCAGGACAGAAACAGTTACAGGAAGGGTACCGGAGAAGGGAGACAGCGACGCAGGTGGGAGATGCCAGTAAGAATTCAGAAACATTGGTACGAAAGTTAAGAGATATGAGAGTCCCTAGACAGAAAACAATCAAAAGTGACTCCAAGATTTTGGACTTCAGCGCCAGGATTGATACAAGTATTTTGGGGTTTTATAGAAAATGAAAGGAGGTTTCCGATATTCTGACGAGTTCCCAGGGGGCTAAGCTCGAATTTCGATTCGCTGACCTTGAGGCCATTTGAACCAAGATACTCGTCTAAAGAGGCCAACGTGGTCCCAAGGTCAGGAAACAAGAGAAGAAAACGCAGATTTGGAGCCAGTGACCCAAACCTGAGTGTAGTCGGCGTATTGCACCACAAAAGCATCGGTGGCATGCAGGCTGAGGTCATTAGCAAAAACAGTAAAGAGCAGGGGGCCCAGGGACGAACCCTGGAAGACAGCCTGGTTAATGGGTCGCAGAGCCGAATTCTGCCTGATATTGGAAGTGTCTGTAAGGTTCACACTCTGAGTATTACCCGTGAGATAATTTTTGAACCATTCGGTGCTAATGCCATTAAGCTGCAATTTGTGGATAATTTGGAGTGATCAGTCACATCAAAGAATTTTCTGAGGTGAATCAGACAAATACGCAAAGTTTCGCCCTGGTCCATGACCGATAAAATTTTGTCCGACATGCTGAGGAGAGCGGTTTCGGTAGAATGGAGGCACCGAAAACCGTGCTGGGTAGGAGCAAGGAGTTAGTTAAAGGAGGGATAGTGAGAGAGTTGGTTTTGAGCAACTCTCTCAACTATCTTGGCAATGACAAGAAGGACAGAGATATGGCGAAAATTGGAGGGGTTTCCAGGGTCACCGGATTTGAAGATGGAATGTGCAGTAGCATGTTTCCATGAGGCTGGTACGTCATTTTCTGTCAGGCACGCGTTGACGATGTGCAGTAGGACATGTCCAACTGAGCTAAAAGACGTCTTAAAAACTCTAATACAGAGTCCCTCAGTGCTGCACGCTGCCGAGTTCCTCGTGCTAAAAATAGGGCGTCGCAAGTGGTCGAAGGAGATCGACTGCAACCGGAAGGCGCATGCACCGACACGGGGCAGACGGATTGGAAGGATGGAAGCAGCACCACGTCCGGCAACCTCGGCGGCCACTCGTGGTCCCACATTGACAGAGAAGTTGTTGAGGACGTCAGATCGATAGATGGCACTATGTTTTGGCTAGGTCGTTTGCCATCTATGATGTGGCGCATGTTGCGCCACACAGAGCCTTGTCCTTGAGAGTTGATTCTATCGGCGATGGTCTCTTTCGAGTCGTTCTTATCGCAGATCTGACCGCCCTATTTGCTTCGCGATACAGGTCCGAGCCGTACCCATGCGTGCGCAGAGCTGCCGCTCTGTGGGCGATGAGACGACGTGTTGCCTTTGAGATAGGTAGGCGCTGTCGGATTGCACAGCTTTATGTCCCTAAATGGGGCGTGGCGATCGAGGACAACTCAGGTTTTCAGCGAATGCCATCCACTTGTCCGTGATGCTAGCGGCATTGAGCACTGCATTCCAGCCACATTGTAGAAGGTCATGGTGGTATGCGACGGTGTCAATGCAGCGTAACAGTCTGGCACGTACAACGGTGGGTTTCTGTCGCACTCTAGGAATATCGCAGGCCATTCTGATAAATTTGTGCGGACTAAAGTGACAGAGTTTAGTACCAGCGCGTTTGACAAAATCACCATTAACAATAAAGACATCAAGCAGCGAGCAAGCCGAGTATGTTTTTAACCTTACAGCATTCCCGTACTAATGCTTAGCACTAAATACGATAACGGAGGTGATTTTAGGTCTATTTGACTCCAAACGTGTCGTTTTTAATTTCGGAAAATCGATCTGTAGTTCCCAAATACAAAGTTTGGCCTGGCCGAGGAGGTCAATAGTTGACCTGACGGAGCCGACCCGGGTACCGTTCGATTCCTTGGGCACACGGCTGTTGATTGCTTTCCGTCCCGAGGCGCTAGCTCAATAAGGGGCGAAACGGCAAGGGGTGTCCACTTCCCCCTTCGTCATCGCTGCGAGTGAAAACCCCTCCCGTCCGGCGAGGGTCGAGTTATTTTAAACTATGTTTATTTTAAGAAGAAACCTGTGGTCTTGGTCCACGCAGGACTAGAAATTTCCATGAATAAATCGAAACAAATGGCGGAGCACTTATCGGTTTGAACTACGACTTTGCCGTTATGCCTTGAAAGCCTTTGTTGAAGTCGTGTAAGTGTGGCGGGTGGGAAGCCAAACTCATGCGTGAAGTCGAAAGTGATTATTACGTAACCATCTTCTGACTTCTTCCGTAACCTTTGTCTCAGCTCCCCCTTTGTGCGAAGAAAAGTAGTTTGACGCGTGCAACTACCCTTCAACTTCAGCAAGATGATCACAGAAGTGATCCCAGGAGGAGACCAACTGTGGTACTTCAATAGCTCCTGGTGCGCGGGCATGAGATACAAAAGGTTTTTCTCATTGGCGGAAATGACCTGCGGGAAACAGTTGTAACCGATTCCGGTATCTATGGCCTTGATTTTAATCGGTGCTGGAAGCTGCAAAATCTGGCTGCTTTCCTGAGCTTAGAGAAAGTTGCAAAACGGAAAAAACGTTAACGTTCCACAGTTAACTGGGGCTACAGATATGCTTATGGAGTTGATAGCAATGTACCTGACTTATTAAACTGATCCTTTGGCGCCGCGAATAATTTTAAGCAAGCATAAAATGTTCTTGGTAACAAGGGGCTGGTAAAACAATTCGCAGGTTTTGTGTTTCGTTTTGCTTTGTTTCCATGGAGCGTTCGTTTGTTTCGATGTTTCGATGTAGTCCGTGCTTCCTCGAAACAACCGAGCGAGATTAAGTTCCACCTAAGACTGAATTTAGCGCGAGTCAACGTCTTACGCTGCTCGCCGAGGAGGTCGAGTTTGAACGTAAAGCGCTAGTCTGCGCAGTGGACTGACTGAGCCTGGAGCGCAGTGGTATGCCCTCCCACTGAACGCGAGGGATCGCTTTCGTTCACCGCAATCGTTTCCGGGTCGCCTGGACTGTTTGTGAGCCGTACGTTCAAAGTGACGCCTCGCGTCGTGCCCCGGTAGCGGACGGTCCGGCCGCGGTCACAGAGAGCACTGCTAGGGCCGCACTGGAGAAGCCCCACGCGTGCGGTCATCGGCACCCGTGGCGTAGGCTAACTGGCTTTGAAGCCCCGGAAGGGCGGACTAACTCTCACTGCCGCGTGCGTCGAAGCCAGTGCGTCGGAGGGAGTCGAAGAGTGCGGCAGCGACGAAAACCGGCCGGCGCCGAGCTCGGAGAGGTCCTGACGGCGGCAGGAGAAGCTTCGAGCTCTGCGGCGCTCGTCCGCCTCGCTGCCCGACCGTGAGGTGCACGAGACTGTGTCGAGGGAGCGGAGCATTCCTCACTGAAGGAGCGGGAGTGCGCCGCAGTTTTTCTAGTTGCGTAGGCAGAAACGTCAGCCGACTCCGGGCAGCTTCAGGGCTGACTTGAAACGCGCCGAAACTGTGAACAAGATCTCCAGCTTTCCGTTTTCCATCTTTTTCGGGTCGTTTCTCTGAGCTCTTCCGAAAGACTTGGAAAGGGACGCGAAGCCAGTTGAGAGAAGACAGTCTCTGCATTTGCTTTTGTGACTCTTGGTAAACCTCCCACCAAAGAGAGCCGACGTGTCCACCCCACCCTCAGTCGCTGCCAGTGCGGCCCCAGGAGCGCCAGAATGCCATGCAGTCCGCGGAAGCTGGACTCCCTGGTGCGGCTGCCGACGCTGCGGTGTTCGGTGCGCGCCGGCCGCCACCTCGCGCGCCGGCTGTCGCGACACCAGGAGGCGGAGGCCTACGGCCGACTGCGGGACCCCGTCCTGTCGCGAGTCTGCTGCACCATGACCTGCGGGCCCGACCCTGGCCCGGACGAGCCCATCGGCCGCGCGCCGAGGGGAGGCGCGGAGCAGTCCACCGCTCGGGCGCCGGGGGGAGGCCGCGTCGCGCCGGCGCCGCAGCGGGCCTGGACGTCGCAGGACGCCCCGCCCGGCTGGAAGCTGGATCGGCCGTCCGAGGCGAGAGCGGGGCAGAGTTCGTCCGTGAATGGTCCTGGAGACGTGGCGTCGCCACGCGATGATGAAAGCGCTTCGGAAGCTTCGGCTCATGATCCTCTTGACAAAGACACGACGGATGTTTCTGTAGGAGTACGCGACACACCGGTACCTGCCAACGTTGTCTGCACCGTCAGCAAACCGTCGTCCGCGGCAGGCTACATATCCTCAGACTCCACCCAGCGGGTCAGCGAGAGGCCTGTGGTGTTCACCCTGGGAGGAGCAATTCTGGACCGCACCATCTACCGCCCCGCTCGTTCCGCCCCCGAGCGCTCCGCCAGCCAATCGCCGCCCCGGAGCCGGTCTGACGTCACCGCCGGCTACCTGCTCTTCCTGAGCGGCGCCGAAGAGGGGCCTGATGGCGGCGGCGACAGGGGCGGACGCCGCCGGTCCGTCTCCGAGTTGTCCGAGGACTTGACGGACGACTCGGAGACCGGGAAAGTCGGCCAGTCGAGGCGCGGCTCCGACTCGGGCCTCGGCGCCACGTCGGGCGACGAGACGGACGGCTCGCTGGGCGCGGAGGGCGCGCCGCGGCCGCCGGCGCAGCTCGCCCCCGACCGATGGCAGGCGGCCGCCGCGCGGAGCAGAACCTGCAGGAGGGCCGCCAGCGGCGCAGGCCGGCTCGTGAAGCGCATGCCGCATATTTGCGAGTCGGTCCGGAAGGTGAAAAAGACCGTCAAGAAGATGTTCAAATAGGGATGTTGGATAATCTCTCGATCTTGATCTACTCGGAGATCTTTGGGTCGAGGATAGGCCAGAAACCACTATCAAGACGTTGAAAAGTAGGATAGTATTTGGATGGTGTTAGGAAATATCTGAGAAACGCTGGCGGCATACATTTTTGCATGCGTGCCAATTTTGCGTTGTGCGTGAATAGAAGCTATGTTGTAACCTTGATTAGACGTCGAGAAATATGATGGTTCCTCCATATCTTTCTGTATCCGTTCTTGTGTAACTGCGTTGACTCTGTAAATGCTCTGTTTGGAAACAATGCAAATGTGCTGGACTGAGCTGTGCTAGTGACGTGGAGGGTTGCGATGCCTGTGCTCGGAGCGGCTGGATGGGTCGTGGAACAACCCGAAACCAGTGATCAAATGTGAAAACTGGAGTCTCCTAGTATGTTGTTCATGGCTCATCCTAAACGCGAAACGATCGACTTGTGAAACACATTACGGTGCGTTTTTTATGACATGATCGGTTCACATGCGCATGGGATGTGTAACCGACGAGTGAATGCTTGCACGTGTGAACCATGTGGTTATGGATAAATACTACATTCTTGCATTCGGTTGTGAATGAAGATCCATGTATTGGTAGTGTATGTATTGAATCTGGAAGCCTTACAGCACATGACAATCATGAGGAACAAGAAGAGCGAGCAGCCGACAACAAGACATCACAGGGTTGTCAAGGCTGAGGACAAAAAATGTTCAGGCGGTTTTCCGGCCGTACAAAACGCTTTAAGTAACCGGCATGTGTTTTGCAACAAACCTTTTCAGCGCGGAAATTGCAAGTTAGAGACAAAAACACTTTTGTCCGACAAACATTGCTTTCAGCCCGGACACTCTCCAGTTCGGGTATGCTAATAGTCAGGGGATGGTCAACGGGCCCCTTATGTCAAAGCTTGGCCTTGCGTTCGGTACAGCGGCCACGATGGCGGTCTTCTGATGCGAAGTCGAAGATCACACGCCTCACCCTGGGTTTTGGTATTCGGCCAGCCCTGAAGGAATGGCTCTCGGATGATGCTAATGACAATACTCTTTTGTCGTCTTTTGGCATGTCATAATGTGGCTGCACTGACATAATGGTTGAGTGGGCAGTTAGTGTGTTGTTAGTGCGCGCTGCCTTGTGTGGCCAACCAGTCAACCAGCACCAGTCAACCGGCGCCGATGCCGTTGTTCCCTGGCTGCTGACCCAGCCGGCGCCGGGCCGGCCCCCGATCTCACAAGCCCGCCTGGCCGTTGCAGATGCTGTTCACCAAGAACAAGGGGGACGTCAGCGTGTGCGCCGGAGAGATTGAGACCTTTATCAGGGTGTACCAGAGCGCCGATCTCACCAGGTCGCCCGTGCTGCAGGGTGAGGACTGCTGACGGCTGCTGTTCACGGCTTTACTTTACGGTGCTGCGAACGTTTGTATCAGGGTGCAGACCGATGAAAATCCGCTCATGTGTGAAACCTACAAAGTTGAGGTTTAATTTTACCCGTCACACGTGGTCAGATAAATCTCACTCCACCTCACCACGCATTGACATTGGGGCAGTTGCCAACGTCAGTAGCGTTGGCGATTTCGTCTGGGGTAATGGCGTGGCTATGCCGCTGCAGTATATGACATTGGGTGTGGCGAACGGTTTGCGAGTGAGAGACTGTAAATGTAAGGTCCTAACATGTTATGCGAGCGCTTAGCGCTTGTCGTTCTGAGGTATCTATCTGCACCACTCGGGCAACAGTCAACAAACTGCTGCGTCTGCCGCGAGTTCGCACTGAATTTGCGCGCCGTTCACTTATATTCCGTGCTTCTAAAAAGTGGGTCACGCGACCTTCAGACGTCCGAATGTCAGGCGCCGCCGAAAACGCGACATTCAAGACCAGACTAGCCTCGTACATAGGGTGCTTCAAAAACAGTTCATGGATTTCACGTTTTTTTCCTGAGAGTAGAACAACCCGTATGGTGTCCAACTGACTGTTTTCTGAAAGCAGACTTTATACCGTTTTCAGAACAGTTACTGCGAGCTAAATAACTCAGCGCAAAACAAAATGGCATTGGACTGCCCAAAATCACCCTTTACCCATTGTTTTTTTTTTGCAATTGACGCTCTCGATATGTGCACCTCTGCGGTTGAGGCACGCCTTGACTCGAACCGCAAGGTTGTGGCCCACCTTCCTCAGGGTCGCAGATGTGGCTTCCTGAACGCAGTTGAACACATTCGGCTTAACCTCGGCCAGTGTAGCAGAGCTATTGGCGTACACAGAGCTCTTAGCTGCCCTCCACAGCCAGACGTACAGCGGTTGAGGTCAGGACCGTGCGGCGACCACTCGTGGGAGGTGCCGAGGGCGATGAGACGGCGATGAGATGAGATGGAGATATACGAGGGTGTTATGCGAAGTGTAAGGTGGGGAAATATCCGTCACGAACCAGGCCGTACGGAGGAGACAAGGCACGTAGCCAGGATTGCCCTGGAGGGGGGGGGGCAAATGTCAAATTTTGTCATATGTCTCTGGCATATGACAAAATTTATACGGAAAAGCAGCAATTTGATGTAACGGACCTCAAATTGAACCCACAGGAATACATATCATGTTTCCTTTTGTAACATATATATGATCACTAATCCATATTCATGCGAAATCGCGACATATCTAGTGTAAACCGCTTGGCTCGGGGGGGGGGGCATGGCCCCCATGGCTCCCCCTTGGCTACGTCCCTGGAGGAGGCCGACAGTGAGGGCTGCAATCATGTCAGTCTCTGATCTCCTCAGGAAGTTCAGAACCACAGGAGATGTCAGTGGTTGTTGATAGCTCCGCTGGGGTTCGTGGCTCCGAAGTTCACGTAAATGATGATTTTGGACAATCCGGTGCGATTTTGTTTCGAGATGAGTCATTGAGTTCACAGTTACTGTTCTGAAAATGGCATTATGTCTGCTTTCGGAAAATTGTTAGATGAACACTATACGAGCTGTCCTCTGAGAATAAACATGTGAAATCGGTGCACTTTTTTGCAGTACCCTGTATATCCGAGAAATGAGTGTCGATTGTAATCTGTTGCCTTCTGCCAGACTTGTGCTCTGATTTCGAGTTATCCCCCTTCACCATGCCACCTTTCACCTGACCCTCAGACAGGCCAGCCTCTTCAGCGTGGGTGGATACAGGGAGGGAAGTTAATGTTTTGCAAGTTCTCCCATGTGCCGCATCTTAAGGAGTCGTTTTCGTTGGCATTCTTAACAGCATTTAGCATACATTTTTGTGACCGTTTACACTTTTCGCAGAACAGCCACATGAGCAGCACACGGCAGCAATCCGTTCGTACAACCTTTCCTTTCCATATCCGCCCTTGCAAATCCATTATATGGAGAATCTGAAATACATGCATACACACATGCATACATGCATGCATACATACAAAGTTCAAAGAGAGGACACAACCTGTCACTGGTCACTGGCAACAGAGCTTTCGTTCACGAATATACATATAGTGTTATTCCAAGAATTTGAGGCTGGTGCATGGTGGGTCTGGAACGTCCTGCATGGCATATTTCCGTCTTGCGTCTTTCATTACTTAACATTGCAAGGTACTCGGGAGACAAACTGAGACTTCAGAAACGAAAACAATTTAGAAAAACTTTCCCCATTGATAGTGGTTCCTAAAACTTTGGAGCCAAATGCGGAGCATTTCTTTCCTCGTCTGCTCACGTTTTCGTGGACGAAAAAAAGTGCGTTGCACAAATCATCAAAGGCTGTGGACGACATCGACTGCTGTCATGGTTCGTTGCTCGGTCCACTTCTTTAAAATCCGGCTTTTGGCGCACAGTGACGCGTACTCAGGGAGGCGACGATCTTTTCAACGACACGGCCGACGTCGCAACAGGCACGTGACAGGGATGCCATTGTCAGACATCAGTGCTGTCTGCTACGCAGTCCGCCGGGCGCAGCTCGGACCTGCCGTGTTCTCTGTGTTTGAACATTAGTCGGTCGTCCGGTGTCACTGAACGAGGCCCGTGACTGCGCAGTGGCGGCACGTTTGTTCCGCCTATCTGGACTTGATGTTTGACGTTCAGGCGCGCCCGGTGACTCGCCGGCTGTTTCGCTGCTGTAGCGTCAGCCGCGTGAACTGGCAGGCCTGTCTACTGACGCGTGCCGCCCAGTGGCTGCGCGGTGGCAGGCTGTGTTTCGCCAGCTCTGACGGCTGCGAACAGCGGTCTCTCTGTCGCTGGAGGCTTCACTCGGCGCGCCCGCCGTTGCAGACTTTGTGATTCACCAGCTGCGCGGTCTGCGGGCGAACCTCTCGGGCCTGGGCCCCCTCAGCTGGCTCATCAACCGGCTCCAGAGGACCCTGCTGCACACCTTCCGGATGCACGTGCAAGACTTCCTGCAGGTCGGCGCTCAGATGCGTGCGCTGGAGATGGGTGCAGTGGTAGAACGCTGTCTGGGAACTTCCGCATAAAGAAATGTTTTGGATGCTTTTGTATTTAAATCTGGGCCGAACCAACATCGAATAAGTCTCATCCAAAACACAGAATGTGGATTTTCAGGTTGGATTTTTGCTGAAACTATTGATGCTTTGTTCTTGATACATTTTATGGTGTTTAACACGTGATTATCTCCTTAAATTGACCATTTCATGCCTGAAACATGTTGAAATGCATCCCCAGCTCTCATTTGTAGTTTACCGACACATGCACCAGCAGACAGATATCGAATTAGTAAGCCTGGGATTATTGGTGGTGCTTACGCTCGGGTGCCATTTTTTCTAATGCGCAGTCCGTTGAGGTCTGATCCTGTGTTGCAGGAAAAGGTGCACTCCCTGATTCAGGAGGAGCTCAACAAGTTCAGCCTGAGCGAGATCACCATGCTGGACATCCTGGCATGACGCCAACCTCCGGCGGCGTGTCCCCAGCCGGCGTCCTGAGGCGCCGCCGAGACTGGAGGACGTGTCGCCGGAGGCCTGCTGCCCGCGGCAGTGGACGGAGTGCACTGACGGTGGCCGGGGAGTCTGGAGGTCTGCTGCCCGGGACAATGCGCGGACTTTGCTGGAGCTGGCCGGGAGTCTGGAGGTCTGCTCTCGGCCAGTGGACAGTACGGGCCGTTCTCGGAGGCCGGCAGGCTGCCACAGACGCGGCCGGCGGTCGGCAGATGGCGCTGGGGAGGCGCCGAGGGCCCGGCAGATGGCGCTGCGGAGGCCGCGGTCCTGAGAGAGGTCGGGAGGACGCGCCTGAGGCTGCTCCAGATGGCACTCTCGGTCGGTCGGAGGCCGTCGTCAGCCGCAGGGGCCGTGCGCTGCGGTGGGACGACCGGCGGCGTCTCAGACCGACAGAGGTCTGAAGCGGGCTGGAGCGGTCAGCTGGACGGTGCTTGAGATGTGGTGCGGTCGACACCGGTCACCATGTGACGCAAGGCAGAACAGCTGGTGTGTGGCTCACGTGGAACCAGCGAGGAAGACAATCGTGTTGCGAGTAACTGGGATGTGAACGATGGCGAAGGATGTTGAAAGACGGGTGGTGCTGCTGGGAAATTCGCTGTGCTTTTGTGGTTTTCTGCGTGCAGATTGCATGTTAATATTTTTGCCGCAAAACATTGCGTTTTTAATGTGTGACAACGAATGAATGATCCCTGCTTTGCTAGACCGTAGATTATGTGGATCGATGTATTTTGGAATACGTATGCGCGCCGCTGGTCAGTGTTTTTAGGTGAAAGCATGTACTAAATTGACTGGATATGTCGAGCTTATTTGATTGAAACTTATATGAACAGCACCTAATCAGCTGGTGTCGACACAGTTGCCCCATACAGTCAACCCAGTTTACTCTAAAAGGTGCCGCCGGAGTATCGTTTGCAGAACGCGTCCGGTGTAGGTGTTTCATGTGTTACGAATGAGAGTCCCCTTTAAAAAGGGACATCATTTAAAAAGGTACCAATCAATTTGCCTACATATTTTACTGGTATGCTCCATTTGGACATACGGTATCATAGGTTTTGCGTTTCATTGCTTAGCCTGAATTAGCGCGATGTTTCCTGACTAAACTCTGTCAATACGAGATATAAACACCGCCTTCTAATACAGGCACTGCAGTTGCAAATCATTACATTTGGTTCATTCAATGGTGCATCTCGCCCGAATTTTCTTCCTTTCTCTGTACCCGATCGATACGCTTTTGGCACGGATCACAGGGTTTAAGAGCCTGGAGAGATTTCTGGGAGCGTAATCAGATATCGGTTCGTAGTAACAGCTGGCAGGGCTCTCCTGCGCCGGAGAAACCACGAAATGATGCGACGTCGTTTGACGCGCTATCACAATACGCTGGGCTTCGAATCACTGCATTGCGTCACGTAAAGTCAAGCGCCACTGGCGGCAGTAGACTGATTCTATCTTAGCCCCTGGTTGTCTTTGCACCAGTGGTTTTGACCAAATTTGCTCCTGCAGTTTCCGGTACATGCGTAAGTGGCTCCAAACCATAATTTACGCTTGCGGTTGTATTAGCTGGCAGCTTGCAGCTTTAGCGGAGTATGTAAACTGCAGCGTATGTGAAGTGGTGGTGTTTCGGCCGAACTGAGGGACAATGGTTTATGTGTTTCCTTCTGTGAATGAAACCGTCGATAGACCTTGATCCCTGCCCGGACCAGATGATACTATGTTCCCTGACCAATGAGTGTAAATACTCAACGCGCTGTTGCCGATACGACGTACCAGCAGAGCCTGACCTATTCATAACAACTACGACATCGGTCGATTCCCCATCGCCTGAAGACCAGGGACACGCTTTAGAGTCGCACACATTAATAAGAGTACGACTTCTTTATGAAGATCTCTGACAAGTTTGTGTCATGACCAATTTCACATATCACCTTTTCCTAGGAAAGCCGTAAGCCGGCTTCTTGAATTCAGCTTTTTGTTTTGGTCTTAAGACTGCACTATTATGATTGAACACTAAGGATTTCTTTCGTCGAGGAAATGTAAGGTTGTTTTGCTGAGTCGCCATGCAACTTGTAGTCAAGTAATCTGACATTTAGTGAGGATTCTATGCAATAGCTTCTACCGGCTTCTCTTCATGCAAGCGCATAAAGAGAAGCTAGTACTGCAAGGCTCAGTGAGCGATTACAGTCATTACAAAGTAAAGAAACAGGGTTTATTCTCACCTTCACTCTCCCGTTGTAGTAGATGCCGTTTGACACATCGCTGAAACCATTAAACCCAAGGTGTTACCGAAAACTGTGAGAATGAACATCGTCCATCCTTGTCAATAAAACCATTCTGAACCTGTCTTTTCTTACTGGCATGGCATATTACATATTTGCAGTCCAGGGCATGTACTGCAGCCGTGGAAAATGAGAGAGAAACATGGTAAAATGGAACACATTTTTATGTCTTAACCAAACTGCACGTATGACAGCAAGGTAACGATAACCGAAACCTGTCATCTCGACATCATGCAATAAAGCAGAAACCTGCTGCGCGCTTCATATTAAGTTTTTATATTGCATTATATAATATTTTCTTTACTTTTTTATTACGGAGCATATAATATAAGTTTATGTCGTATTACTCATATCACTTTGTACGCTTTATATTACATTATATTATACATGCTTCCACGTCCTTTTCGTCAAACAAAATGCTGGTCAGGACAACTGTGGCATTATTAATATAGAAACTATCTTTACCGCTGCTACCATACTTACTATTGTTTGGGATAGGGAAACGTCTCGCGTCCCTCGCTGGACTTCGTTTTTTTTCTTTGCCTCGAGGTCTGTTTCTGTGTCTTATCCGTACCGTTGCTCTGTTCTGTACTGTATCTGTTCCTGCCAGTTTGCGTTTCTGGATAGCGTCGTCTGAACCATTCTCCGCCGCCGGCCGGAGAATGGTTCTCTGTGCTTCAGCGGACCACTTAACCATAGATATCGGCGGGTACCTGCTGCCGCAACCGATCCCGGATCTGCAGATACCGATAATGTCGGACTACATGATCGCCCGTGCTGTCGTCAGAGGACAAAACCATCTACGCAGCGCCACCGACCACCGCCCCCGGGCACTTAGCTGGGTGTGGTGTGATTAATGTCCTCGGTGCTGTGTTTGCATCTGTTCAGCTTCGGCAACCATTGGCGTTCATAAGAAACTCAACAGGTCACATCACGCGTCGGGAACGAAGAACGCTCGAAATGATTCACGATGTGCAATCGTCACCATCGTGCAACCTGATTCGGATGGTATCGAGGCATCGTTCGCTCGATGCATCCTCTGCTAAGTGGCATCCTCGTTCAGCTTTTCAAGTGCCGTCGCCGGCGACTTTGACCCTGGTGACGTCAGGCGCCGGTATCGGGTCTGCTGACGCCGCTGCCGCCTCGAGACTGGCCTCTAGTAAAACCTCTCGGCCGATAGCGGCCATCAGGTCACGGTGGTGAGAATCAACAGGTGTCAGTCGTCCCAACAGGACAGGGGTCCCAGCGAGACGCAGAACAGCGGGCCGGCGCAGTGGTCCCCACCAGGCGGCGAATTCGTCACGATGCGCGGGTGAGTCCTGCGGAGGTTTCGGCTTTGGCACTCCCGGAACTCACGGGGCTGGAGCGTGACGCTGGGATGAGCCATGACCTCTACATTGTTTAGCAATTTTTAGTCCGAATTTTATTTTCCGTTACATGTTTGCGTGTTTGCGTTGCGCTGCTGTCTAAGGTATTAAAACTAGAAGTTTTTTTCTTTCAAGCAGACACGAGAGGTGCCGACAACGAGCGTTTGATCCAAAACGTCTCTCGTTTTAGTAATGTCTTGGAGCGTTTATTGCCTCATTTTACGAAATTTCACAATAGAGTCACGAAAGCAATTCACTGACAGCTTACGAAGTCTGTTTTTTATCGCAGTCCGAAAGGAATCAGCAACCGCACAGGCGGCAGAATCCTTGAGGCGCTGTGTCGCTTCCCCCCCTTAACTAAGACTGAGCATTCACCCTGTGATATGATCTGATATGATATGATATGGCGTTAATTATGAATAAGTAACTTTAAATGGCCGGCACCCTTCTCCCATGCACGACCGTCGGTCCGTTTCGAACATGGGCGACTGGTTAATGACACGGCAATTCTCCTGCCAACTGTCGGTGTGCGTCGCTGCCGTATGCGGTACCAAATTGACGGGAACTAATTTTAGCGTTCCTTTATTTTCGCGAAAAAGACAATCTATGTAAATTTTGTTGATCTTTGTGGGCAGTCAACTGCCCCCCGACGTTTTTCTGGGACTGCGAGAGAACGAACAGACACAGAGTCAGGAAACTGTGCGTACCTTTTGCTTCATCAATTTTACATCTCGTGTCAAAATTTTGACCTCAGGTCAAGTCAGATACTTGACCTACGTCAGGTCAAACAGACCTATGCCCAGAAAAGTTTAACGCCCTGTAACTTTTTCTCAAAACAAGATATCTCAAAAATAATTTCATGGATTAGTCATCGTGATAGGTGCAACAAATCAGTTACCTCAGATTTTTCGGAATTTTCCGGGTCATTCTCCGGAATTCCGGGTCGTTCCGGGTCTCATGCAGTCGGCTATGAGAAAACATATATAGGGCGCAAATTGGCTTACATATTATCTAAAACTAAAAATGAGACCAGTTTCGAGCTCTGCTCGTCACAAGCTTTCCAACGGTATGCTTATTTTTATCGTGCGACCAACTGTTCGTGAGTTAGAGGGGGGCGGCCAACTGTCCCTCCCTCAGTCGCCCATGTTCGAAACAGACCGACGGTCGTGCGCGGGTTAAATGCGGACGATCCGCCGCCGATGGGCGATTAGAAAAAAAGATTAGGTTCATGGTTTCCGGAAAAATGTGAGGCGTAAAAAAGTGGAAGGCTTTTGTACATTTCTTTATGGAATAACGGAGTCATAACATTGAAACTTCACGAAGCCGGCCTTCCATTATCCACGTTTCGCACCCTTCTCTCCCGGCTTTTGCGTTTATAATTAACCGCTATTGTCATGTGCCTCAGACTATGGCTTGCAATTTCTAAAAATTATTGGGTAGAAGATATTGGAATGAATTTCAGTTACATTCTCTCTAGTCATTACCGTAGGCCTCAGGCTGGAATCTCCTAAAACTGGCTGGTTTAGGCTGTCGCACCAAGACCTCCAGCCCTGCCTGAGACGCTGTTACGCTCCACAGCACGTTGGCCTCTGCCACCCTGGCCGTTACGGTGCTTCTCGGTACGCTAGCGCCATCTCTGGCCGGCGAATGGTGTGAGAACTTTGAGACGGGCACGGGCTCCTTCTGGAGCCAGCCCAGCTCGCAAGGTGGCCATTGGCGACACACTGGATACATCAACGAAACCAAGGAAGGCCATCATGTTCCCAAGCCACCTTCAGGAGAGGTGAGTGTGCTTCACACGTCAACGGAATAGTTGGAGTTCGTATATTCGTGTCATTGCTCCTATGAGTCCTATGTAGTTCCATTAGGATTTCGTCAAAACAAAAAGGAGAAACGACTGACATAAGCCGGACATACCGTCATCCGCTTTCTTCCGTGTGACATCTGCCCTTAAGTGATTATGCTGTCTGATCCCACATGTCTGTACTCCCGACATCAATTAAGTGTTTTTCAAGCCTCTCCTCCCAATCCTGTAGCCCCGAAATAACCCAGACCTGTACATGGACGGGGCTGCAGAAATACAGCCGATGCCGCCTTCGCGGGATGACTTTTTGGTTTACTCCGTGTTCTTTTAACAGATGAAAGAAGGTTTAGCCTAAGAAGTCAAATGCTTTGAAAAAGATAAAAGTTAAAGACACAGGCGTATTCAGAATACATCTGAATACAGTATACACAATATATAATGTAATATATAATGTACAGAATACAAAGAAATGTAACGATACGGGAATGCATACCAGCGTTCACAAGTACATCAAGACATCATTCAATTTCAGTCTTTTTTCGTATTTATCACCTTTAACTAGCCGAAGAAGGAAGCAATTTTCCCGCTCAAAGCCGGGTCCAAATGTCATCGCTTCAAATGCAGTTGCGCTGCTCCTACCCGCTTCCGTGCCGCAGGACGGCATTCTGCTGCTAACGCCGCGCAGCCACAGCCTGGTGGTGTGGTCGATGCTGGTCTCGCCGGAGATGCGGTTTGACGCCGACGCCACGATCGAGCTCGACTACTGGCTCTGGTTCAACCGCTCCCAGCCGGACACGCCCGTCAGCTTCATGCTCTTCAGGTCTGCGGACAGGTCGAAGGACGTGGCGGCGGCCGGCAGCCTGACCTGCTTGGGCGTGTGTTGAGCTGCCTGCAACTCGGCATCCGGTCCAGTGCTGCGTTCGAGGAATGACCGTGCATCTGCGTGATCAGACACTGGCTGGATCTCAGTGAGATTCACGAGCAGAGATGCCATAGGAGGAAGATGTTTCTCCTCCTTCGAGCTCAGGGCCAGGACGGACCAGAGACCCTATATGAGAAAGGAAGAAAAAAATGTGATGTTACAAAGCTCCCTATTAGGCTTCACCTGCAGCGTTGCCCTCCTATGTCTCTAACACATTTTGTTGGTGGTATAGCACGGTTATGGAGTTCGCCTTACTTTGAGTTACTGCTACACGTTGTTTCCAAATATCCTTATAATGGCTTTCCACCTTCCTGACGATGGCCGGCCGAGATGATTGTAGTAGACACTGCGTTTGGACAACATATAGCGATTAAATGGTCATATTCTGTATAGTTAACCGTGGCACGCTTTGATTCCTCAGGCGAGTGAACGGCGTGGAGGACGATGAAGCGTTCCTCAACATTTCTGCCTACGCCAACGTGTACCAGAGCCACTGGGCCTCCATAGTCGTCGGCCTTGATATTAGCAAAGGAAATACCTTCCAGGTGAGAATGTAATGTGCGTGAATGGAAGAGGAGAATTTTTATACATACATTTACGCAGATAGATACGAAATTCGAGAGGTAACAGGGGAGGGCGAGAAAAATATTCATCCCGGATCAGAGAGGCAACAAAAGACATAGAAAGCGGGGAGAGAAGGGATAGAGGGAGGGAGAGAGGCGGGAGGGGGAGAGGGAGAGAACATAAAGGGAAACAGGCACATACGGCTAGTGCCTGTTTGTTGAGGCGCAGGCAAACGTAAATTCGGAAGACGAGCGAGCAAAATTATCAGCACACAAAACGGAGCGGCGTCTGGCCCACGCGGACGCGCAAGGCGTCTGCCCCGCCTGGGAAGAGCGGTGACGTCAGCCGACCGTCCGCAGATCGCCATCTACGGCTACCTGGCCGGCGACGGGCCGGTGATGTCCAGCGACCTGGGCATAGACCGCATCATCCTGCGCGGCGTCAGCGGCGACAACCCGTGCGGCGGGAACGCCACGGTGGCGCCGACCCCGCCGCCGCCGCCCACCACGCCCATGCCTGGTGAGGGTGGCCGGCAGTGCGGCGGCACTGACGGCGGCACTTGTTGTACACGATGGTTGGTGGGTTTGTGGGGCGTCTTTTAGGATATGTGCTGGTCATGAGGGGAAGAAATGGTATGAGCTGTTGGCATGGTAACGGAGAAAGCTGCTTGAGGAACCTGGTTTGTTTTTTGTGAATTAGGAAGCATTTTGGTCCCGGCACGTGATGTTTGCAGTCATTGAAATGCCAGATGTCCTCTTTAATCTGGATGCGTGTCATGAAGTTTGCCATTGTTCGATGCATGCATAGAAAACGTCATTAAAATCGACAACTTTCCCAGGTAACAATATCGTAAATCTCAACAGCTGAATCCCGTTCTCTTTTTTCTTTTTCTTTCTCAACTTTTCTCTCGTTTTCGTTCTCGATTTTCTCGAATTGATCGAATTGAATTGATCGAAATTCTCGACACCTTCCGCTCTGACCCATCACTGTTCGCCTGTTGACCATGTGGCGCACACCCGCAGGGCCCACCACTCCGCACTACGACTTTTTCTGCCCCTCCGAGTACGGCCTCTTCATGGATCCGTACGACTGCCACTACTTCTACCAGTGCAACCTCTGGATCGCAATCCACATGGAGTGTCCGGCCGACCTGGCCTTCAACTACCGCACTTACCGCTGCGACTACCGCAAAAACGTGCCCGGCTGCTGAGTCCAACGGCTCCGAACCGACTCCGAGTCCGGTCGCGCGGAGTCGACCGAGTCGGAGCGGGCGGCTCGGGGCTTGGTCGACCTGGCGCCGGCCGGGTTCAGTGTGTGGTTTGCGTGATGACTGCTGAGTCGTCTGACTCGGACGTGACCGAGCCTGATCGGCTGACTCAGCTGACAGACTAAGGAGAACTCAGCCTGCCGCTCAATAATTTGGTTCTGCGGCCCGACATCGACTCTTGTTGACTCAGATTCAAAACTGTCCCGAAACTCGGAGCTGGCAGCTGCCATGCTGCAGTGTTTTTCAATGCACCAATTTTTCCTCTTCACAGCTCAACAAGCGTTATCAAGCGGAATGTGGCTTAATTTGAAGAAAACTTATTCCAATGTTTGTTTGCTTACACTTATTTTCATGTGGCATGATAAACTTAACGTGGCGTGGACTACATGCAGCTAAATGATAGGAGAGTAGGAAACGTCTTATTTGACCAAAGCTAAACAAAAATAAGCAAAAAAAAAAAACGCGCTACATGCAGTGGCGGTCGTGGCGTTGCTCTGCATGGCATGCGATCACATTTGTTTTCGAACTCTTGAATACAACTGGGCCGTTTTTCTTTGTTTTCCATTTCGGGGGAACGAGGAAGGTAATGTGCCCGCAGGGCGTATGGGCTGGCCACTGGGCGGATGACGTGGTCCTTCTGGCGTACACCAGTGCAAAAAAGCAATGTGCAGTCTTGCTGATCCAGTAAATGACAATATTATGAAGTGAGATGTTCCTGGTTTTAAGCAGGAATGGACAATGGCAAACATACAAAGGCGCTGCCGTGAGATCTCATCATTCCATTCTGTAATAAGGGAATATTTCTCCGGCAGTGAGGGAGACCATAACTAAACAAAAGGGTTAAATCGGCTGATTGGGGCAGAATGTAAACATTTTAGCACCAGCAGGCTTCGTAACGCTGCATCCCGCCCTGGACTGCCACAACATCAGATATTCAGGAATATTGCGCTGCTAGCAAAGCAAGCTTTGATCGTAGGTAAAATGTGCCCAGTGAGCAATACAGGCCTGGGGACAGGATTCGAGTAAAAAGCTTCCGGCATAGGCCAGGAGTGTCTCTAAAACGGAGTATCCGTGGTCGGATGAGTACTGTGTTGGGATGCGTGGTTCGCCGTCACGCCATGCATCTTACCCCAACGGGCCGGACCATGAAGACTCATATGAAAAATGTGAATCGTGTCGTAGATAGGGAGTGTTTAGTGTTGACCGTACTTACCACTTGCGACTTGCAGAAGGAGGAGAAAATGTTAGCGGGCCTCTGGAGGGCCAGCCCTGGCGCCGCCCCTGCGAGGGCCGACCTGCCCCGAGGCTGGACGGGCAGGCGACCAGCCGGCCCGTCCAGCCGAGAACTATACACAACGGCTCGCGCGTGGTGAGCGAGGAGTTGTGTCTGGGTCTAGTACAATGATGGACGCTGACACCATGCTGTAAAAAAATCAGAGCGGCATGACTTTGAAGTGTATGGATTGACATGAACCTTCGCAGGTTGACAGAACATGGGAAATTGAACAATTAGTAATTTCGACTTATTTTTCGGAATTTCCAGGTCATTAACCCATAAGTAAACTGAACCTTCAGCCTTTTTTGCGTTGGCTTTTGAGATTTTGGACTGGTTCGGCGGTTTCGAAGCTTGGATATAAACCTTTCTGCTTCTCACGTCACTTTCACACGTAATTGTGCCCATTGACCAGTGCCCTGGGGTCATGTCACGTTCCACGCCAAATTTTTAGACCCGCAGCCGACTACGATTCTTCGATTGACACCCTTGGAATGTTTTACGGTAGTCTATATTCTTCGGAAGCACAAATATGCGATAGGGCTTATTTTGCAATGGTGACGCCCAGTCCTGTCTGGCCCGGGATGACCTGCTTTGACCTTTCTGAAGAACATGCTTATTTTCAACGTGAACAGACTTTGTATGATCACATATAACAACTATACCCATACGTTCATTCTATACAGTTTCTACTGCCTCAGTCATTTCATTTTTGGTCGCCAAAATAAAACCCTTGGCGTCTCGAAACTAGTTTCCCGCCAAATATAAGGTTTTTGCATGGTATCTTTGCCTCCGGTATCTCAGTGGCTGACGTAACCAATGCTTTAGGGCACGGGTTTCATGATGCAGAAGGTGGGTCCGCACCCCTTACGTGATCTGATGCGACATTGTTAGCTGTACCGTGTCTGATCACTGATAATGTGGCAGATGATACGACAGACATCAGAAACGCCCAACATACAAGCGGCTGGGTTGTCCATTTTTGGCTTTGATACGATAGCCGCAGACTTCATATGCGTGCCAGGCACATAGGCGGCGTATTCCAGCCAAGACACGTAACTTAAGAAAAACGAGAGTCCTGCTCTCACATGAGGCGATATTTGCCTTCATTTCCTGCTTCTCCTGAAATGGTGAAACGAAAAATTCAAGTGCGGTTTTTCGGCCCCACATAGGTAAATCAGGCCTTCTTTTTACTGTTAAAATCCTTTTGAGCCACGTAGGAGCTTTGGAGCCTTGGCCATCAGTTTTTTTTCTGACAGGAGTGCCAGCAGGGTAATCTGACCCTAGATTAGTTTCGCCAAGGCCTTTCCAACGTTGTTTTTGACTTTTTCTGTAAGACATCGTTCTTGAGATCTTTGGAGAGGTTTCTCATAAAGCCCCTCTCCCTCTGTACCCGGTAAAGATGGATCCGGGGCTAGCTTGACAAGGGTTAAGGCACTCGAAGGACAACGCACGCCGTAAGGCTTGCCTCGCAACAAGTGATCGTCTCTTCGGGTTAGAGTCTTCAGCTGTGGGCCTGAAGACATGGGAAGACCGGCTCCGTTGCGGTGGGGGGAGACCGTGACAGCAATTCCGAGCTCAGCAAGTGCAAATACAACATAGGTAAAGGCAGCATAACTGTTGCTGCTCTCCGGGCTCCAGCATAAAAGCGTCGATGCACGCACAGGATCGTCAGACGCGGAGGCGGAGTCTGCTGCACGACACGACGGCGGAGGGGTGCGAGGCGACGAGAGGAGAGCCGTGTCCATTCCAGGGCGGCCGCGGAGACGCGCTGCCAGGCCGCGCAGCGCCTGGAACCGGGGGCCTTCCGGTCGCCAGGCGACCATCTCGCAGTCACACCACCGTGTCGACTGCAGCGGCCTGATGCTGCTGCTCTGTGCGCCCCGGGCAGTTCGGTGGACGGCAGCAGGATAATCCCAAGACGCCGGGAGGTCGCCTGCCGCACGACCTTGAAAGCTAATGTAAGTACGTGGGAGCCGGTCAAGATCATTAGCTGAAAGCCGTGACTGCACAGTAGGGAGTCTTTTTACCACGTTCTTTCAAATCACTGTTCCTGTTGTTCCTTTGATCTGAGCAGGCAGACGAAAACAAACGCACCATTCAATAGCCAACGCTATACGCTGCCTTGACGAAGGCTGTGGTGTTATATTCTATCACCTAATGTCTGCGAGGTTATTACCACATTCCACCTATCAAGACATTTTTATTCCAAAGCTGATTTGCGTTTGAGAAGTTTCGGTTTCAGGCTGTGCTCATTAATGAGACGAATGCAGTTGTAATTACCTCATTTGTAAGTTTACAATAACAACTTTGTACGTAAACACATTTGGTAAGTTAATGCACGCCTGGAAACAATAAGCATGCTGAAGCCCTGGGATGCCCTGAAACGATGATCTACGTTCATAAGGATATCCTCAGCGGAAAAGCTGATTTTTATTGTTTTGCATTTGGCCAATGACATCCAATCGCCTCGCATTTCTTGCACCTGTTTTCCAATGCTGCTTGAAAAGTTTTCATGTGGCAATGAAGCGGCGCAGTTGATCAAATAATAATTCAGCATCATATGAGCTCTGCAAACTCTGGTCAGCTCTGTTTGGCTGCGACGCCAGCCGTTGCAGAGCAGGCCGGTTCACGATGTAAATATTTCAGCCCACCCTCCCAACTGGCTTGTCGCTGTCAGCCGAACGTCATGTAGTTTTACCGGACCCGGAGTTCCAGCTCGCTGACCTGGCATAGCCGGACAGAACCTAGGGCGCTGGGAACGCGAGTGCATCCCAGCGCCCCCCCCCCCTCACTGTCAGCCGGGGCTCGTCCAAACCGTGCAACTCCCATGGCTAACGGGCAGTACGGGGTCATCATCCATGGCGTAGCTGAAACTTTCTACCACGTTTAAGAATGACGAGTTTAGGGCGAGTTTAAGAATGACGAGTGGATGTCACGCGTTTTGGGCCGTTCACGAATTACGTGATAGACCAAGGAGGGGGGCATGACTCACGAGTGTGGTTTTCAGAAAATGATTGTGGGTCTCCGGGACGCATACGGGGACATCGACACATTGTGTATCGGAGGGGGGAGGGGTTCGTGACAGGCGTTTACGCCTAAAGTTCAGAGAAATGAGTTTAAAATGTATTATGGGAGGCAAATTACGCAAGGATAAGCTCTGTAAATCACGGATGGCTTTATGGTGGCGATATCCTTAAAGGCAGTATGCTTAGTTTTTCGGGGGATATTTCGGGGAATATTTAAGATTGGTTATGGATTATCACGTAAATGAAAACTATATTTTGGTCGTCTTAGACCAATATTTCATGCACTTAGTTATTGTATTTATCGGCAGTGATATCGGCAGGCAAAATACAGTACAAAATACTAGAGAAAGGAGCCAGTCGGCGAGCAAAAAATACGCAGGTAAAATCTTGGACTCACCTGATGCTTACCCACTCTGTCTTGCTATAGAAAAGCCTCGAGAACAGCTAAACGATGGCGATCATTACATGGCTGAATGATAGCGGTGTCGTCGGTGATGATCTCTCTGGTTGATATCTTGTTTGTGTTTTGGTGTCATGTGTTCCCTGGGCGTACTGTCTCTCAAGTGCATGGTTAACCGTCTTGATAATGATGTCACCGTCGTGCCAGTGTAACTTTGTACCCTTTGCAGTCTACAACCTGCATCCGGGCATGAAAACTGGTAAATCACAGCAGTTGACTTAAGGTAGCTTTTGACTGAGGCAGGACTAATTTTCATTATCGTGCTAGTTGTTCTCATGTTCTCGTATATCGTCAGTCGGAATTTGTCTTCACTGTTTTTGGATGTTACGCTGCTTCCTGCTACAGTTTTGATAACGCACTCATCGTGTTTATAGGCAGAAGACACTTGATTTTTGTAATACAGCATGATGGTATTGCACGTGTTTAGTGTTGTCAGTGGTGTGGCTGTTACCTGTTGCAAGATGACATGGACTGCTTGATCTGTCTAGGTGTTGCTGTAGCCAATATTAACGAGTATTTGCCTTGTGCGTTCGAGTTCGGTGTGCAATGCCTGCCACGTGGAAAAGTTGTGTACAGTTCGCCGTACGAACGCACGCACAGCACTACGTTTGTACCGATCAGGACATTCACCTACGGCATACGGCATACACCGCCATCATCAGTCGCTCGATGAGCGCATAATTCAAGGCGAAGTCGGGAGCAACGTAACGCCCAAAAACAGTTCTTTCCTCTCAGTGTGAGACCAGTGATGCTTTTTACATGCGCATTGAACTGTTGGTCTTGTGCAACGAGTAACTTTCGATTTTTGTGCCAAAATACGACACCAAAACTGTTTCTTTATGGCCCTTGGCCCTGACTCCGACGACGTCCATCATCTGCATTTACAACTACATCTGCAAGTAGCGGCATCGTCGAAGACGACGAAGGCGGCATATTTACTTTGCATGGGGCACCACCAACTGAGACACCATTTGATAGGGACGGCAGCCTAGTTTAAATCTTTACACAGGTCCAGGCATCGATGTAGCCCAGCCCGCCGCTGGAACAAGATCCGACGAACAACATTCGCAGAGGTGCGCCGGGCTTGACTTTCTCAGGCGCCCAGCTGCCAAAGGGGTGGCCACCTGGCGGATTAATGAGTTTAGCTTCTAAAATCGGCCGCGTCGGCACAAGAAAACGACTCGAAATGCCTGAAAATGCGTTTTGCCATGAACATGGGGTTGCCTAAACTGGGGATGGGACGGTCAGCCGGACTTTCCTTCCATCTACCGGAAGGTGATCATCTGCCGAATAAATCAAGTCCAGTCTACAGAATAGTTCAACTGGACAGAAGAAAAATGCCCCAGTGCGTGTCAAATGTGCGCCGTCCACGGCACGTCCCGCGGAACCGGAAAGTGGGACATCCAGGAGCCAGCTACGGACACCAGGAACCCGCCGCGGGGCCTGCAGCCTGGGTCAGGCCACTCCTCCTACGGGGAGGAGTACCAACAGAGCACCAGCGCGGCGGGAAAACAAGACGACGTGACACTCGGCACGAACTGCAGCTCGCCACAAGGACCCCGGAGCGGAGTGGGGCGGAGTTTTGGGGGCGGCAGGGGTGCGGAGCTGGGTGGCCACCGAGCACGAGAGACGGCGGACTTCACTGGTGAACTGGCAGGCAGCAGGAGACGCCTCTCTGCTCTGCAGTCCTCCGAGATGTCGCGCCGTCGGGCAGAACATCTCCGGTCATCATCCATCGATGCTGTTGGTGTCCACGCCAACTTCGATCCCAGGCCAGCCTGTCCCTGGCAGCTAAGTTGAGAATGATTAACGTTAAAAAATGTAATGGCAACCGGCAAGCCCATGGGCAGGTACAAGGACTTCGGATTTCTTTTTCGGTCCGTCCGGATTAGGGGACGGAAGTGTATGATGTGACTATTGGAGGGTGTGTTCTAGTGTGTGTAGGTAAGGTGTGTGAGTGTCCGAAATGGGGACCTGGCATTCGTGCTACCTCATTGTTGGTTCAAGGTGCAAATAAACCGCTAACTGAATGTTACATTGGAGACTTATCATCGCGATTTCGGAATAACTGAGAGAGAAAGTCCGCACTGGGTAATACATTGCAGTTGCGCAAAGTCCACGGGTAAATAGGAACGTAACGTTAACGAAATTTTTGGAGGTTTAATGCTGAAGATGATTCAAGGCCTTGAGTTTGTTCTAATAAACGGCTCATTGCATGTTGCTTGGAGATTTTCATCGCAATTTCGGAATAAATGGCAGCGGAAGTCCTCAGTAAACAAGAGGTTACAGTTATTGTGGCAAAGTCCACAGGTACAATGTGAAAGTAACGTTAACGGAATTTTGACATGTTTAAAGCCAACAATACTTCAAGTCATTGAGCTTGTCTGAGCATCTTCGGCAACGTAACGGAATAACTGAGTATCTGAGTAACGGAGTAACGTAGTAACGGAGTATCTGAGTAGCGGCAACGTCACCCTGGTTAAATCATTCGTGCTCAAGACAATGAGGAAAAATTCGATTCGCCAGCGGACCGGAGTGGGGAGAAGTATCACTTTCAGTCACATATTATGAACCGCGAGCACTAGAGTAAATTGGGCGTGATATTCGAAGCACGAATTTCACGTAAGAACTGCAGTAACAGGTGAATCGTGTTTATATCATACTCGGTCTTGGTCAAGTGAATTTGTAAAGTAAGAACGTGAGCATTTCAGTGTCAAGCAACCCATGTTTTCTTTGTTTTGGTCAAGTTAGAACACACCTTTTAATGTAGAAAAAGTGCAACGGACATTACAATTTAACTTGTGCACGGTAACTACCGCCATCTCTTACGGACAGCTGTAACGTCGATGGTCGGAACTGCGATTACAGGCTCAAATAGTAGTAATTCAGTTTCAGATAGCTTCCATTGCGCAGTTCAATGTAAAGAGTAAATCGTGTCCGTTTCACGGCCGGCAGTTCCTGATGAACATGAAGTCAGAATTGTACCTGCACGTCTAATGGTAGCGATCTCGCTTCAGTAGCTTCTAACGTGCGTTTGTACGAGTTTCGTTGTGATCGCTTTTGCCATGTAATTTTGCTGCTTGCGGTTAACAGGTCGAATCAGATTTACTGCAGTTAAGTTAATTTGCGTTGTAGGATCGCGATAATATCGTTTGTCGGATTTCCAGTTCACTTAGTTCATTCAGATCAATGCTCTTAGAACAAGGCAAGCGGCGTATTTTTGTTGCAAGTTAACCGTCCGAGTAAACCGGATAAATCTGCCTTTATGCGATTGGAACTAGAGCTTCCTGCTAAAGTAGATTCCGACGTTATATTTGGCGTTGCAACCAAACGCAAAGTCCATGGCGCAAGAAATAATTTGCTCTTTACAAATGCATACATAAAGGTCAAAAGGTAGACCCCAGTGTCACTGTGAAACACGACGGGCGCCTCGGGCGGTGCGGTGGCCGACAACGGGATTACGACGAGGACATTTGGAGGAAGACAGCGAAATTTAGACAGAGAAAGTATGCCGGTGAGTAAAGTTAAATTGTCTCGCAGGCAGGATCATCGGCAGGAGCCCCCGCAGTCGTACAGCCAGGCGTAGTGGCCGTTTTGCATTGTATGATCGCGGTACTCATTCCACGGCGAAGTTTAAATGTCCCGTCTCCTGCCGCGGAGCGGACGCCCGAACGGTCGCCGGCGCGTGCGCCGCGCAGCCGGCCGGCCGTCCCCGGTAATAGCCTATTTACCGGAGCCGGAGGGTGGAGGGGGCCGCCGCCCGGCCGCCTGAAACGGGCCTTCTGTCACTGGTGAGCGCGATATGGCCGACTTAGAGAGCCTTCAGCGCGGACTATGCACCACTAAAGTAAGGCAGAGATTTCAGCTTTAGTCGTTTGGATGGCCAAGCTGCATGAGTGGGAAATTTTCCGCCCGAGACTGTTCAGTAGATGGCACCTCGAGTCACGGTAAGTAAATGATCACATTTTCAAGACTCCGGCGGCTCGCACTGTTGGCCGCGCGAGCGAGGAGCAGGAATGGGTAATCTTTAACGAGATATTTCGTTGCGAATATGTGGCTTTGCGTTCTGATTTGTGAAGCCGACAACGGCCTTCAGTTAACCATTTACGTGCTGCAGGACCAAATATGCCAAATAGCAGCGAATTACAGGTTTCTGACGGAGCAAGTCATGCAGCTCGCAACGTAACGAAATGGCTGTTGTAAAATGACCAAGTTTCCAAAGTAAATCACTCAGGTAGTAGTCCTTGTAGACAATTTTCGAAGAAATGTAAGGCTGATGAACTGCATGGAACCAGGATAAAATGAGTGAGAGAATAAACAGTTCGTGTGAGTGAGTGAGTGAGTGACGCAGTGAGTTCGTGCGTGCATTCGTGCGCGCACACGCGCGCGTATGTGTGCGCAAAAAAAAGAAGGAGAGGAGAAAGCAAGAGAGAGAGAGAGAGAGAGAGAGAGCAAGCGACAGAGTGAGAGTAAGAGAAAGAGGGAGAGAGGGGTAAGGGAGAACAGACATCCTGGTCCCAGATTCAGCCTGCTGCCGGAGGACAGGAGCGCGGCGCCCGTCAGCTGACCGGCGGCGGGCGGCAGCGCCGGCCGCGCGGATTAGTCGGTCATTGGGACGGCTCAGGGAGGGGTGCGCGCCCGCCCGCGCCCCCCGTCTGGACCGCAAACGGCCCGGAATCTCCCGGGCAGAAAGAGGAGCAGCGACCTCACAGATCGTCCAGAAACTGCTGGCCATACATGACACACAAACTGGATTTTTTTCGCATGAACAACGTGCAGCCTAATACCCGTCTGTTCAAGATACACCGGGGCGAAATTAACGAGCGAACGACACATTTTTCAGTCATGGATAATGTTCATTTTCAGCAACTCGTCCGTGCTTACTTTCACATATTCAGGTCTAAGATTAACGATCATTTGTTACATTTCATATCCCCCTGCTGAAAGGACAGTTTTGGCCACATCATTATGTACGACAGTAACATATGTCGTGACGTACTGACGTTTTCATATCATTCGGTTCATTATATCATAATAACGGCAAGTCATCGCGCTCCATGTCAGCTGATGTAGTGATGGCATTATAAGAGAGCGGAATCACTTGACAAGTACTGGTTATGAAACTAATATAAAGTGGTGAGTTTCCATTAGATGAAACCCATCAGATGTTTGGTAATTAGCTATGTGGCTGAAATTTGATTAATGATCATGAACTGCATATGAAATAAAACGGAATTAAGGTCAGGGCACGGAGCATATGAAAAAAACTCATTTTCTGTTTCATTCAGTCGGACTGTGCCGAAAACGGACGCAATTCACATAACAGTGCCTGGCGATTTTTTGTGACTGGAAGCCTTCATTTCGGTTATCTTCCTTCCCCTCTCGTTATTATGAATTTATGCCTGTATCATGCGTACCACCGATACCCGATTCTTGCTAAGTGGCCAGTCAGATGAAGGTTGCTGGTGATTCGATGGCGCCTGACCAAGATGTAGGACTGACTGGTCCTCGGGCCACTGAACAAATAACGTGGCGACCTCATAGGACGGTACTGCCGTCCTCCTACACTCAGCTATGGCCGACAAACGATGATCATGACGGAGGGGGCAGGTACTGCGTGCCCGTTGATTGATAGGAAAGTTGCGGACCCACCCTCCGGGAATTAAGAAGCCAACGCCGCCCCACAGTCTCGTGGATACGGCTGGACCTAGGGTCAGAAAATCACACGCCGGCTCGATGAAGGACATCCCCGGAGGTCATCGCCGCCCATCGGCAACGGGTAGGCTGGATTTTGGGGATCACGGGGATGCAGCGTCGCGCAGCCGGGACACGGCGGCCGAGGCCGGGTCGCCAGCAGTTGTCCCGGCCATGCCCTGTCACCAAGATGAGGTCGGGCGCGTGAGCTGAGGATAGTGGATGGGACGCCGTCCACTTGCCGGGTTGGTAACGACCGCACCCGGATGTTTTATCGCCTCCATCACCGCATGCCCTGACTTGATAGTGAGTCCCAGGTATTGCAGTGCCGCGCCGCTTGGTCAGGCCCGTGACCTGCGATCAGTGACGAAACGATACCTTTTATTTGCCGGTAGGTGAGAAGCACCACCGAAGATAAAGATTCTGTGGCCGCCATCGTTGTGTGAGCAGGCTGGCGAATTGAGGCCCAAGGGTTTGCCGAGTCACGCAACCGAGACTCGGGAGGCCGAGGCCAGGTCTCCGGAAAGGTCTCGGGTATGCCACCTGATGGCCGGTCACATCAGGTCTGGTGCGTTGACTGCCGTCAGTGGGCGGAACTGCGCTGTCCACTTCCCGGAGCGGCGAACATCGTCAACGGGAGATGGGTTTGTCGCCACCCGCTGCCAGAAAGGCTAGGGCTGCAGGGTGGCGGGTCAATGCTGAATGACTACAAGCAAACACTGATTGAGAATAGCCGGCAACATCGAGGCTGAAGACATGTACGCAGTACCCCTGTGTACGAGGAAAACCTACCCGACATGTCGGAGGCACACTTACGTGAGGTAAAATTCACCGTTTCAATACACCTGCCTCACTGGGGGCTGTCATTTGAACCTCCGGTCCCACCATAAATGGCAAAGGGAGCTGACGGGCGCTGCAAGTAAGGGGCCCAGTCCCAGGACGGCGCCGACAGGGAGGCTGACCATGCCGATGGACGGCGTCGGCGGCGAGTGAGATTCCTGAGCCGTGCGGCTTAAACTGCGTCTGGGACACCTCTGGCACGCTTCCGGTGGCAGGGACCTAGGAGCAGGGATGGGAAGGGGTTTGGTACGGACCTAAGGGTCCATAGGATCCTGAGTCCGCATGATTCGGCGAAACTTCTGTGGATGAACTGTTAAGGGAATGGGCATTCACCCACCCGGGAGGCATCAAAATGTTTCTGGTCACTGCACCACTGGTGGGAAAAAGAGGGCCTGTGATGTGACTTTTTTTATATGAGATATAGTGGGACGGGGGTACACCGAGGGGTCACGGACGACAAGGGATTAGGAACCAGTGGGGGTGGAAAGGTGCCTTGCAGGAATTAACAGAAACAACTAGCTTTGGAAGGCATGAATTATTAAGTACACCACAGAAGCAACGTCAATCCACCGAAATTTCCAAGCAGACTAGCCTTTGAATGCACGTCCATCCAATTCTGTTTGCAATGCAATTCTGTTTGGACACTAAATGAGCGTGATTCTGAACGTGATGCAGGGAACCGTCCGTCAGTCCTCTTCCACGCCCAGATTTTGGCGCTCATCTTCATAATACAAATCCTCGACGTAATACAGGAATAACTATACGGTATCCAGATTTGACCTCCCGCATAGTCAAAAGCTACCTTAAGTCAAGTGATGTAATTTACCAGTTTTCATGCCCGGATGTAGGTTGTAGACTGTAAGGGGGTAAGTAACACTGGCATGACGGTGACATCATTATCGAGACGGTTAACCATGCACTTGTGAGAGCACCCAGGAAGCAATTGACACAAAAACACAAACAAGATATCACCAGACAGATCATCACCGACAACACCGTAGTCATTGAGTAATGTAATGATCGCCGTCGCTTAGCTGTTCTTGAGGCCCTGTACATTCGCCACCGTAACCCGAGCCTCAACAAACAACGGAAATATGCGTAACACTTTCCATGTATTACAGCTGACTTATTACAGTTATGACAGTATATTATATTATTATACTTATTATACTTATGACAGTTATTCTCTCCTCCCAATGTGAAATCAGTTATACTTTTTGCATGCGTATTGAACTGTTGGTCTTGTAAGCATCGATGTGTTGTTTCGCTGCGCATTTTATGTTTACCTGGCGATGGAGAAAGAATCTCCAAAACTCCGCAGTTTTGAACAGATGTTTTTGAACCTAATATTTGCATTATGTACGACGAATATTCGAAGTTTAATCGATAACTTCTCTCTCGGAACCAAAATTCTGATGAGAGATACAGACAAAAACAAGAAGAAGCTGGTACGAGCACATTGTGCCGTGTTTTTAATGAACAGTGCATAAAACAAAAGGTCATATATATATATATATATATATATATATATATATATATATATATCGTATTGTTTGGTTCCGAATGGACGAGGTTATAGCTTACCTATTTGTATGCGCCATGGCACGGTCTGTGCACGTTTTCGCCTCCATCGGTTTTGATCATTGTACCTTAGTGTTTTTGTACGTTGTATGTACCCTTAGATATGCCTAATGGTCTGTTACAAATCCGTTTAGCTGTTTAGCGGAACCCTGCTCTGCGTCCAGTGAGGAGTAACTCTGTCGCAGCAGGCTGGTTTCGGTACGATTCGGTGCAGGGTTTCCCATGAGAGCGGTGTTTGCGCTGTCGCCTGCGCCTGTCGGCCTGCCCCGCCCTCCTGTCGCTGGCGACACGTCCTCCTGTCGCTGTATGTCGGTTCCGCTCCGGGGGTGGCTGCCGCCGCCCCGCCTGCGCTGCAGCTTGCCTGTTCGACACGCCGGATGCCGTCGCGGCTGAAGTCCCCCCCCCCCAGGGGGGCTGCACAGGCCGGCGATGACGCGCCCTCGGCCTGCAGCGGCCGATGACGCCGCTCCGAGCTGACGACGGAGGCCGGAGAGCGCCGGCCGGCTAGAGCTGAACAGGCGCCGAGCTCGACAAGATGGGGCTCTGCCGTCCGCTGCTGGCCGTCCTGTGCCTGCTGGTGCTCAGCACACCCGGTGAGAGCCGACTCCGCGCCCTCAGGGCAGACACCGGCCGGCTGTGCCCAGTGCTGAGGGCTGCCTCTTGCGAGAGGCTGTTGTCTCGTTGTCTCGTGTTTGGTGTGGTGTCAGACTGCCAATGTAATGAGAGATTCATGACTCGGTGCCGAGTTGTTGCGAAGTTCGAAATTCCAAATTGCCCGGGGCGAACCGGACGGGCCGCTCATTTTTTATTTTTTATTTTTATTTTTTGCTGCTAGTTGAATCAAAACTCACTTGGGTTTCGGCCTCGCTGGTATTTATTAAACGCAGCCTCTAGCAGTATTTTATATTGCCACATGTTAAAAGATAACAAAACTACCCTGAAACGTCTCGGGTAGTTAAACCCATGGATAGCGATTTTTACCCGAGACCGCCTAGAAAACCCTTGTGGCAGCAGGGCATGATTTCCGCCGGAGTTCCCTTTGCATCAAGGACCATTTCCTGACATAGAGATGTCAGTGCTGAACTGTGACATTATAAATAGTGCGAATTTGAATAGCTGAAACTATCAAGCTAGAAGAAACGCATGAGCGATAATTTGAACAAGAGTTATTTAAACAGTGCAGAGAAGTTTTCCAAAAACAAGCATGTAGTTGCCGAAAGACCACTGGCTGTTCAGTTTTGAGTTGGAAATCGCTGGGTATAAATCGAAGAGACCATTTCCATATTTCGTATCGTCGAGGCCTCGTGAACTTCCCGCAGCTCATTGTGCCAAGACCTAGAGTGTCACGTGCCGCGACTGGAATGCGTCGCAGGTTAACAATAGTTCCAATCCTTTACGCAGGCACATAGATTTTGGTTGGCGTTTATCAAAAATGTATTTATCGGTCACTTATCGAGACGTTTATTGACTCACGGAAGAACAGCTGAGCATACCAATCACGAGCGATTCGCAGCACCCTCAGGCCTGCAGGCTTGGGGTTCGAGCCCCGTGCAATTAACATACTTGTGCTCGATTCCATCGGAGTGAAAGTCGACTCCGATTTCGTTCCAGCCAGAGTCATAATCGGAATCAATTCCAATGATAAGTGCCGGATCCAGAGTTGGAGTTGAATCGCAGTTGTCTTTGAAATCAGGACTGTAATGGATTCCAGTGGCTTAAGACATTCCACTGGATCTTAGTGGCATCGACTTATTTCATTCTGATTCAGAACCGGAATCGACTCAGTTTTGAAAAACCACGTTGAGTCAGAATTGCAATCGATTCAGCAAGCCAAGAGTCGGATTCGGAATCCATTCCCCCGTGGCAAAATCAGGCACAAGTCTGGTGCTTGAACGTGGAGGAGTTCTGGCAGACATTCCACTATCGGCGGTACGCGTGCCGAGTACATGCATCCCTCATTCGCACGAGGCGCTGGCAACAGTGTCCTTCAACTGCGCTCGATTAGCGGTCGGTCGAGTGAACAGTCCCATTGTCGATACTGCACACTGCTTTTTGTCCTTTTGTACAAGCAACTCCTAGGGGAGGGAAGCTCGTCCAACCCGTCCGAGTGCCAGACCTGCTAATACAGGTACGTTAAGGTCTGAACATGAGTAAAAGCCACTCCAGCGGACTGCCGACTGCGTGATGTGGCTGTCGACACTACTGATTTTGATGTTTGCGTTTTTACAGGTAACTCCCAGGGGGTACCAGTTCGTTCAGATTCTGCAGCTAACCCAACTCGTCCAACTCGTCCAACAACCCGCCCAACTCGTCCGTCTGACAAACCTGCTGAAGCAGGTGCGTAGAGTTCTATCTTGAGCGGACTTGTAGGTCATTCGCGATTGGCAGTATGTTCCAAGGGAACGCAATAATCCACCAGGCTGTATCCAAACATTGGCTTATTTACTTCCTTTGCCAAAATGCATTCTCACTGGACCCGAAAAGCGCAGTATATGTGACCTAGGATGACCTACCATGAGGCTAGGCGTGCTCCATATTGGACTCTCGGGTGATGCCTAAATGTTATGTATGTCGTAGTCACCACACAGTGTAAAACCACCAACGATATAACGGCGAAGTAAAATTGAACATCGGATCGCAAAATGTTGCTGTCTTTATGGCATCATAAGAACGCGGCCTAAGATGACCTCGTTCCGATTTTTTGTCAGTATGTGCGCAAATAATTTAAAAAAGGCTCTGAAAGTTCGCGAACGCTGCGTTTATTTGTTTGGAGAAATCTAAGAAATGCGTCACGGGGGACGTTCAATGTCCTCCTCCCGCCAATGGCGGGTTAAATGGGCTTGATGCTAGTCTTTCCGTTCCATTACAAACACGGGGAAATTGATGCTCTGCAATAGCAGATCTGAAGGTTTCGAAAGTAAAAGTGCAGTGCATTCTAATATTCTAATATTTCTTGCCTTTTAAACAAATGATGTGTGACAATAGACTATTTTTGGAAACCCTGCCAATAACAGGGGCTCCATTGACCTCTGACGCCTTCTGGCTATGCTACTGGGCAACATTAATAATAGTTACGAACAAAAGCCAATGAGCAGACTGCTTTCTACACTCCTCAGCTCATTCCTATGCTCGTGTCGTTCTTCCCCAGTGGTAACTGACATCGTGGTTTTTCTTTTAGGTTTTGATAGTAAATGGTCTCATTTATTAGATAAGCGAAACGTTAATTCAAGTAAATCAGCGTTTTGAAATCCCTAATCGACTCGATTATAACTCTTAATCGAAAAAGGTAATCTTGAT
This sequence comes from Capitulum mitella, assembly GCA_030062745.1. Lineage (NCBI taxonomy): Eukaryota > Metazoa > Arthropoda > Thecostraca > Pollicipedomorpha > Pollicipedidae > Capitulum > Capitulum mitella. Next base: position 6,442,639 of record CP099852.1, on the reverse strand, counting down.
TCTGATTCTGATGCGCACTTGTCAAAAAGAGAATCAGTTCTGATTCAGATTCAAGACAAGAGTTGGAAAATCAGAATGGAGTTTGATTCGATTCTGAACCGTTTCCAAGTCTGGACATCAGTAAAAGTCACTCTAACAGAGCGTTAGCCAATTGAGTCATGTTGCTGTCGACACTGTGCACCAGTGTACGCGTTTCTACAGTTAGAGCCCAGCGGGAACCAGTTTGTCCAAAATTTTCAACTAAGCCAACTCGTCCAACAACCCGTCCAACTCGTCCAACTGACAAACCTGCTGATGCAAGTCTGTCTTTAGCATGCTTCTGATGTGAAAGTACAAAAACCGTACTTGCTTGTTAAATTTGTTATCAGTTCAACAGCCAAGCCCTGTGTCTAAAGTCATTCTACGACTGTCTATGGATTGTAGAATATTACAAGGCAACAATGGTAAGATGTATCATACATAATGACATTCCTGCATACGGACACAGGGCTCCTCGCCCGCTTTCAATTTGCATTAGGTGACAAAATGTAAAAAATCCCAAGATGCAGATTTCTTGGTGTCTTTAGTTGAGAGTGAGGGTAAAAAGTTCAGCAACAAATAGCAGACTCAAATAATGTTTTATATTTATTTCCAATGGGCAGTTAAAGTCGCAGTCAGTGGCGTGAGTACGATTGTTGTGATGGGAAATGGGAGGGGGGAGGAAGTCAAGGCTAAATTGAATGGGCTTGACACTGATCTTCCCATTTTATTGCAAACACGGAGAAACTGAACCGATGCCATGGCAAATTGAAAGATTTTGAAAATAAAACTATGGTGCTTTTTAATTTTGCTATTTTTGTCTTTTAAGGAAATCATTCGTTACAAAAGCCAATTTTTTGAAACTTCTGCCTGTAACATGGGGTCCACTGACTTGAACCCTTCTGGCTACGTTACTGCGCAACATTCATGATGATCACAGACAGAAAGTAATCGGCAAAATTGTTTTCTAGACTCCTCAACGCATTCCTACTCCCGTGTCGTTCTATCCACACTACTGACAGGCATCGTTGTTATTCTTATAAACACTGACAATAAATGGTTTCATTTAGTAAGTAAGACAAACGTGAATTGAAATAAATCAGCATTTTGAACTCCCAGCAATTCCAGAAGACGATTCCATTCTGATTCCTACCCGTAAAATGCGATTTTGGTTGTCATTATCATTGTCAAAAAAGGGAATCGATTCCGATTCCGATTCACGACAAGAGCTGGAAAATCAGAGTCGGTTCTGGCTCGATTTGAATCGTTTCCAAGTCTTCACATGGTAAAAGTGGACTGAGTAATGCTGCTGTCGACATTAAGCATCAACGTCCGTGTTTCTACAGCTGTCGCCCAACAGGAACCAGTTCGTCCTGATGGTTCATCTAAGCCAGCTGGTAATGACGGTAAGCAGAGTTCTGCCTTGGGCAGGCTCCTCATGTGAAAATGCAACTACTGTGGTTGTGTGTTAAATTTGTTGTAAATGCAACAGCCAAGTCCTGGGTCTCCTGTTATTTTGAGACCTTCTTTGCATTGCAGAATATTATAAGACAGCAATGATAAGACGTACCAACATGAATGACATGTTTGAGCACAGCGTCCGCATTCAGTTCGCATAGGGTGTCAAAATGGAAAAAATCCCAAGATGTGGATATTTTGGGGTCTATAGTCACAGGCGAGGTTAAAAATGTTCAGCAGCATTTACCAGCCAGAAATAATGTCTCCTGTATCAATTTCGAACAAGAAATTAAAGTCACAGTCAACGGCATAGCCATAACTTTCGAGAAGGGAAGTTGGGAGAAGGGCCAAGTCTAAATTAGACCGGCAATGACTGGGGTATTTTGCCACCTGCCATTGGCTGGGAGTGGGGCGGCGTTTAACGTCCCCCCGCCCCGTCTGTCTCGAGAACCCATCGTCCGATTCGGCTAATTCAAACAACAATGTGGTCATTTTCTCCAACGTTGCCAAAACGCAGCGGAAAGCAGACCGAGACTAAAGTTTGCATGGCCACTGGCCCTGGCAGCTTGATCTCATGTTCCAAATGATACCTGGCCTAAGGTCATCAGAAGTGAAGGTCAAAGTCCGTGTCAAATTGGGCACCCGTGATAACGGATCACGCAGTGCATGCTTTCTGACCCATTTTACACGGAGATTCTAAGAAAAACGACATTTAGAAGCTCTGAGACCAGTAAAAACCTGAAATGATCCCAGTTACTATGCACATGTAATTTGTTGCAGGACATTGTATTTACAACACAATATCGTGCAACATTCTGTAGTTTTGAACTCGGAGCAGCATGAGCACGCCAGTGATTCCTACCTGGCACATGTTGACCCATGTTGTGTATTTTCACAGAATGTTGTGCAACGCTGTAAAGACCGATGTCTGTACACTGGTCACTCAGAACGTCAAACGGGCCCTACAAGTTTATTCGTTAAGCTGATTCTGCTTAAAACTACCTAAGGTCATACTGCAAAAAATGTTGCACTGTTGCAAGAAACTGCTGTGTTAGTTGTACCTTCAGTATGTTGCAAGAGAATTCAATTATCTGTTTGGCCGTGCACAAAAATTGGCTCATTTAGTTCTTTTTCCAAAGTATATTTTCACTGGACACGGAAAGTGAAAAATGCATATGCGACCTAGGATGACCCGTCATGAGGTCCGGCGTACTCTGTATTGAACTCAGGTCATGCCTATATGTATATCATGAATGTCATAGTTACCATACATTGTAAAAACACCAGCAATACAGCGGCGAAGTGAAAATGGATGTCAAATCCCAAAACATGTTCCTCCTTATGACGTCATTGTGAACAGGATGACCTCGTTTCCAAAGTTTTGCCAGGATGTACACAACTATTGTAAAGAAAAGATACCGTAAGTTTCTAGACGCGGCGATTTTTCGTTTGGGAGATATCTAAGAAATGCTCCAGGGGGACATGAAATGTCCCCTCCCTGTTAATTGCAGGTTAAAGGGGCTCGATGCCAGTCTTTCCATTTAACTGTGAACATGGCATGAAAAGTAAATCTGAGATGTTGAACATCAAAGTTCTGCACTTTTCAAACTGGAAATATTTTTGCCTCCTAGAGAAATAATTTGTGACAATAGACCATTTTTAGGAACCTCTGCCAATAACAGGGTCCATTAACCCCGTGACCCAATCTAACTACGTCGCTAATGCTACTGGGCAACATTAATTATGGCTACGAACGAAAACTAATGAGCTTAATGATTTCCAAACTCCTCAGCTCATTCCTATCCTGTTGTCGTTCTATTCCCAATGCTGATAATTATCATGGTTATTCTGATAAACATTGATAATAAATGATCTCATATGTTCGGTAAACAAATTCAGCAGTTCTGAGAATCGATTCGGCTCTGATTCCTAACCCAAAAAGGTATTTCTGATTCACAAGTGTTAAATAGAGAATCGATCCCGATTCTGATTCACGACAAGATTCCGAAAATCCGAACTCACTCTGATTCCATTCGGCATCGCCTCTAAGTCTGGACATAAGTGAAATCCACTCCAGCGGATCATTGTCTGAAAGAGTAATGTTGCTGTCGACAATACGCAGCAATGTTCGTGTTTCTACAGCTGGCACCACATTACAAGGAGCGCAAACCAGCTCGTCCAAATTTCTCAACCAGTCAAACTCATCCAAAGTTTCAGATCGTCAAACCTACTGATACAGTCATACGTGGAGGTCTGGCGTGAATGAAAGCGCTGCAGAAGACCACTGACTGGCTGAACAATGTCGCTGTGGACATTAGTGCTGTTCCCTGGTGCGCATGCTCCTGTTCTAGAGGTAAATTCCAAGGGAAGAACTGTCCCAGACAGTCCGACCTCCTCTGGTGTCGCTTTTTTGTGCCGCTCCAGGTTCGCTCAGCTAAACTCGTCAGCTTAACAAAGCGTAGTTATTTGCAGTTACAACCTGATGGACAGACAAACGAAAGTACAGGAATGTGCCACCTTTGGGCCGACGCGACCCGCAGTGAACCGCCGTCTGAGCCCGTTTGTTTCTTTATTTTCTGGCTCCTTTTTCGACGCATCAGTCAAGATTGACCAGCCGCGTCGTAGTCGTAAACCGACTAGTCTTGTGTCAAGTCGTATGCCTCGTCAGGCGTCAGTCGGTCATCTCCCGTCTGAGCTCGGTCTCGGCCCTGTTCACCCGACACCGCTGGTGACCCGTGCGTTGGCGGCCGCCCATTGGCTAGTGGCGGCGCTGCCCCTGCAGCGCGCTGCGCCGCCGAGCCCATGCCCGCATTTGGCCAAGTGTGAAGGAGCACCAATCCCAGACACTAACCTCTAAATCTACAGACATCTGAACGTTGCGATTTGACGTCAGTGAAAGCATCAGGTCGCACCCATAGGTCATGTGCCACAGGTTATAGGTTGCAGAAGAGAACTCGAATGCTAAATTGTGACTAGTGGCGTCCTCATTCCCTCTAGGCAGGCGAAATCACTGGCTGTTTTCCCTCACGTGTCTTTTAAATCCAAATGCCTTTCTTTTGTAATGCAAGGCTACGCTGTCTGTTCAAGACAGCAATAATTCGCCCTGTCGCCGTAACGTTGTCACCACCAGCCCGACTCGGTATTTGCGAACAACTTGTCGTAGGTGAAATAATATGGCAAGATTTCGAAAATGTTGTCCTATAGTTCATTTTTCAAAAGGGCCGTTTCCTTTAAGCTCCCAAATGTCGTTGTGATGTGAATTCAGATGGGATTCATCCCATGGCTAATTTTCGCTACTGAAATAAATTTGCGTTCAGCATAAAAGTAAATTGTCCCCTCTTAAATTCTAGTCTTCTTTGAAGTCGTTTCTAGCAGTTGTAATTTGGATGCTCAAAGGAAAAAGCTTCTTAAAAAAAAACGCGCCATGACCCAAGATAGCCACACCTGCGCCTTGCAGCCTATCCCCTGCGTGTGAAAGATGGCCTGTTTACCTAGTATGGTACGTTGCTTTATTACCTCAAAGCCACATTAGGGTGCACATCTTTTAGGTAGAAGTAAACAGAAATGAATTTTGCCGCGATATGCAGTTGGGAATCAAGAAAATATTTTGTCAGGCACGTTGCTTAGTTCCCGAACGGCAACCAGACATCTCTTCTGCTGCGGTCAAGTCGCCTGTTGTTTGTGCCCCGGGAACGTTCTCCTGGTAGTTTAGGTCGAATTTCACGTCTTCCGCAAATTTTCAACACTTTTAGTTACGAGAGACAACAGCGTATATTATAGTGATAAATACTGTCATTCATCATGTGAAATTTTAGTCTTTCACTACGTTTGGTTAGACAGTTTTGCTCCAGTTTGCATTGAACTATTACTGATGTGGCCACCTGCGCAATGTGCATGTATTACACACACCACAAGATGCGGGTTTACGTATACGTTTTATCCTCACCTGTTGAAGTGTCTTGAGCTGATTTATGTGTTGCTCCAACCTTGTTCGGTGGCGCAGATGTGAAACTATGAGTCGCGCTGTCCCGGAAAGACGGTTCGGAGCCGCTTTAACGCTCGATTCTCGGTCGACGGCTCCGCTTGCCGCCCTCGCCACCAAATTAGCTGCTACCTCGGGAGTTCCACAGTTGTAGGCGTCAATGGAACAAGCCTTGCCCTACACAGACGCTGCTTCCAAGCATTTTTTTTAAATGCCCGAAGGTTGCCTCGTGGATCTGTCTGAAGGGATTCGTGGGACCAGTTAACGCATGTACTTTGATCGTTGAGCCCGATCTGCTTTATCCGATCTTTCGATTTTTAGTGGTTTATCTCTCGATATACAGTTGATTTATCGATCGCAGATCGGCAGACGCTGCAACGTAAACCCATACATCACTTCTGTCATGAACAGCCAGTAGAGGAACCAGCCTCTATCACGTGCGTCTTTCTCTGTGGCACGACCACAAAAACACTTCATGTCCGGCTCCAGGGACGCCGTGCCGGTGCATGAAGTGGACGCCTTGGATCAATGCTGACAACGACGACAGTGATGGCGGCGACTTCGAGACGATCGGCTACAACCTGACGATCGAGGGCAACGAGCCGGGCCGCGTCACCAGGCACTTGGCCAAGCTCGAAATGTCTTGCAACACGCCGATCACGATCGAGTGCCGGGACGCCGACACGGGAGCCGTCTGGCACACCGTCGGCGACAACACCAAATTCGGCAGCCGCATCAACTGCGACAGCGAGCGCGGCTTCATCTGCCGGGATTCGGAGCAGGCCGACGGAAAGTGTCACGATTACGAGGTACGTCCTCTAATTCTGAGATAGTCCCTATCGTGCAGAGAAATTAAAATTTGATCCCATATTCTGCTTTGATGCTTACGATTGTGTCGTTCTTTCGTGACGAAAAACTCAATCAAAACGATGTACGTTGAGAGAATCGACGATGTTTGCGTTGCCTACCCTTGAAAACCACCTCTGACATTTTCCAGTTAGTGATTTGGCCGGAAGTTGCTTTGCAGTGGGTTTGCGGACAGACGTAGCTCGGGCGGTGCTTGTCAGAAACTGTCCACTCACATTGCTCTCCATCTGTATGTAACCCTGAGTTCTATTTCCACGTTGCCGCAATTTCATCTCTCTTTCCTTCAGCGGTCACCTCGTTTCCAACACAGTCAGGCGTGATGCTGCCGGCGTGCCCCTTTGCCTCCGCTCTCTGGAACGGCAATCAGCTGTCTACCGTTGAGAAATCCGCGCGCACTGTGTGACGTCAGTCCGCTGTATTCAGCCGAGAAATCGGCGTCGGCAGCGAGATGTGCACGACGTAGCAAACTCGTCGTCTTATGATGTTATAACACCCAGACAACGATTTTGCCGTGATTTTGCCGATTCTGCCGCGAGCAGATGCACAAGTATTTGCGGATTTCTTGGCGTCGTTTTCACTGTGTTATCGCCATTACGTTTGCGAAAGCCATTCTTCATATTACTTCCTGAGGAGATTTCTGACGATCAAGCACGGATTTAAGGGGAAATGGGACGAGCCCCCCCCCCCCCGAGGCCTGGGATGAAGCCCACGAGAGGGGCCCCGAAAATTAAAAAAAAATGAGGCCGGCCCCTCTCGGGCTGGCCTCAAACAGACCACTCTCAAACTCAAAATAGGCCCCTTCCGGGCCGGCCCCAAAGGGGCCTCTCTCAGACTTAGAAGGGGCCCCGAGGGGCCCTCCTTGTGAGTTTCACGGGGTCTCAGTGAAAACACGGGTTCTTAATGCAATCAGAGGGCCTCCCTGAGGGCTAATAGACGATGAGACAGCAAGATGACCCCTAAGATGAATAGAAGGGGCCCTGAAACTTTCCGAGGGTCCCCGGTACCGCAAGAGCTTCCCCAACACGACAAAAGGTCCATGAAACCGCTTAAAGAAATCCAAGCACACAGAGGGGCCCCGATTGGCCTGTATGGGATCCCTGCCGGTCCGTAGCGGGGCCTCCTGCCGGCCTTTTGGATCCCCACCAGCCAGTAAGGACCATCCGTCGGTTTGCAGGGCTCTCTGCCGGCCTGTGGACCCATGTCAGCCTTCGGGACCCCTGCTGGCCGATAGAGGGACTCCCATAGAGGGACTCCCTGCTGTTTTATGGGGCCTTTTCGGCCTGCAGGGGCCCCCTGCTTGCCTGTAGCTGGCCCCCTGTCGGTATGAGGAGGCCCCTGCCGACATGCATGAGCCCTTGCCGCCGCCTGTAGGGCCCACTGCCGGCCTGTGGAGAGGCGCGCTTACGGCCTGTGGAGAGACCCCCTGGCGTGTAGGGGAAGCCTCCAGACGGCCTGCAGAGGAGCCCCCTGACAGCTGTGGAGGCCCCCAGTAAAAACTTTTTCAGCGCGATCATCGGCAGTTCAACAACGGTAAGCGCCCATTGTCGTAAAATTTTCACTGGCGGTTTTTATTCAATGGACCCACTCATAGCACACGGGTTCACCGTTGGTCATGCACCCCCCGAAATTTTGGGCCGGCTATACCTTTCGGCGATCCCCTTGTGAAACATTATGTTAACATTTCTGTCCAGGGGGTCTACATGAAGTGAGAGGGCCCACCGTTGGATGAGGACCCCCGAAATTCTTGGCTGGCTGTTCCCCTGCCTCGAATGTGCCAAAAGGGTGTCTGGGGCAGAAAAGGTCCCTCTGGGACTGCCGAGGAGGTCCCAGGGATTGCTGCTCGAAACCGATTTTGCTTCTTTGATTCACCAATGAGTTGCCGTCGTTTATGACACACTGCAATTTGTTCTTTCGCTGACAACATTCAGTTCATTCGCTGTTGTTCTGCGAGAGAATTACTCAGCCTTCAGTCAAGCGTTGAGAAAAGTTTGAAGATGGCGAGCGTATGTTTTGGTGAGAACAGCCAATGCATATACTCAGCTAAAACCGATGTAATGCTGGCCCGATCTAGGCGGCGATGCTCGAATCCGGATTTTTCTGGGGACTTAGGTGACGCCGTTATTGATCCATCATCAACTGTTAATACTTTAGGCATGATTGTTGGCTGCAATCTGATGTGGGCCTCGTACGTATCTTTGGTTATGCGTCGCTGTCATGCAACCATCAACCTGTCTAAGCCGTCTCATCGTTTACCAACGGAAGGCAGAGTTTTTTCTTGAAGGGATGGTGTTTCCTCATCCTTTATACTGTCGTACTCTGGATAACGGGTGTGGAGCAACGTGACGCCATCGACTGCGAAAGATTCTGCACCTCTGCGCTCGCGCTGCGTTCGGCTCTAAAAGACACGTTTATATGCCACCGCTTTTACAATTTGGCTGGGCGACCATAGAAGACCTAGTCTCCGAACACTACCACGATGCAGCGCGCACCGCGCCGGTCGCACAGCCCGACAGTCGGCGGGATCGGGCTGGGAACAGGAGTGACGTGGCGGCCGGGGCACCGGCGGCGATGGCGCTGGCCTTCTGCAGCCGCCCGCGGACGCGTGGAGCCGGCCCGCAGGCATTTTACCGGCCGGGTGGCTGCCGCGCGGAATCGGGTCCCATCTGAGTGTGGCTCCAGGGCTGAAATCCAGTCCGCGGGGCTTTGGGAGTGTGAAGTCATTTGAGGGTAAAGTTCATAAGCTGAACTGGTGAAGATGATGAGCCTGACGACCATGGCAGTTCCCACTTCTGATGCCGTTACCGCCGCGTATGCCAACATTGAAAAAGCAATGTAGTGCGATTTATACTTTCGAAGTGTAAAACGACAAGTAAGAGGTAAACAAAGGAAAAAAGTAAACTTTACGTTCATTAAGATGAAAAACATTCATCCCATTTTCCAAGCTCTGTGAAGGCTTATGAATTAACTCAAATTTTCAGCGCACTCGTGAGAGGGCAAAGTCCCATCGATTGGCTCTTTTTTCTTGCCAGTTGCATCGATATATCAGTCAGTGGGTGTGTTCAGTGTACTTGTGCCGCACAAATTATGTAATGGCGAGAGGAGCTGAAAAGCCGTATTTTAATGGATGCTCTCAGTACAGTGTTTATGACTATGATAAACATCCGAGTCCAAACGAGTAAAGAACACCTACTTTCTGATCTGTTTTCGCCCTTTTGTATCCACTCGTCAGAAGATTTCCTGAAAGATTTTCTGCAAAGCTGTAGTCCGTCCTGGCGAACTGATTGTCGTGTCTTGCGATCAAATCGGACACACAGTTCTCGAGGTCTCGGAGGGCCGAATGTGCCACCGCCCCTTCACCGTATACGGGAATGCGTTCTGGCGTTATGGTCACGGGAAGAGCGTTTAAAAGGTATGGACAGTACAGTATTAATCTCCCACGTACAAACACGCTGATGCACGCACACATACGCAGGGCCGAGATGAGGTTCGTGTGACGAGCGGGGAGCCGGGCGGCCTGACGGGCAGCCGTGTTCCAGGTGCGTCTTCTCTGCTGGACCGAGTGCGAGGAGCTGCAGTGGCACACCTGGTTCGACAAAGACGACCCGAGCGGCGATTGTGATTGTGAACACCCCGGCTGGCAGGACGACCCGGCCCGGCACGCGCCGCCCTGTCCTGATGGTAACAATGCACCGGCAGCCCCCCCCCCCCCGTCTGGGTGATAATCGTACACCAAGTGCGCTGCCATGACGGGAATCCGGCACCAGGCACATTATCCTGTTGGTGATAATGCACCCCCAGCTCACTGTGCCCGTGATAATCGTACACCAGACACGCTGTCTTGATGGTAATAATGCACCTGCAGCTACCCGCCCTGATGGCGATAAGAAGTCCAGCATGCTGTTTTGGTGAAGGCAATAATATGTATATAGCTGAAGCATCCTGTTCTATTGGTCACAGTAAACCTGCAGCACATCGTTCTGGTGATATCAACTCGCCCCCCAGTTGGGGAGGGGCCGTTGACCGTCACCCCTGAGGTTTTTCCAAAATTGCGAGAAAACATAGGAGCGCAACGCCACGAAAATTCGTGTACCTTTTGCTTGATCACTTTTACACCTCATGTCAAAAGTTTTGACCTTAGGTCAGACTAAGCGGACCTATGGCCAAAACAGTTTAGCGCCCTGTAATTTTTTCGGAAAACATATTGCCACAATAAAAATTTCAAGGATTAGAGATCTTGATGAATGCAACAAATACACTATCTCAGATTTTTCGGATTTGTCTGGGTCTTTGACCTAAGGTCAACCCCATTTTCAAGACATGTCGTTTTTTTCGAAATTCGACGGAACTTTTTATAGCATTTTCAGTGTGACGTGATGCAGGCACATCTTTACCGCCGATGGACAAAGTATCAATGACTTCCAGCCATGAATCCGAGGTCAGGTCACGAATAGCTGTTGTGAGCCAAAATGCACCGCCGTCAAAATCGGCATTGAATTACTCAGAACGGATAGAAAATGGCAGAACTGGCTCGCACATTTACGAGTAATACCAAGGAGCTCAAAACGTCTACAAAAATGCGTATTTTGGAAATACACAGACTCTCGCCAATAAAGCTCCGCGAATTGTGTACATTCATAACCACTAAATATTCCAAAAGATACACACGAGAAACCATCCTAAAAACCACTAGGATTAAGAAGAGCTATATGGAAAGGTCTACGTCGCGAAAATAAAGATACGCTAAAACTAGTTAACACGAATTTTTAACGCGTTCGGTTATGGCGCCCACCGGCAGTCGGCGCTAAAATCGCCGTGTCTTTTACTCAACGCTTCGGCGTATATCTTAAACCTATCAGAGAAACTGGATGTATATCGGCATTTACGGACTTTATCCCGTGCATTGGTGCCTTTACGAAGACTTGATTAATGACAGCCTTTGAGATCCAGGCCTTTTCTCGTTTTTATGTAGTCGGCTGTGAGAAAACGAGATAGGGCGTAAATGGTTTACATATTATCTGAAACTAAAAAACGATTTTCGAGCTCTACTTATCACCAGCTTTTCAACGGTGGTCTTATTTTTATGGTGCGACTAGCCGTTCATGAGTTAGAGTGGGGGCGGTCAACCGCTTCCCCCTTCCCCGCAGTCGAGCGTGATCGGCTCCGACTGCTAGTGGGGCGCGGAGTGATACACCCACCACGCTGTCCTGGTGGGTATACCAACCAACCTGCTATCCTGATTGAAAGAGTGCTTCCATTAGACTATCTTGGCGCGAATAAAAGTGGACGCTAAATGGTCCAGTATCGACCTGTCCTAAAATCCCCCAGAAACACACTGGTGGCAACTGGTGGTGGCAACTGTGCGCCCAGTGCCCGTCCTCATGGCTAGCATGTTCTCATCATCCTCTCGTAATCGTAATGATGCACATATTAACGTGTCCCATTGATATCAACAAGCCCGGCTGATGATAGCGATGTACATAGCGTCCTGCCCCGTTGCATATAATGCACTGGGCATTTTACAGGATGGTTGCGGTAAAGCCGGCATTCCCTTCTGATCAGTCAACATCCTTTTATGGTGGTCATGGCATGTATCTCGCTGACAGCATAACCATTATGATCTGATAATAACGCTTATGCAATAGCGCCCTGGTGATGATAATAACTGCCATCCTCCCTGGTGGTATAAATGCTTTTCGTTCAGTTTCCAGGCTAATCACCCATCCGTTTCTTTGTCCTGGTGGTAATAATACAACTATTCGAACTTTGCGATGGCAACTTTTATTTGCGCGGTATCATGTTGACGGTTGTTTACAAGTTCATAAAAATCCGACTGGTGTAGGAAGACACAGCTGTCGCAATACTGGTGGTGCATTGAGGGAGAGTATGGAGCCGTTTCTGGCGCTGAAAAAAACTGGGTTGTCAACTCTTCATGATAACCAGAACCAACCTGTTACCATTGCAGCGGCATGCATTGACCTTTTCTCAGACAACTAGTAGTGTTTACTTGTTACTTGAAATCGGCGTTCGTTCATTCGCGAAGTTGTTATCAGGGTGCGTCAGACATAGTTTACCGTAACTGGCTGCTTGATCAGCAGCTCAGTTGGTAGAGTGCTAGTCTCCGGTCCTGTCAAGATCAATTCGAGTCGCCCCGGCGCTGGATAATCGGTCCTGCAGGTCAGCTGGCAATGGGCCAACATAGGGTCAAGCTCATGACCACACGGCAGTGACGCCCCCTTGAAAGGACCTTAAACCTTTGGCATTAAATCAACCGTTAGGTGTCAGTGCGCGATTATGCGTTGGGGTCGGACTGCTATGTGACTATTTAGTATGTGCTTCAGTCCCGAGATCATCCCAGCAGCCATTCGAATCAACTTAATTAAAAAGTATTAAATAAAAATGAAAAATAGTTGAGCGATATCAGATTATCCTGGCTGCAATAATTTCGCAGTTATTCGTAAAGGTGGACTTTGCGCCGCGTTACCAATTGGCCAGAAACCGGTCCTAATGCATTTGCTCAAAAAGGTTTTGGACGGATTGGCCGGTGACGTAAACTTTGCCGGCGCCTGTTTAGAGCCATGACCCAATTAATGTCCAAGTCTTATTTGGAAAAGTCTTAAATTAGGTGATCTTACCATGGATCTCAATGAGAATATTTCCAGTGCCGTGTTAGAGAGGGTGCTAGACTATCTTTAACTACCAACGCTGCTAGTCCAACTGTTAACTGTCAAGAACGGAACTTATAAGACAGCTGCGTGGTTTGCTACACTTTTCGCGTATTTTTTCGTCACTTCATTAAGAAACCTCAACGCAGGGAGGGTTTTTCTGCCCGGAGAAGTTGCATTGCCGTGCAGTGGTAAACAATTTTAGTCCATTGTGTGCTTACACATAGTAGAAAACTAGGTCCGGCTTTGAAACGCGGTCGTGCAAAATTTAACACGAAATTTTACAAAGTTTTACAAAAATTTTCACGACTGGTTACGCCGATGGAACGCTATTGCCGAAAAGTACTGCGGCAGCAGTTTCTGGTCAGGTGGTAAGATGAGTTCTCTCGTGCGGCTGGCCAGATGCAGTATGATTGCTGATGATGACTCTCTCTCTCTCTCTCTCTCTCTCTCTCTCAGTGGTGGCTTGTGATGAATTCTTTTCCCTTCGCCCAGGCAAAGCACCTGTGGAGGTGCTGTGTGAGACCCTGTTGGGCGTGCCGGCCGCCCTGGCATCGGACGACAAGGTTCGCTGCAGCGTCAACGGCGGCTTCACCTGCATAAACGACGACCAGACCAGCGGCAGCTGCGACGACTACCAGGTCCGTTACCTCTGCATCGCCTAGGCGCGCCCCGACCTGACCTCCCGCCGACCGGACCGGACTACGAACCGAAACCGGACTCCGAACCAAAACCGGACTCCGAACCGAAACCGGACTCTGGAGTGGCGCCAGAGTCGCCTCGGCCACCGAGTCGCCAAGTCGCCACCGGCCTGTGCGGTCCGCACGGGTGTCTGAATGTTGAAATGCACTGCGAAATGTCAGGTACGCTCGTTATAGTTTGACATTTCGTGTACCAGCAGCCGGCGGGACAACGTTACGATAGCCATAGATCGTGAGCTGACACCCTCCGATATAAAATGGATGTGTTCAAAACGGGGTCAAAGGCATGGTTTTCGTGTAGGGACAATGCACACAGCCACAATGCAAAATCTCCCAGTTCTCACTGTACTGTACTGTTTGGGTGTTGTTCCGCGTCATTGAATACAGCCTTCACCTGCTGCCTTGTCGTTCTGTCTCTTTAGAGAAGATGGTGCTGGACTTCTGACATGGGGCAAAAAACTTGCCCCCGTCTGAAAGCCGCCTACGGCGTTCAGCACGTGTTTTGGCGCATTATTTCGGAGATGCCACCGTGACTCAGGATCTGTCATACCTAGAAGGTAATGCAGCATAGTTTTTTTCTGCCTGGCATGCTATTTGTCTCCTGGCGCCCTCGCTTGTGCAAAATCATTTCAGTCGGCTTTCCTTCGGGATTCAGAGTTCTCGCTCGCTAGTATGCGTTGTGTTCACGTACTCACACTCGCAGTACTAACCCGTCAGAGAATCGGAGAGAGACTTGACCGTTCTCCTCGCCAGATGGCAGGGTAACCGCGCTGTCGCGAAATACTGGCCAGGACCGGTGTTTTGAGAAGTCGGGGAGGGTTCAAAGGGACCCTGACCGAAAGGGCCCAGATCACGAAAAAGGAAAACAAATGTCTCAGAATAAGACGACACGAATATGAATATAGTCATAGAATGAACGATACAATTATACAATGCTTAATCATAATGAGCGTAGGGACCGCCCTAAACAAGCACACCAATGAAGCGAAGAATATAATCCGAAACTTGAACGCGCCCAAAAAAGGAGAACCACCGCTGAATGCGCTGCTGTTTTTAGAAACTTGTTTATCCAACAACCAACTGCCTAAATTCTCAAAAATATTATATATATATATATATATATATATATATATATATATATTCATGATTTAGCAGGGACAGGGTGATCTTTACATTTGTAATAAGTAACTTTACTATTTTCGTTAAAACCAAAAAGCACTAGCCATATTTTACATCAGGTGTTTGCTGCATTTGTTCAGACGGCCTCAATCTACAGTCATTCAGTGTTCCAAGTCAACGAGTTAAGCAGGCAGACGCAAAAGCTCTTGGTTTCTGTTAAGGGCCCGTGTCGGTTAGTCTTACACCCGTGAAAAACGCTATTTCTAAACTAAATAATATTTCAAATGTCAAAAGGGCCCATCTCCTCAGAGCACTTGAAGCCCCTCCCGCCCCTTCCCGGCCCCGATGATCGTACAGTCACGGGGCTAGGGGTCCGAACGCCCGGACCCCACGCTTTCTCCAGCCCTGCCAGTGGCCAGTCCCGTAGTAACTGACCATGGATCCGACTTTGTCCGTTCGAAATTCGTTAGATGTCATTTCGTCCCGGGGACACTCGGAGATCGAGCACGCAGACTTGGCCTACGTAGGTTTTAGGCCCAAATGATAATACAGTGTTCAATAACTGCCAATTGAGTTCCGGTGCAGATTGGCCTCCGAACTCCCCCCTCCCCGACACCTCTCCAAAAAAGCCAGGAACAGAAAAATAGAAATGTGAAACGCGCGAGAGAAGATGGATGTACGGCCCAGTTGGTCTTTAAAGGCAGATAATAAAACACGCGAGGACTGCCGAAATTGCGTATGATAAAACCAGTCAACAGCAGCTACCTGGAGGCACCAGCAGTAGTGTACGATCGCATAATTAGTGTGGGGGGGGGGGGGGCTCAGCCCTGGTTCCATCAACGTGGAGTGCCTCGAGCTACTGATTTCTGCCCGGATTTGGGTCATTTTGTTTTGCTACTTTGAAAAAGTTGGGGGGGCTGGCTACCAGGTTGGGAGGATGAGCTGCAAGTTGGGGGGTGAAGCTCCCCATGACAAACCTCCACTGTATGCCATTGACGGCTCGTCATTAGAGGCAACTGAGGCAGTTCATCACCAAAAATATCGGGCAATGCCGAATTTGTCATAAGGTCTGTGTGCATAATGACATCTTTTATAAAACTGAGTGCATGATTTAACTGGAACCTGCACATTTTGCTCCCGCATCCATCAGCATAGCAGGGAACACTCCCGCAATGACGCCCTACGCCGCGCCGTACCTTCGCTATCCGCGCAAGCATGCGGCGCAAGGCCGTAGAAGCAGCCAGCTCACGCGTCTCAGGCGGCGCTAGAGTCTGACGTAGGGAAGACTGGAGTCATTGATAATAATTTTTTGTATTTTGAATGATAAAGATCGAATGAGTAAATGAATCATTATGACCAGTACACCACACAAGTATTTGGCGTTTATCCTTTTATCTCATTATCGAATTTATTGAGACTCCTTCTAGAAATTATAGAACTTTAAGATTTAAAATGGTCACTCCGCTGTTACAATTGATCTCTACATGGGGTCAATTCATACAGTCTACTGGGCCATTGTAACAAAAAATACGAATGGCTATGTTATTTAAAACTCGAACTAACTTCATGACATTTGCTACGCAGAAGGAGATAATAGCTTGTTGTGCATTTAAAAATTATATATCAATCATATGACATCGAGAAACGGAGATGAAAGCTTGGCGTACGTTTAAAGGCCATATATGTCCATTGCACAACGTTTAGCAAGGCCTTGCGCTTTGTTTTATTTACAAATGCTACGTCAAACTAATTGAATTTTCTATCGTTTCTACTTATATTTTACCAATAAAAAACAAAAGTGGTAACATAAAATATGCATTCAGCACGGGCGGCGCCACCGTGTGGTACCTGGGGTACCAGTGACCCACAGTCATTTTATCGTGGGATACTGCCTATTGCCAGTACCCCACAATAACCGTAACTCGTGAGGTGAAATATTGTGATGAAGCATACGACTGGTTCTTAGATTGTTGGGATGAAAATGAGAAACTAGCTGGTGCGAGATGATGATCACTCCGGCTTCGGTAGAGATCCGAAATCCGACGCAAAGTATGGCAAAACTGTTCGACGTCATTTGGCCAATGCATAACTTCGGATATGCTGTGACAAAGTTTGCTCGCAAGATCACGGAAATCTTGCTGTTGCTCGGAGGAGGAGGCCAGTTCCAAAAGTCTTGCGTGGACATATGATGGAGTGGGAGGAAGGTGGTTTGTTTGTGATGTAAAACACGACATTTTCTATGCGGTGATTGCCAGTTTTTCATTTCGGCCACATGAGCGACAAGTTCTTACTGCAAAGATGGTAAATCGTAAAATAACATGGCCCAAATCGGGAGAAAACCCAGTTTTTTTTTGGGGGGGGGCTCCTATCAGGAGCTCATCATTTTGGCTGTGTCCCTGGTAGTACCCCACAGTCAAAAATCCGTGGCGCCGCGTCTTCAGCATGAACACGAAACAATATGGAACGTGTAATACTGTCTTAGACACAAACCATTTTTAGTCTGAGATCGATTGTCATTTCCCGACAACATCAAGCATCAGTGGACGAGACTACGTCATGGGTGCAACGGTATCTTCCAGGATGGTCACGCACATGGAAGGGCTCAGCCCAGGGGGGCCGGGGTCCCCCTTTTGGCCCGCATTTTTGTGAAAACCATTACACACCGTCTTCCCGGTAGGCGGTTTTCGTGCGATTTTCGTTCACTCTGAGCTTCGTTAAGTCTACGCCTCTTCCCTTAAGAAAATTCTGGCTGCGGCCCTGCGCCCGTGGACGCTTGGAAGTGACCAGGGCATGTGTCCCCTCCAAGAGTCACGTGGGCTACAGGGAATATGTTCCCCGCAGCTTTCCAGAAGTGGTGATTTGCCTCACTTAATTTCAAGGTATTAAATGGGTATTTCCCATTGCCGATACAATTTCTTGGACTGTGGAACCTAATAAAAGGAATTTCAATTGTAATTTGTCATGCAACGCCAGAAAAGTGGCATTTACCCCGCTCTACCCACTCTTGGCGGATTACAGTCACCTTGTTCCTCGCCCCCTCCCGCAGTTTCCGAACCGCGGCTACATCTATGCTGCGCCGCCTCACAAAATGTCCGCCCTCCATTGCGGCCATAACGTCACCTGCGACATGCGTTCGTGTTTGCCGATCGTTCGTTCTGTCCCGCTGGTGGACCGTGCTGGAACGGGTTACCAATGAAATCAACCTCGATTTTTTTGTTGATGGCTCACTCATTCTTCCGGGCTTTGCAATCTTATCGTGTCCCTAATGCTGATGCACACCTCTAATATCTCTTAATTTGCACGCTTACGAAATGTCATTTTCCGGACCTCATTTTCATAAACTATATCCATTTCTTTAAAATAAATTTTCACGTGGTTCATTGGGTCCTATGTAACTGCTGTAACCATTACTTTCCATATATTAATTGTATAATTATTGTTAATGTACCTGTTCCATTTCATTGCTACTTCGGCCATTTTTGGTTCTGTTATATCAGCTGTTAATCTGTTATATGTGCTGTTACATGTTACTGCGTTTCCTGTAATAGATGCTATTATTGTAACCATTACTATACTAGCCAAGTGTGTGATATTGCTAATGTGCCAATTTTTATTTTCAACATCGGAAGGCTTTTGAGGGCCTTGTGCATTTTTTTGTGGGGGGGCCTCGCCGGAAGTCCGCGAAGCTTCAGGGGTGAGGAGAGGGACGATGGCCCCCTCTGCCCCCAGCTACGCTATTGCCAGCATCCATTATCTTTATCTATACGTGTGCCGAAAAGACGTATGCAGTGGTATAATAAACGACATATACAACAAGCAAAGGCATGCAAAGTACCACTGGGGTTAATACGCACCCGACTGGGGAAGAGGTGCGTTGGGGGGCGGTTGACCACCTGAGGTTTTTCCACGAATGAGAGAGAACAAAGGAACGCAGCGCCACGAAACGTTGCGTGCCTTTTGCCTGATCATTTATACATCTTGTGTCAAAGTTCTGACGTCAGGTCAAGACCGATGTCTGACCTAGGTCAGGCCAAACGAACCTATCTTCAAAACAGTTGAGCGCCCTATAACTTTTTCGCAAAACATGATATCACTGTAAGCGTTTCAAGGACTAGAGATCTTGATAGATGCAGCATATCTGCTTCCTCATATTTTTTGAAATTTTTCGAGTCATTGACTTAAGATCAAGCCCATCTCCAAGACGTTTTTTTTCCGAAATCGACGGAACTTTTGTTGCCGTCACTGGGCAAAGTATCAATGACTTCGAGCCACTGACTAAAGGTCACGTCACGAATAACTGTTCTGAACCAAAATGCACCGCCATCAAAACCGGTGATGAATTTACTCAGAAAAGGTAGGAAATGGTAGAAATGGCTCGCACAGCTGCCAGTAGTGCTAAGAAATTCAAAAGTTTAAAAAACTGCATATTTTGGAAATAACCAGACTCTTGCCAATAAAGTTCCGCTAGTGATGTAGATTGATAACTATTGAAGTTATCCAAAATCTGAGCATGAAAAACCATCACAAGTGCTACTGGGATCATGAAATATACATGGAAAGGCCTATGTCGCCAAACTAAAGGAACGCTAAAATAAGTCTCCATTAATTTCTTACCGCGTTCGGCTACATCACCCTCAGGCAGTCGGCGCGAAAATCGCCGTGTGTTTAACTCAAGGCTTCGGCGCATATATTAATAAAATCGAGAAAATGAGGCATGCATTGATATCTGCGGACTTTTACCTGTTCATTGGTGCCTTTACCTAGACTTTATTAATCACAACTCATGAGATCGAGGCCGCTGCTCGGTTTCATGCAGCCGGGTGTGAGAAAACGTAGGTAGGGCGTAAATGGCTTACATATTATCCAAAACTAAAAATGAGATCACTTTCGAGCTCTGCTTGCCCCGTCTTTCCAACGGTGTTCTTATTTTAATCGTGCGACTAATCGTTCGTGAGTTACAGGGGGTAGTCAACCGTCCCAACCCCAGTCGGGCGTGGTTGGCACCGGCTGCCAGTCGGGCGTGGGTTAATTGCAACCTTGTTACAGTTACTCCACAACAGTGTCACATTTGCCCAAGGCACATTCCGTCATGCTTGAAGGCGATTGCAGAACAACCGACAACCTTCAACTGCCAAACGATTCTTTACGATTGTGCATAAATGTATTTTCTTTCCGCACACGAAATATGGCAATAGAAACTGCAGTGCAGAATAAACAATACTAGATTTTATTTAAATAAAACAAGATTTACTCAGAACACCCAAAAACTATTTTTTAGCGATAGCTGATTGCTTTCCTCTCGATGATCTGTCAGCTTTTCATGCGCAATGAAGATGCACACTTTCGGGCGCGAAGACAGCACTGTAAGATGGATAGATTTCGCGCTATCGGCTTTATTACAATTGCCTCGTGCTGCCATTGGCACCGGTCTCCCCTAATACAGCGCCCCTGGTGAGCGTCCGGGAAACTACACGTCGGCTGCCGCCAACGCAGCGGACAGAGCCCATGTGAGGCGAGATGTAGTACTGCCTCTGGCCGCTACCGTCGCGGTGCCACCGTCGGATTCTCCAACAAAGGATGTTTGACTGTGCCGGGAAGCATCAGTGGCGGCGAAATGAAT
Organism: Capitulum mitella; assembly: GCA_030062745.1. NCBI lineage: Eukaryota > Metazoa > Arthropoda > Thecostraca > Pollicipedomorpha > Pollicipedidae > Capitulum > Capitulum mitella. Next base: position 6,422,212 of record CP099852.1, on the reverse strand, counting down.
ATGTTTGTAGGATATCAACGTTTCGCATTGTTTTAAAATGTCAGAGATGTGTCTTGGACTTGTGCACAAATAATTTAGTAATGACTGGATGCCCCAAGCAGTGACGATCATTTGTCCGTCCCTGAAACAGGAAACAACATTCCGCCGGAGGAAGAAAAAGGTGGCTTGGGGCGAAAGTGATACGTCGCGTAACATTCATTTCTTTTATATTGATCGATCTCATAAGGGTCGGATACAGTTTACGGTTTAATAGACAACGTATGTGTGACATATTCCCATATATAGGACAGGTAGGTGCTGCATTTGCACTGCGTTTCAGGTGTTTGTGAGACCACGAGACCACTGCTGTTTAGGATCCTACACCCCTGGGCACTAGGGAGAGTGAAGACATGTACGCGTAAAGCCAGGTGCATCTTAGCGTAGTCATTTTCAGTGGCGGCGCCCCTACCGTTTCGATCCACAGAGTCAGGTGCACTGTTTAATGCGCTCTTCCTCACCGAGTTTTGGTCTACACTAACCACAGCGGTACCACATTAACCTTCCGTCTACCGTCTTACGTCTGTCGGCCTACTGCTTGACTGTTTGTCTTACTCATTTGTCTTCAGTTTATAACAAGGCACGAGTTTGCGTACAAATATTGTAGTTTGTTCCTTATGACATTTATGTCTGGTTTGTTACTTACTAAAATTGACATTCAGCATTCTATTTGAATAATACCACTTTATTTTTTGCATTTTCTATCTAACATCGCGCGATGCTTGACTGGGTTTTGAGGGGGTAGCACCACGTGGGCCCAATGAACCGCACCGATGACGCTCCAGTGATTCACTGTGAAACTGGGCCGCAAAATTGCCTTGTCTACAGATATTAATGTTTATTTTTATTTGTTTTACGATTCATAAGTGTTTTTCTGGTCACGTAGTTTAGTCTGATACATGTCTGACGTATCAAAACGAATTTGCATTATTAGCCGGCATCGCTGAGCACTTTGATGGGGCAGCAAGTTTGATCCCAATGAACCGAGCCAATTACATCCCAACGAATCATCGGAATGGGGACGACCAGCGTTTGCCTGATCAGCGCTAAAACAGGAAAAAGCTATGCAACCTGGAATGCCTCAGAATAAACAACTAGTTAGAAAAAGTTATGCAAGGCGATTATACCGGGCTCTGATCCGGCTCGGGAGTCGATGCCCTACCCGGCAGACTGGCTAGATTCCAGCCCAATCAAAAGGCTACCTGGGCATAGTTCTCGGGATCTTGGGGCGAAGGGGGCTCTCATGATCTCCCGCCTCCGGCCCGGCGAAGGTGGATCCGGAGGCCGGCCCGGCGAAGGTTAATCCGCCCAGTGGAAGAGGATTTCGCGCTAACGCGCAGTGCATCATCATCATGCATCATCATCATGTGCAGAGATCGGGGGGTGGCACAAAAGCGCCCCCCCCCCGATCTCGGAAATGGAAGAAGCTAGAGACATGAAATGTTATGGACAAAGTAGGATTAGGATAACGATTTACAATGTGTGCAATTTCCACGGCTCTACATTAATATCTTCAAGGTCAAATGGGGTCGAAAAGGTCAACTTTGAACACTTTCTCAGGCCGTACAGGCCATTCCGTGCGACTTTTCGAACGAAAAGGAAAAAAAGTGTTTGCTTGGACGTTAAAACGTGGAATACGACATTCGCATTCATTTGGCGTCTTGAGTGAGGATTTCGGATCGACGTCATGTCAGGTCATTGACTTGTGGTGTCATTTTTTCATCTTTGGCAGATCAGATTTCGAGCAATACGGGATAGCCTGAGTGTAAATAAGGGCCCTACACGCATCTTTTGGCGTACTTTCAGTGAGGGTAGCCACCATCGGTACATTTGATCACTTTCAGCGTTCATATTTATGTATGCATGTATATGCATGTATGCATATACATGTGAGTATCAATGTGCCGAACATGTTTTTTAACGCGTCTTTGAATGCATATTTCATACAAATCGACATATTACAAAGCAAATCTGGGCCAGAATAGTTGTCATTGCCTAGACAAAATAGTTGCCCTTGGCCTTTGATGACTTTGACATGACCCTGGCATATATGAGCGTATCCATCTGCGCATACGTGTCTTTACTAGGGTCTTAAAATGCATATTTCATAGCAATCGACATGTCGCAAAGCAAATCTGGGCCAGGTCACAAGATATTTGACTTTGACCTTTGATGACCTTGACCTCTGATGAGCTTGATCTTCATTGGCCCTGGTATATCTCAGCGTGTCAATGTGCGCACACATGTTTTTATCAGGGTCTTTGAATGCATATTTCATGCAAACCGACATGTTGCAAAACAAATCTGGGCTAGGTCACATGCTGTTTGACCTTGACCTTTGATGATCTTGATCCTTATTGACCCTACCTTTGGTCTTGGTACACCCATCAGTTATGCCCAGATGACGTCGCGTGATTGTGTTCAAGCGGTATACGCTTTCCTGACCTCATATGCTTGAAACTTCAAAAACTTCCAGCCGATTTTCGATTTTTCTGCGTAATTCGACGAGCTATTGAGTTGCCATAACTGTCACAAACTAGCAGCACCCAGCTCCGATCCGTTCTCGAGATTTTTAAGAAAGACGGGTGGGGGTTCACAAAAAGACCCCCCTTCCAATGCGCGTGTTAAAGAACCTGATGCAAAACGACTGTATTGTGTCAGTATCCCAACAAACAATTTGGCGTCTCCACGACGTGGTGACGACTCCGTGTTTTGGTGCGGACGACGTCAGCAGACGATGTCGCCACGTCATTTTGGGGAGTCGTGGCTACATCGCAACAACGTTAGACATAGGTCGTGTCCGACGTCGTGAGTACGTCGCCGTAACTTAGTGACGACGCCGTGTTTTGGTATGGACGACGTCGTCACGACGTCAGTTCGGGGCGTTGTAGCGACGTCGTAACGACGTCAGGGATAGTTCGTGTCCGACTACGTCAGTACGTCTTGTGGAAGTCGCGAAGATGTCTTGAGAACGTTGTGGCGAGACGTCTGGAGGACTTTATGACGACGTGACATGCATTTTATGAAGACGCTATGACGACGACGCGCATATACCATGATCCTATATCGGTGCCGCTGACCTTGTCAAAATACTCCATGACGTTGATGCAGCGCAGAATTACGCTACGCTGCTCTCCTGTAGTAAGAATCAACTTGTGGTTGCGTTACCAGGCTCCGACATCAAGATATATAAAAAATAAAGACTACTGAACTGAACACATACATATCCGGCCTCAGTTGCAACTGCGCGATTACTATATTCCGACATTTAATGAAAAGGAGAAACATGTCGCTGCGGCTCAGTGTCAAGAGTTTAATGATACTAAGACTGGTAAGGTAAAACAAACGCTCTTTGCTGTTTCTGTTAATTTTCTGCGAATAGGTTCCGAAAAGACTAGAACAGCGATTTAACACGCGCACTGGAAGGAGGGTCTTTTTGTGCCCCCTCCACCTGTTTTTCCTGAATATCTCGAGAACGGATCGGAGCTGGCTGCTGCTACTTGGTGACATTGATGGCAATTCAATAACTCGTCGACTGACGCAGAAAAATTGAAAATTGGCCAGACATTTTTGAAATTTCAAGCATTTGAATTCAGACAAACACAACGAAAACGACGGTTGTCGCTGATAAATGTGAACTTTGTGAAAGGACCAGCGTTCTACTTAACATTGCTGTTTGAACAGTCACGCGACGTCATTCGGGCATAAGTGATGGATATACCAAGACCAAAGACAGGGTCAATAAGGATCAAAGTCATGAAAGATCAAGGCCAACCAGCTTGTAACCTGATCCAGGTTTGCTTTGTAACATATCGGTTTGTATGAAATATACATTGAAAGATCCCCATAAAAACACGTTTGCGCACATTGACACGCTTACATATACTAGGGTTAGTGAAGGTCAAGGCCATTAAAGGTCAAGGTCAAATATATTGAGAACTGGCCCAGATTTGCATGTCGATTTCAATGAAATATATATGCAAAGACCTTAATGAAAACACGTGTACGCACATAGACACGCTCATATATACCAGGGTAATTTCGGGTAAAGGTCATAAAAGGTCAAGGGCAACTATTTTGTGACCGGGCCCAGATTTGCTTTGCAATATGTCGATCTGCATCAAATATGCAATCAAATGCCGTAATAAAAACACGTTTGGCACATTGATATTCATATATATATATATATATATATATACATATATATATACATATACATATATACATAAATGTAAACGCTGGAGTGGCCAGATTTACCGATGTTGGCTACCTTTACTGAAAATACGCCAAAAGATGCGTGTAGGGCCCTTATTTACTCTTAAACTATCCCGTCTTACATCGGCTTCAAATCTTACCTGCAAAAGATGAAAAAATGACGCCTCAGGTCAATGGCATGACATGACCTCGGCCCGAAATTCTCAGTGAAGACGTCAGATGAATGGGAAATGTCGTACTCCACGTTTTATAATGCCCAAACAAACACCGCTTTCCCGTTTCGTTCGGAAAGTCGTAGGGAATGGCCTAGCCGGGCCGAGAAAGTGTCCAAACTTGACCTTTTCGATCCCACTTGACCTTGAAGATACTAATCTAGGGTCATGAAAGTTTCACACAATGCAAATCGTTACGGTCCCACCCTGTCTTTAAAATGTCATATTTCTAGCTCTTTCGGTTTCCGAGCACTTTTGTGCCCTCTTCCAATGCTCGTAAGTGCGAAACCCCTTCCACCGCGCAGGTTAACCACCAACCTTCCATGTGTATTGACAGTTTTTCCACCTCAGATTCCCATTCGCTCTCAGACCCAGGCGCAGCGGGTGCAGGTGTCTGTCTTGGCTGTTGGCGTGCCACCAGAACAAATATGTCGATGCTGACATATAAACATTTATTCAGAGGACATACTTGAGGGACAAGGTCAGACAACGCTTAAGTAGATTAAAGAACAAAATAACATAAAGTAACAAAAAAAAACGTTAATTACAGAATCGTTACACCGTCTAATATACCACACATGTGACATGCTCTATGAAGTCAAACATTTTACGAGGAAGCCGGGGCTGTTAAAACCAAAGGTCCCAGGTAACTCCAGTTCACTACACACATAAGCTCGTGGCGATGTTTTTTGAACTGTTCAGGGACTGCACGAAATGCGCCAGTGGTCCCCGTGACAGCTCTTGTAAAATTTCTTATAAAATATTTGAAGTGATATCAGGTAACTTAGCAATATTTCTAGAAAATGAAATTTTTATGCATGAGTCCATGTTGGGACGACGTGAGATAAAATAACAATTTATCATAGGCGAACCATTTCGTCATGCACTCTAAAAATGTTCCGTGATATTCATGGACATGCGCTCTGCATTAGTTATGCTATGCGATTAATTGGCAGCTAAGACGTTTCTGACAAAATGTGGTCAAAATGGCTATCGGTGTGCTTCAACCAGGCGTGCAACTTTTTCATAAAAACATTATCGCGAAAAGACTCATTTTTCTCCGGCTGTTTTTCAATCGCTCAGTAATGACAGCGAACAATATCATGTTTGTTCTTGACCGTGTATCAATCTCGGGTACATGATATGGTATATGTATATATATATATATATATATATATATATATATATATATGTGTGTGTACGTTTGCGTCTGTATGTGTGCGTGGGGGCGGGGGGTCAAAAGAATTATCGCACAGTTAGGTCCATTTTCCTCCAGGTATTTTTAAATCTCTCAGTAAAGGCTCGGGTGAGAGGAGCTTGCCGTGTAGACTTGCCGCTCCGCCGACGCACAGTGCTGAAACAGGTCTACCACTAACCGTTTGCACTGCCAAATGCAGAAGCAAAACGTAATTCGGCAGACGGTCAAACGGCTTCCACTGATTAAAACGAATGGCATGAATTAATTTCAGTAGACTGCTTCCATGGCTATCAGCTGTCAAGACCCTGTCCCGAGTTTTCTGACTCTCTTAGCCCATATAAGTTAACAAAAAGCGCATTTCTATCTCGATTTCTTTGATTTCAGCCCAGCTAAGCAACAATTAGATTCAATTAGACGGTCCAGTTAGAATAAGGAGACAATTAGACAGTTTGAAGACAATGCAATTAGACAATCCAATTAGACAACAACAAAACAGTCATTGCTCGGGTAAGACATAACAATGATGGTTTTTGAGTTGATGTCTGACTAAAAAGATGTCGGATGTCGGGAGACGTTACTCGGCTGCGCTGGACAAGCAGACACCGGAGACCGTTGTAGAGCACAACTACCGCAATTTTCAAGGTGTAGAGACTTCTTGGCTACACTTACATGGCCATATCTACCTTACTGGAGAAGAAGTATGGACAGTTCGCTGTGCCAAACTGAAGCCTTTGTCAGTTTCTAACGCAAAAAGAACAAACGAGTTGGGGTCTCCAAAAATAAACAGCATCTGCCAAGCAGTACATTGATGCATATAAGAATGGTGGAACATAACGTTACATACAGTAGAGCTTTTAAGCATGACCGGGAATCTTTCAAAACGATGAAAACCTTTTCATTGGTAAAACTGTGCATATAACCTTACAGAATGTTGCAGGTTTCCTTAATTTCATAAACAAAACTCGTGACGACATACGACTCCTTACGTTGGTCGTAGCAGATGAAGGTCGTAAATCTTCGAACGAGTCAACTTCGAGCGAGTTATCCAAACTGCCCCAGGCGCACCGACAGCACCGACAAGCTAAGGTTTGCGGTCTGTCAGCAGTACCACTCTAGGGTTTCGAATGCCCTGTTGGTCTCAAGCACGCCGGCTTCCTTACTGGTTCGCTTAGTCTAAAGACACTAACATCCCGTTCATTAGAGACGCGTACTCACCCCCTTGGATGATCGTTTGTGTCGTAACGGTCAGCCGGAGATGCCTCCGACGATAGCGAACCAGGTTTCGTCCTGTCCTCTGACGCGGGACCACACGTCATAATTGCTGGAGGGAAACACTAAAGGGATGTCATAAAAGGTCATTCAGGCCCACTTCGCGACCGGAGGATTACCAGTGATTCGCATGGGGCTGCGGCGGACATCCAGCTGGCCGGCCACTCGGAGGAGCCGCGGCTCCGGCGGGCCGGCCGCTCCGGGCCGTCATGTTAACCCTGTGGGGGCGCTCTTCTGTCGTGCACAATACCGCGCTTTGGGCAGTCCCGTTCATTTATTTCTTGATATTTTGTTTTGCCCATGCCCTCAGTGATTCGTTAGTTTTAGCAAAAATTGTCATTTGTTTGTAGCATCTCGGTGGATGTCGCGAACTGTGACTTGTGAACAAGGTATTTTCCTGTTCCTTCAACATGGAGATATTTCTACTTCGTCTTTTAGGTTTCCATCAGAATCCTTCGCCCGTGGGTGGAGCTTGTAGCCCAGTTATTTATCTACCAGATGGACGGAATTTATCGTTGGTTTGACTTCGGCATCCCGACGGGAATATGCAAAGCACATTGCCACACGTAGCATCGTTTCCAAAAAAGGCTCATCGTTCCTTCACCAGATCTCGCTTGTCTGCCTTTATTATGTTAAGTGACCACGGGCGCGTCCAGGAAACATGTGCTGCGGGATGTATCCAGTTTCGTATCCTGAGCCCATTATAAGATGTGAAATGTTTCAGGTCTTTTCGTCGAAATGGCGGACATCGTCGGTGGGAGGTGGGGACCGGGGGATCACGACCATGCATGGACCCTTTCGCCCCCCCCCTTGCCACCCCTGGCAGCACTCAGCAGCTGACGACGTCGGGAAACTCACATTTTGGAGAGGCTAGGCTGTCGGGCCCTCGGTTGCCCCCCCCCCCCAATCATTTGCACAAACCGGCACCCCTGGCCTCGGTAATGTAATTGCATCTACCGTTGTGCTGCGCACCGAGTGGAAAAACGCAGACATATTTAGATGCATCATGAGAGCAGTTGCGCCGGGCAAAGCTGGCCGTTTCATTAAATATACCGTCAGATTAAGTAAAAATGAGGCTGTCTCTACGCACTTACAAGGGCACGAAGTAGCGTAGGAGGGATCTGGGTGCGTCCCGCCGGTGTCGTGCGTTAATCAAACAACGCGCCAGATTTGATAAAACACCTCGACAGCGTTGTCCAGATTCGCACTGGCCCATTGCGGTGCCGGAGAAGGAGACGCCAAGACAGACGGTTCGGCGGGCCGGCCGGCGACTCCACGCTATCTACGGAGACCACGATGCACGCGATAAACAGCTTCTGGTGAGACACGTCGTCGTCCAACAGCTCTTCGATGAGGGCCATGCAGCGCTCTAAGTCATTCTCTCTGTTGTACTGGGTATCTCTCGTGGAAGGTGATGCTTCGCGAAGATATAGACGATTTTTTTATGATACAATTATCATATTTGATGTGCTTTGAATTGGAATGCAGGATGACATTTCAGGTGTTAGTCGTGCAATTGCCCGTTAATGGGTAGGAAACAAATGGATGGATAAATAAATGGACTGGAACCTTGAGGGACTACAGTCAGTATACTTCTGTGTTGAAACGCACATATTGCATTGTATGAGCACCTAAGGCTTTTCCCAAAGCGGTCGACTAGACCACCCACATCAGAGCTGAATAGGCAGAAACTCGGGCTGGATGTCAGCCCCAGGACATCCAGCCCGAAGTCTCCCGAAGTCCCGTGGCCGTTGTAGGCTTCAAAAGCTCAGTCGCCCACACTCAGTCGTGCCCGCTACTGGGGAACTAGCACGTCGCGCTCAGCCGGTCCCGGGACCACGGAGGTAAAAATAATTGGCAAGTGGGCCGGAACCAGTCATGGGAGTGAGGCTTATTTATTATTTATTATTATATATATTATATATTATATATATATATATATATATATATATATATATTAATATGGGAACCGGTCGTGACGAAGAGTAACGTGGGGGGGGGAGGAGACAGCAGTGGGACGGTGGACCTCTCGGCGTCGGGCGGGTCAGGACAGAAGTGGCGCGTTAAGTGGCCTCGTTAACAACCGTGCAGCGTCTTAAAAGCTTTCTGTTATACGTGTCCTGAATTACCATGCAATGAACAGCTGCGTTGACGATGGCGCACTTGAGAACCTAGGGTAGTGGTTGGATCATGCCATCGGTTTGACCTCAGGTGTTCTTTTGCTGCACCACATGAGTAAGTGAGGCCTTCTGTGTATTGATTATTCCTTTGGAGTCACGTGCAAGACCTATCAGAGTTTTCTGCTTAAACTGGATATGAAGACGTCGGTTGCCCGTCATATGAAAACGTCTGCACGTCATATGAAGATGTCGTCTGCACGTCATACGACAGTCACTTGCGGACCTACGCCGTCGGCTGCCTTCACGAGGTTCTGACAACGTGCCCACGACATAAAATGCAACTTGACGATTTACGACGTTTTAAAGGAGTCGTCAGGATGTAGTGTGCTGAGACGTTCGTGACTCATAACTCTCGCCCGTGTACGGGGAGGGGGTTGATTCATCCCCCCTGACGTTTTCCGAGGATAACTTCCAAACGATCTGCTTGATGCATCTGAAACTTGGTGTACCCTCTGGGCATCCTTTCTTCCTTTCTTTGGCGAAAATTTTTCTTCTAAGTTGCTATGGTAACGAGCTATGATGTCTTAACGGGAACCACTGATGGTGTTAAGTTTCCGAGCGCCGACACGGCCGGTTTACAATGGTTTCGGTTTTGTCTCGCTGTAAGACGGCTGAAGTACAATAAAATAGGTACCAATGGACTCCAAACTGTATGTTCTACAACACTGTGCACAGATGTAAAAGGTTTTTACTCTCTGCCGGGATTTTCTAGGATGTAAACTGAGGTGATGAGCTACGACGGGAAACATGCCAATTTTTATCTTTGGGAATGCGATAGGAAACAGGTGTCGCAAAACAACCTATATATTCAGAATGCATGAGATGTAAGGAACTGAATGATATAAATTTGGTGGATTTATCTTTTATTTCATCAAAAGAAGGGGTAATGCAGCGAACGCTTGGGCTTTGCCCCGACGGGCGGAGCGGCGTCGGACGCGGAGTGATAATTCCACAATACCACGGCATGTCTAAAATTAGATTTTGTGTCAGACAGCAACTCGAAAAACACTTTCAGGGCATCTAAGTTACGATTTTTGACTAATCCGAGGTCATTCTAGACCACTGGCTTGGGTCATGGGCACGTTGTCTGAACTTCGTGAAGACAGCGTGCGTGCCTGGGTGTCCGTGTGTGCGTATAGGTGTGTCTGTGTGTCTGTGTATTTGTGTGACTGTTTGCCTGTAGATGTGTAAGAGTGCGAGTTTGTTTTTTCATGCAGAAATCGTTTGAATGGGCGCTGCGTGTGTTTTTCCCTTATTTATTTAGGCCACCGCTATCAATTGGCCGGCGCCGGGGTGGCCCGCCGGACAAGCCTTGCTTGGTCCCAGTGGTCGGACTGATGAGCAGGGGCCTCTGAGTGTTCCCGCCCACCTCAGGAAGTGAACAACTAATATCTCGTTCACCCCAACACTGACCTTCAGTTTATGGGAATGGTTTAGCGGACAGTCGGAGGCTTCTTAGCTGAGACTACTTCCTTTCATGTTGATTAACACATATTAATACGGGTGATATTTTGTAAATGTGTGTTGTTTTTTGTCCTCCTTTTTTAGCGGGAAGGGCCACGACCTGTATTACTCTCTTTGGTTTACAGTTTTGATTTCCCTGGGAGTTAACGTAAAGTGACTTGCGTCGTGGTGGATTGGGGCTGGAGCACTCATGACCACCTGATAATAGGTGGTGGGTAGGAAAAAATTGACTTCAGATGAACTTGGATGGCCTAAGACGACCTTTGCATGTTATTCGACAAACGTGCTTGTTAACTGAGATGCTACATTTGACTTAAACATCTCTTATTATCTACAAAAATGCTTCTGCAGTTCTGAGAACGCATTTTAGCCGACGACCTCGATTGACAAGAACTGACATAGCATGACTTGGATCGGGCTCCATGGATGAAATCAGTGGCGTAGCCATGGTTTTTGTCGGGGGTCCTAGAGAATGAGAGGGGCCCCAATGTTGAAGGCCAATTGAACCCTTGATCTACATGGGAAGCGGTCTCCAAAAAGATATATCACCGTGACACGTCAACATTAGAGGTGATGCTAGGTTGCATGAATGATGACAATTGGACTGATTTGCATTGTAGGCGATAAAAGTAGTTGCCGCTGACCTTCCCTGTATCACTTAAGCCAGACAAGCAAATCTATATTCGCCTCTTACCAAGGTTCATGAAATGCAACGTGAGGTCATGTAAGGTCACGTTATAGGTAGATGTCAAAACGAAATGAAATACAAAATTATCCGTGGAAGAACGTTTAGTAGCAAAAGAGAGCAATTATTGTTCCGAGTAAGAAAATGAGAAATGACCATCTGTCGTGACCTAGCTTGACCTTGACCCGATAAAGAGCAGACAAAGCAGATTTAATTATTACGAGATTTTATCTCAGTTCTACACTAGACGTGGTTTAGAATCCTAAGGAGTAATTATCGTTCTTTGGCAGGAAGAGTAATGCAACTTTATCTGATCTGACCTAGACTGACCTTGACTGGACGAAAAGGAGGCAATGCAAAAGCGATCATCAGAAGGTTTCATTTCACTCCCTTTGAGTACTGATATTCGGCATGTAAACAAGACTAATGTTTCACCTGGCCTAGGATGACTTTGACCCGGCATTTATTTAACATTTTGGCGTGTCTCTGACGCAGGAGATCGTGACATTTCGTTTGATACCTAGCTGAGGGCTCAAAGACCAGTTGTACTAACAGATGTCAGATTTTCCGACGTCGTATTACGCGTTTTACGTGACCTGTGACACCATCAGTCAGGTCACTAGGGGTAACATAGTATTTTCTAAATTGCAAGATTCAGGGCTATCAATTGGTGGTAGACCGATTCATATCCAATGGTTGGATCCTGAGATAACAAGGGGCTGCCCTTTTTGACTCTTCTCGGGCGTTCGCGGGTACAAAAACATGCCAGTCGGTGCAGTGTTACGGCGAGGCATTAACGAAAATTTCTTTCAGAAATCTCAGGGAATTGTGAAGTTATTCTGAAAATACGATGATCAAGGCCCCACTCAGAGAGTTGAGGGCCCACAAAAACCACAATGGGTCCCCCAGATAAGTTCAAGACGGTCCTCCACATGGTCTTAGAGGCTCTCCTTGAATCCTTCTTGAGGACTCTTTGGAGTTTTTCGTTGAACCCGCAAACTTTTTTAGAGGGAATTTTATTTTTTTAGAGGGCACAGAAGGATTTCTTCGTCCGGCTTAAAACTCCGTTCCTGAATGTGGGCCTCCTGAAGGAACTGAAGGCCCCCTCAAACGTTTAGTGGGTTCACAAACATTTCAGTGGGTCATCTAGATGAATTCAAGCAGACTTTGGGGAATGTCTCTCCTTGAATTTATATGAAGTGTCCATGAGAGTTTGTGCAGGGCCCTAAACGTTTCAGGAGTGTCCTTGATATTTTCAGAGGGCTCCTGAAACATTTACTCGTCTATTTCACCTTTTCCGGAATATATGAGGTGCCCCTGAAAATATCAAGGGCATTTTAAAAAAAATCTGTACAGGACGCCTCGAGCACCATGGAGGTCGCTTCCTTTTTTTAAGGATCCACCGAGTTTGAGTGGAATCTCAAGTCTTTTGAAAAGCTCATCAATGTTTTCGGAGGGCGCCTCAGACATCTCCTTATCCGGTTAAAAACTCCTATCCCGAATGTTTCTCACAGGCCTTTCGAAATACCAATGGGCCTCTGACATATTTGAGAGTCGCACAAAAACTCCAATGAGCCCTCGTGAGGAATTCAGAAACGGCTTCTCAGATCTGGGGGGGGGGGTCCTTGATATTATATTACATCTACAGGGCACTTAGAGTTTTTCTGTGGGTTTCTCGATCTTTTCAGGGAGTCTTTGATATTTTCAGAGCGGTCTCAAGCATCTCCTCGTCCAGTATACCCTTTCCTGGATGTCTGAGGTGCCATCTGAAAATACGAAAACCCCTCTAAATGAATTCAAGGATTTCGTTTCAAGGATTTTGAAGGAAATATGTTTCAAAGGGGTGCTTCGGGACTTAGGGAGGGCCCCTCCTTGAACTAGCTTAAACGGCCTGTTGGAGTTTTGTGGGTCCTCAAGTGTTTCGACAGGCCCCTTGATATTTTCGGCGGACCTCTCAAACAAATCCTCGTCCGGTTTAAAAATCCTTTTCTGAATGTCTGGTACCTCTCAAAAATGTGGGGGTGTCGCAAAAAAAATAAGTGAGTCGTCGAGATGAATTAAAGAAGGGACTCTCAGGCCTAGGAGAAGGTTATTCCTTCAGTTCATCCAAAAGGACCAGGGAAGTTTGTTCGGCCCCCTCGAGTTTTTGAGCGAGCCTTTGGCATTTTCATAAGGCCTCTCACACATTCCCTCGTCGATTCAAAAAACCACTTCTGATTGTCTGAGGGGGCCCCTAAGAACGTTTCAGGAGAGCCCCTAAGACCGGAGGAGAGCCCTTTGGATTGCTCTAGAGGATCCCCTTGAATTCATCTAGATCCAATGGAATATGCTGTGGGGCCGTGAAGCTTTTGAGAGTGCCCTCACTATTCTTAGAGAGCCCTCAAAATTTCAGGGAAGGATTTCCTTAACCAGGATATATATATATCCTGGTTAAGGAAATCCTTTCCTGAAATTTTCCGAAATCTCGACTGTACACACACCCACACCCACACATATATACACACACACACACATACATATATATATATATATATGTATACATATATATATACATATATATGTGTGCGTGTGTGTGTATATATATATATATATATATATATATATATATATGTATATATATAAAGGTGAATTCGTTCTGGAACTTGAATTTGCATTTTGACTACTGCCGCCGTTTTAAGAGGCTGCAAAATGCTGCATCAGACTGAAATATCATTTCAACCATGGGCCCCAGCCAGGCACGTGGCAAGGATTTTCTAAGGGGTGGGGCAAATGTCAAATTTTGTCGTACGCCACTGGCATATAACGAAGTTTATAGGAAGAAGCAGCAATTTCATGTAATTTCCATCATATTTAATACACAGGAAAACATGTAATATCTGCTTCTGCAACATATATATGACCACTATTACGCATTCCTGCGAAATCGCTATTTATGTAGTGCAGACCGTTTGGCTCGGGGAGGGGGCATGGCCCATGCCACCCCTTGGCTACGTCCTTGGCCCCAGCATAGCATCGTGGGCCCCACTTTACACTGAGGGGGCTGAAATCATCAATGAGGGGATAGAATTAACATTGAGGGGTTTACGTCCCCTCAAAAGAATACAAAATGAAGCCCCTGCCTATGGGTAGAGCATTGGGGATACTTCGTAAGAACCTACTTTCTTTCGCATAATAGCTATACTTGCTGTTGAGAAAGCTGGCCTGGATTATCCATATTCATTGCTCTGGCCACTGGGGTCCCACTAACCGTAGAGCTCCCACTTTTTTGGATCTAAATTTCCAGGCACACTACCAAGCGTCAACTTTCCTACCTTCCATTAAACTGATTTGGTGATCGCCCAGTTAGGGGAAGGTGGGGTAAGACGGCCCACTGGGGTAAGACGAACCACCAGCCTTCCCGGCTGAACCGCTGCTGCCATCTGCTACACTATACACTAACTACCTTTGTTTTCCTTCGCACCAGTCGCCATCTTGGGCTAATGGTTCCAGGACGCACGGATATTGTGTTATTTAGTAAAATGGTCTTTTTCGTCGCTCTGATCTAAGGTAAGAGGTCTAAGAATGATTAAATTTAGACGCGTTTTTTGCATCATTAATTTTTCTTTGTATTTTGCTGTGAAGAGCAATGATAGAAGCACAAGTTAGGGCAGGCAAGTTTTCGCAATGTTGGGCTATTTAGTATCTACGTCATGATGTTTCCAAAATTTAGGTTTGGGGTAAGACGGACCACTAGTGGTCCGTCTTACCCCGTGGTGGTCCATTTTACCCCACAGATACAAAACCTCGCTAAAACACTGTGACTTGTTTAAAGTACCTATGTATCTACAAATTTCAATAAGCTAATTTTTTAATATTTTTGCAGATGCCGCGCAAGTACGAGCGTAAAACCGATCGTGGAAGTTGGGACGAGGAGAAAATGGCGTTAGCCATTGAAGCTGTGAAATCAAAATCGATGGGTTTTTTTAAAGCTGCCAGAGCATTCAGCGTCCCCAAGACAACCCTGAAGCGAAGGGTGAAAAATCAAAACAAATGTGCCAAGGGGACCGATAAGCTGTTAGGCTCCAGGATGACTGTGTTCAGCCCAGCTCAGGAGAAGGAGCTGGTAAACCACATCCTTATGATGGAGAGCAAGTTTTTCGGACTAACAACCAAAGACGTGCGATACCTGGCCTTTCATATGGCGGAAAAGAATAACATAACTCACAACTTCAACAAGGAGAGCGGTCTCGCCGGAAAAGACTGGTTGGCCGGATTCCAGCGCAGGCATCCGGAGGTGGCGCTTCGTGTGTCTGAGGCGACATCGGCAGCCCGTGCCAGGGCATTTAATCGAGTGAACGTGGGGAAGTTTTTTGATCTTCTAGAGCATGAGATGGACATAACAAAGTTTCCGGCTCACCGCATCTTCAGCTGTGACGAGACGGGGCTGACGACTGTCCAGACAAAGTCGACCAAAGTCTTCGCACGCAAAGGGAAGTCTCAGGTCGGCACCCTGACCTCAGCGGAGCGTGGTATCCTCACAACGGCCGTGGTCTGTATGGCTGCAGGAGGCAACTACATCCCACCGTTTCTGATCTTCCCACGGGTTCGGATGAAACCTGAATTGCTGGATGGCTGTCCACCTGGAACCGGACACGCCTGCCATCCGTCGGGCTGGATGCAGACCGACATTTTTACCCAGTGGTTCCGTCATTTCTTAAGCCATGCTAAACCTTCCGAGGAAGATCCGGTTCTCCTGATCCTGGACGGTCACGTGACCCACACGAAGAACCTGGATGTCATCGAGCTGGCTAGAGCGAACTACGTGACCATGATCGTGCTGCCCCCGCACTGCACGCACAAGATGCAGCCTCTGGATGTGGGCTTCATGCTTCCACTGAACACATTCTATGGCCAAGCAGTGGAGAAATGACTCAGAAACAACCCCGGCAAAGTGGTGACTGTTTACCAGGTTGGCCAGTTGTTCGGAGAGGCCTATCTCCGGGCTGCAGTTCCAACGACTGCCATCAACGCATTCCGCCGGACTGGCATCTTCCCGTGCAACTGTGACGTCTTCGGGGAGGAAGATTTCGCTGCGGCAGAAGTCACAGAGAGACTGGATGAGGACGTCGGTCCAGCGACTGCCTTAACCAGTTCAGAGCAGCCGCGCAGCCAACCCCCTGCTGCTGGTCCAGCAACGGCTTCAACCAGCTCAGGGCAGCCGCGCAGCCAGCTCCCTGCTGCTAGTCCAGCAACGATTTCAGCCAGCTCAGGGCAGACGCATCACCAGCTCCCTACATCTGAGGCAGAAGACTCATCCAGTAAAGATGAACCCTTGCCAAGCAACAGCCACAAGGGTCTCGCTGTCTCACCTCATCACATCATCCCGATTCCGAGAGCATCCCGCCAAGCGCAGAACGGCAAAACGAAGAGGCGCCGCATAACGGGAGCATGTGCAGTGCTAACAAGCTCTCCGTACAAAAAGATGCTGCAAGAAGAAAAAGAACAGGCCAAGGCGCCCACGAAAAAGAGGAAAGCACACAGCAAAGAAAAGAAATCCAAAAAGAACCGTAAGCCTAAAGTACGCGACCATGTCTTATCAAGCGACGAGGATAAAGATCCTGACACACTCTGTCTTTACTGCAATGACAGCTTCACGCGTTCAGTATCAGAGGAGGGATGGGTGCGCTGCAGCGTTTGCAAAAAATGGGCGCATGATATGTGTGCTGGAATCGGGGAGGAAGATGAGTGGTTCGCATGTGAACTATGCGTCTAAGTGCTGAGCTGACATGCATTTTATACCAAACGATAGTATCAACACGCACCTTGTTTGTTTTTAGTTCATTTTCTATCACATATCTGAGTACAGAATAAACGTTTATTGTGTTATTTTATCGCTCTTTTTCCTTTGGTTTACAAGAGCATAGAAGTTATACAAACATAAATGGATAGCAGGCACTGCTGGGGTAAGACGGACCACTTGTGGTCCATCTTACCCCGCGTTTTTTCTTGTCGCTGATTTTGACTCGTCCCCCTTTAAGAGCAAGCACCACCTAAATTTCTTGAATTTCAAATCCAGCGTCTGCACGTATCAAAAGAGGAAAGAATCAACATTCAGAAGACTATGAACAATGTGAGGTTGGATAGCATGGTAGCGAGAAATGTGACTTCAAACCTTAGCTGGTCCGTCTTACCCCACCTTCCCCTACCCCACTACGATCCCGGGCACTGGTATCTGGCAGCCATCCCAGGGCGGAGATACCATGCCTGCCAGGAACTGCTTTTGCTTAACCGGACCCCTGACCTTTCCAGGTCAGTGAACATTGGGCCCTTTAGGACATGTCAGGGGCCAGGCCCAGGGGATTCCCTTCCCTTGACAAGAATTCCTAAAACTGGGATGATAAGATCCCTAGGATCCTTGGCTTACGTTACGTCACTGGGGCTCACTTCCCGACACAACTACACCACCCATGGCAGGAAGGCCTTTGCTGGCTGGCGACTCCTTTGCAGAAGAGCGTCCTTTCCTTTCCTCGCATATGCATTTTTGCTAGGTCGTAGGTACATGCCGGGGGGCCTACTACCTTTTCCGATCTGAGGGCACCCCGCTACCTGCCAGAGGGTTCCTTGCCTTGGGTCTGGAAGCCCGTTGCGAAGGAGTGGTTTGCCTTTCTTGGCCGAGGGACCGCTTTAGATAAGTTTCCAGGGACCCCTTCTTGGGCCTTCTCGACACACTGACACTGACCCATGGCAGGAGGACCTTTCCTGGCTGGCGGCTCCTTCACAGAGGAGCATCCTTTCCTGTCTTGGCATATACCTTTTTGCAGTTACATGCCGAAGGGCCCACTTACCTTTCCCAGGGGCACCTTTCAGGGGGCACCCCACTTCGTGCCAGAGGAGTCTTTGTCTAGGGTCTGGGAGCCCTTTGCGGCGGAGTAGATTTGCCTTTCTCAGCCAGGGAGCGCCTTTTGGCAAAGATGCTTAGGGGCCCCTTCGTGGGCCGAAAAAATGCAATCATGTGTTGATAGACTCATCATTGTGTGAAGGACACTTTCTATCCGTTTCATTTCATCACCAGTTACTCTTAAACGTTCGTTTGTGTTCAAATTCGAAAAAGTACCACCTTATGTCAATTTTTGACTATTGACCCAATCTGGAAGATCATTCGTTGACCTTCCAGATTGGGTCAATAGTCCCAAACCTTGAAACGAGGCACCAGTCGCGAGATCTCGTCACGCGCAGCACGCCGTTTTTTTCCGCAACGCTCGAGGAAGCACGATGTGGAAATGGCTGGGGGTCGTACCAATCTCCTCCCCCCACATACGTCCGCGTTATGCGAGGGATAAGATGTTGCTCGCCAGGCGGCCGTGAGATGAAATTTACAGCTACGTTAACTTTCATCATCTTCATCGAGGGCTATCGAGCAAACAGAAAACAGCACAAACAAAAACAGGAATCTTGAGCTGATAACACGGAAAATATTCATGTGAAGCGTATACAGTTTTCTTTGTTTGTGAGATCTCATCCTAAGGTTTAAACTTAATGAAATTTAAGAGGAATTACAAAAATGGCGCATTTGAGACAAGATAGTCTTGTTTCGTGAGTTTCAGGTAAACAAACACGAGGTCCCATCGAAGAGGTCACGCTACGCGCGAGTGGTTGAGAACGTCGTCGAATTGTTCGTAGTCGTTTTGTCTGAAGAACACGGCTGATACGCACCTTATGTTCAATCCTTTTATGATACTTACAAAAAGTGTGACAGAAAATCCTTGCTCACGAGGCTCCTGAACTAGAGCGATCGTGCCAGGACGTCTCACTGCCCTCGCATGTAGTATCTGATGGGTAAGTACTTACGACAGTTCATTGTTTTGAAACGCGGAAATTGTAGTGGCCTTGAAATTAAAGTTTTCCTAATTATGGATGGATGGGTCTTTTGGATTAAATAGAAGTGTGAAAGGGATTATCACCCCACCTCTTGAGTGTCATTCAGGTATGAAACAACTACCGCTGCCATCAATGTGGAGCAGATTTTTTTGCCCTGCAGATAAGCATTGTAAGGGTCCTGAAGGCAGGTGTCTACTTAGGACTTACCTAGGTTTTTCAGGTGGTTTTAAATACAATGCCATGTATTTCCTGCAGTCATAACTGTGCCATTTTAGAATACCTGGAAAGCATTGGTAATCTCTTTGTTGTGCATTGCAGTTCATACTCTTTGTTTGGCACATGTTCATTAAGTTACTGTCAATGTGTGCTGCATAAAAAACTTTTTTGAAAATGAAGTGTGGCAGATTTGCTTACAGAGATATGTAGTGCTGAGATGTGTCAAAAAATGACTAGTCAAAGGAATTTAAAACAGGATTAGCATCACAGGGAAGCTGTTACATACCTGTTACCTGCTTAACATAACCCATGTATGTTTTAAAGTGCCTGATGCATACCATGCACTTTCTGTAGGTATTTCTTACACACATTTCATTTCCTGGGCTTTTCATATGAACAACTAATGGTTGAATAAATCCTTTTAAATGAACTTCCTTATGAGTTTGGAGTGTTATAAAAGCCCAAATGTTTTGGCACAACTTGATGTACTTTTATCAGTCACATCAGTGATTGACAAACATAGTTTTTATGATTTTTTCTGATGACATGCCTTGTACCTTATGCTTTTTACCACCTGGACCTAGTGAAAAATGATGGACCAACCTTCTGCTTTATTTACTGTTAATTTGTGTACAGAATGCTTTTTCCTTGTTTTATGGAAGTATTGCACATGCTCAAATTATTTTTTCATGTCATTTTTTTAATTCTTTCATGATTACACCAAATTCTGGGCTTGTGAAATGAAAGGCAAACAAATTTTCACGAAGAAGCCACTGCACATAGTTTTCTGTTGAGCTGAAGTCTTCGTTAAGCTATTTGAAGTATTCACCTCCTGTTATAGAACTGGGTACTACATTGCATTTTGCAGACCGTCAGAATGGATCATTTTTTGATGCTTGTGTTTGAACCTTCAAAAGTGCTTTGTGGTACAGAAAGCCTGATGCCTTCTACAGTCTCCAAAATTCCTGGATAAAATCTTCAAGAATTCTGCCCATTATTTTAAATGCATCATTCATTGGTTCTACATCATGTGCTTTTAAATTCATATTTACTATTTCAAGACAATGCTTCTGCTGGTTAGTCCTCCAAATGAAGTTTGAAACTGCTATCAAAGATTGTGGGTATTAATATCCCCTTGGTAGATTTGTTAAATATCTCCTAAGCATGTTAATGTGGAGTCTTATGACTTTCAGTACCTTTACAGTTTTGCACATGTTAACAAAAATTTGAAAATGAAATCATCTTAAGTTAAATCCAGATAATGCCATAAAGGCAACCATATTTTGTAATCTCACATTCAGTTATCCCCCACAGCTTCATTGTTGGTGTGCTAACACTGGATAATGATTGTAATTTGCATTGCATGTCAGCATGACTACCTGAGAGTTTGATATTGACCACACTTTACCTTGTGCAAGTTCATCCTGAGTCATATGTGTATTTTTCACTTTCAGGTCCAGTAAGAATGTGTTTTAGATGAGGAACTATCTAAACAGTTTTTTTATACTGCCAGGTAAATGCACAAATCCTCTTACAACATATTTTGTATGCAATTTATGCAACAGGTTCTTGCAACAATGCAGGAGTTTGTGCATGCTGACTCTTGTTGGCATTGTGGAGATATCATTCTTTGCATTGCTGTGCAACATTGCAAGAAATATGCAACTTGAACCACATTGTTTTGTGGGGTCATCCAGGTGTGCAAGACAAAGGTCTGCAGTGTGCTTGTGTGTGTGTGTGCAAAACCACAACATGTTCCAGTATGGTGTATTATTGGTAATGAGAGCCATTATGAAGCATTATTTGCCCATAAAGGTCTTAAAAGGTGTCATTTCTAGAATGTCTGTGTTAAATGGGCTCAAATATATTGCTTGACTCATTGGAATGGACTTCAGATTTTGGCCTAGCTTCTGACTTTGACCTTTAATGACCAATGGCCAGATGGGATGTATGACATGAGGTCAAGCTGTCTGATGCAGATTGCCATGTAAAGTACAGTCATCAGCTGCCTTCCACCATGATATGGCAGCTCTGGAAAAAGTCACTCAGGGTTTGACCTGACCTGTAGTGTAATCAGTCACTCAAAATTAAAAGAGCATGTACATTGCAATACTGCATGGTTCAGCATTACCCATTTTTGTCCAAATCAGTCAAATTGGTCCTTGAGATGGACAAAGGGTATTACATGTCCCAACTTTCAGTCAGGAAAGGTGGCAGAATAACATAGTCATTGTTGGGTTAATAATGTTGAAACTGTTCTGCATTTTTGTGCATATGTACATTGCTTTGCTTCCATGCTTTTTTCATGCACTTGAGGTAAATTGATGTTTCAGAACTAACCACATGACTGAGGAATCTTTGCCATTATCAGCATGTGTCTGCAAGACATTGTCCTTGTCCATGATCCTATCCATATGATTGAAGTGCCTCATTGTTTGTTCGTGTTTTTGGTCCATGTAAACCAGAAAAGGTCATTGTCAAACATTTATAATAAAAGAAACTCACTACATGTTCAAATGCTGTCCAAGAAGTACCCAGAAATGATTTTGATACATTATGAAGGGCACATATTTTTTGTATTCCTGTGCATCCAGAACCTAGACTGGTAGCATAGTGACTCATGTAGGACAAGTGGAGGAACCTGAAAGAGACCAACCAAATGCTATCATCTTGATTTCAAGTCTGGCATTTCAACATTTCATAATCTCCTGCCAGGTTGATGTCGTTATGATATTTGATGCTAACATTGTTTTTTTCAGACGTGATTTTCCTGTACAAGTATGAAAGAGCTAAAGTACCTAGCCTTTAGTTGTCTTTTACTGTTCGTCGTGGTAGCTGTGGGCCATGGAAGATTGGGTGACAATGTGAGAGCTGATTCCTTGAAAAGGAATGAATATTACAAAAGCATGGCAGATGAAGAGGTGACATTAGAAGATGAACAGGAAGATACCATAGAAGAAGAAATAGAGAGGCTGGGCAATGACCTGAATGCATACTTCAGAAATACAGACCGTGATAAGCATAGCACAGAAGTACCTGCGAAAAAGGAGGTATGTTTATTGAAGAAAGTTGGATCTTACTGTCTATATGCATGCAAACGTAAATGCACACGGTACCGGTGGCATCATTCCTGCTTCTTCTGCTGGTCCAGCAGGTGTCGGCGGTGATCCCCACGGCCAGCGAGGAAGACCTGGTGCTGGTGTCGACTCTGACGGGCCGGCTGCACGCGCTGAGTCGTAACTCGGGCCAGGTGCTCTGGACGCTGGACAAGGGGCCCACGATCCGGTCTCCGAACACCCAGCTGAGGCAAGCCGAGTAGGTGGAGCGCAGCCCTGCCTGGGAACCTCCACCTGTGCCTCGGTGATCCTGGAGCCGGATTTCTCTGACTTTGTCTGTGTTAGAAGCAGAATTTTGTCAGTGCAGCACAGTTGTTCAGGGGCCATGTGCTCACATCAGTCTTTTTCTGACGTCCTTTGTCATTGTTGCCACTGGCGGTAGCTCTTTGTGAATGCTTAGCTGAGGTTCTGAAATGATTCTCACGTCACAGTGTGTATCCGCACTCTTACCTGACAGCCGTCTGTACATGCCGGCCGCCGTGTGACGTCACTGTGACAGCACGGTGTGTCGGCAGCCCGGCGTTTCCTGCCGGACCCGTCTGACGGCAGTCTGTACGTGCTGGGCGGGCCGGGCCGGGACTCACTGCGGAAGCTGCCGTTCACGGTGCCCGAGCTGGTGTCGGCGGCGCCCTGTCGCAGCTCGGACGGCCTGCTCTACACCGGCAAAAAGGTGCGTCCCCTCCCCCGGCCGACCGGGCCCACCGTCTGGAGGGCTGAGCTGCCCTGCGGCTTAGAGGTGGGGTCGTGGGCGGTGGTTGATGGTTTTCGCTCGTATCTTGACCTGTTTTTATCAGTTTCTACGTTGGTGACGTCCTTCTTAACGTGTTTTTTTCCGTTATGTGTCGAAAACATTTCCTTAAGTTTGTTGGTCTGTGGTCAAGTGCGGCCTGTGCAGCCTGCCACTTGTTATTTTGGCAGGTGGACGGCTGGCTGGCCGTGGACTGGCTGACGGGTCACGTGGAGGAGGAGCTGACCTCGCAGTGTGTCCACAGGTGGACGGCTGGCTGGCCGTGGACTGGCTGACGGGTCAGGTGCAGGAGGAGCTGACCTCGGAGGGCTCCAGCCGGTCCTGCCCGTTGAACAGCCCGCACACGGTCTTCATCGGCCGAACAGGTACGGCCGACCTTTCGGGACCGCTGCCGTCGGGCGTGGCACCCCGGAGCGGGGCAGGGTTGTGCTCCTGCTCCATCAGGGCATCCGACGCAGCAGCCGAGGGCCCAGCCGTCCCAGGCGTCAAACGTGATGCAGTGCGCGAACCTCGCTAGCCCACCGTACGTAGTTGTTTTCCTATTGCGTGTTTCAGTGGTCAGATACTGAGGTGGCATTGTCCCGAACGGAGTAGTAGAACCATATACGTGTCATATTATCTAGTCTGTCAGATTTGAGCATTGCCGCTGCTATGCCAGTCTGTCAACAGACTTAAGATGATACAAATCAAGGCTGCTCAGTCTGCATGCGCCGTCTATCTGTCTGTCTGCCCGTCTGTATGTCTGTCATTGTGTGCCAGTCTGTCTGTTGGTCATCCAGTCAGTTAGTCGGCCAGTCAGTCAGTCAGTCAGTCAGTCAGTCAGTCAGTCTGTCGGTCTTTCCGCCTGTCAGTCGGTCTGTATGTATGTATGTATGCATGTATGTAGGCATGTGTGTATGTTTGCATTTATGTAGGGATATTTCTGTGCATGTATGTGTGTTTTTTGTGCATGTATGTGCATACATATGTTTGCCCACCCCTCTGTCTGTTCATCTGTCGATCGGCGTGAGACCGTCTGTGTGTCGGCCTGCCAGACAGGCTGCGGCCGTGACGGGCTGTGCTGTGGACTGCTGGGCTCCTCTGTTGAGGTACAGTCCAATCGGCTGCTATCCTGACGGGCCGCTGCGCCGCGCCCGCCAATCAGTCATTGATGTTTTGACGCTGTCATTGATTATTGGGCGCTCGTTTGGCTTTTCGCCCGCCTTTTGGTGTCAATGTTTTATTGGCCTTCCCGTTCTATACTGGAAAATGGAGGTGCCTTTTAACGGACGTGCTTGTCAGACCCGGACCGTTTGACCATCTCCTTGGCGCCGTAACGCTTAACGCTTCTTCCGTGTAACGCGGAGATTCGGAGAAGAAACAGATCGATAGTTAATCGCCTGACACGTGTGACGTTCCGGTCGCGTGTCACCGTAATAGAAGCGGGTCCAGGTCTGAACTACGACACATTGCGTCAGGGTGAGGCAAGTTCGTAGCAAAAGAACGAGGATGAGTTTTCTGAATTTTGAGTCCTGCAGTGCTATGTGTTCGTTTGTTACTGATGGCATTGTCAATAGGTCTTTAAACGAACCAGAGGAGTTAATCTCCCATTTCTGTGAGATTCCATGCCGACCATTCTGTTTTTCCTGCGGGCTTCGGCAGCTGACCAAGACGTGTACTGCTAGCGCATTAACTTCCTTCTTACTTCATATGTGGTTTGCCTGCAGTGCTTATTGTCCTGTCATATAACGAGAAATGTCTTCAGACGTGGTGCTCAGGTGCCGTGTAGTATATCGCATTTAGGCCGGGCATTTGCACAGCTGGTATATGCGAACCCTGTTGTGCTAAAATATAAACAATATTCTCTTTTCGTCTGATGTTCAACGCAAACTTCACAACGAGTGGGTTATCATTTTGAACCATGTTTTGAGGCACGTTTATTTTTCGCTCAACTGTTCCTTCGCCCTCATTCTGTTTAGTTTTTTTGCCTTATGAAATGGTGGAAATCAAACATCCTCGTCTGTAGCTATCTCAGTAGGAGCTTGGATTGGATGCTGTTGTATGTTTACAATGGCAGTTTGCGTGCACATTTCTGTACAGTTACGTTGTCCGAATCCTAGCGCTGTCACGTTGTATCGAAATGCGTTGGGCTGACCGGGAACGTTTTTGTGCGCAGAGTACACCGTGTCCATGCATGACAGCAAGGCGGGCAGCAAGCGCTGGAACATCACCTACACCCAGTTTGCGGCTCAGGACATGCCTTCTGAACTTCTCGAGAAATATCGTGAGTCGCCGCATCACCCAGCACCTTGGCTGGGGCTCTGCCCGTGGTACCCAGCCTCCAGCAGATCGTTAATGACGATGGATGACAGGTCTTTGCCAGGGCAGCCATTTTAGGAGTTTTTTGTTGAATAGAACGTCAGTTGTGGTCCGCTGTTGTGATGCAGATGGTGTCATTGGGTGCAGCGATCGAACATAATGGCATGTGCCATGGCAGCCCGACGTCTGAAAGTGGCCGATTAATTTCGCGCTTGTTGCTCGCAGATGTCTAGATAGTCACGCCAGCATGGCTGCGGATGAAATGCAGGACTGTGCGGCATCTCGGAATACCTTACCGACCTTGGATTCTAGCGTAGTTGCCTCGATGTGCCTCGATTTGACGATGTGCCTCGATTTGGAACACTTCTCACGCTTCTTGTACAAACGAATGCTGGTAGTGCTGGTACAAACTCGTAGCTACAAATTAGTGCTTCTGGCTTTAGTTTGTGTCGTCCTTAATGGTTTCGAGAGAAAATGGTGCTTCCCTATGTGATGAATGCTGTCAGTTGATGATCTGTGAAAAACTGGTGTGTGTTCGAGGCTGTTTGGCCTGGACCGCTTAAGTGGTGTTTATAGTGGTACTTCGTTTGCGTGCGTTCGCCGCAACCTGGAGCCTCCATTTTTCGTCCATCGTTCCACGCTTCACCTGGATATCGCTGCTGAGGGTGTTTGTTCACGGTCTCCGCCGGGTCCTGCCTGAGCGAGTCCCCTGGCGTGACCGGCTAATCGGGCCCCGTTCCAGCGCTGAGCCACTTCACCACGACCTCGTCCGGGCGGGTCATGACCTTCAGCCGGGAAACGGGCAGTCACCTGTGGCAGGTCAGTGACCCTGACCCCGGCCCGCGGGCCGGCCGGCGGCGGGGGCTGGGGGACGACTGAGGGGATTGGTCCCTCGTGCCGGGCTGCCGGGACAGAAGGGGTCACATATGGACGGCTGTCGATAATTGTATTGTTTGAAGTAGAGGATTATGACGGGAGCGTTGTTCTCCATCTCTGTGGTATGCTCGCAGTTTGTTTCCTTTGTTGGTGGAGATCTGGGGTGGAAGTCTCGCTTACTTCTTGACGTAATGTGTTTTGCATTTCGTGGCTACCATCGTATGCCACATGGCGGAGATGTTGTTTTGGGTTTCTTCTTCTGAGACAGTCCTCAGTTTTGGAAATTTTCGCTGGCTGTAGTAGATTTCTGTAGTGTTTTGGGCTGTTTGGCCACATTTTAACGTTGCCAGTACCTGCCATTGTAATCACAGTGGCTTCATTGATTTGATGATTTGCATGCTGGAAAGTTGTACGGCAGGCATGCGAAGTTTCCGTGGTAACGACCGCAGTGAAAGTTCGTCTCTTTTTTAATATTTCGGACATTATTTAAAGCCTGATGGCCTTTTTTGAGTCCACACTGTCTGGATTTTGCTGTCTGATTTTGTTGTGTGGAGTTTGATGTAGATCATGCATCCTTGTTTCATTTAACTTGGTGCTTCCGTCTGTATTGGCTTGCGTGTCGATTACTTTAATGTGTGCATACGACATACATCTTTACGTACATGTATGCAGTAGACCTCGAATAGCAGTCATTTGCGTTTAAACAGGATTCACGAACCACTGAAATCACTTAAAAGATGCCGTGGGGTGTGTCTGGTCTTCAGGTGCGTTTTCTTGTAATCGCTTGTAATCGTTTGCCGTGTTCCGGTGCGTTTCGGCTGCCGATGCGTCGCCTCAGTGGCTTGAAATCGATGAGTCCCCTCGGTCTGACGAGCGAATAGTTTTCCGCCAGGATGGTTTTTGTTACGTGCATAGAACATCCTCCAGAATGGTAACTTGAACTTAAACAGCGGAATTCCTGTTGGTAAAAGTTTCCGAAACATGCGGTTTGGTGGTGGTCGTACCAGCGACAACAATGTCGGTGCGTTTGTCTGCCATCGTCGTCAAGCCAGCCATATGTAGTGTTGTGTGTATTCCGACACCCCCATAGGGCACATGATTTGTCGATTCCCCTAATCAATAGAGCACACCTGTCTCGACTCAAATCCGGGAGCCGCAGCTGTCTTTTTCAGCCTGTTTACAAGTTCGCCAGCTGCCGGCGTGATTTTGGGCCGTGTTCCCCACTGCTGGAGCTAACACGGGCGTCCTCCCCCGCCAGGCCGAGTTGGACTCGCCCGTGGTCGGCGTCTACGCTCTGGCGTTCGACACGCTGTACGCGGTGCCGCACACCACCGTGGCCACGGAGACGCTGCGCGCCCTCACACATGACGTCATGGAGGCCAGGCAGCTGGTGTGAGTGGGCCGGCGTGGGACTTCACTCTGGCGGGTGGCTGGATATGCTACGGATACGATGCAGCTGGATATGATAGGGATATGCTTTGGATATGGACAGCGCAGTGCCACCTGACCATGCGTTATCGGTTAAGCAATACATAGCTTGTTTTGGCGACTGGGCGAAAATTGAGAATCAGCTCAAGCATCTTTGTGATCATCTGAGCCTTTCGTTCGAGCCTTTGTTCTTCTAATGTATGGACTGGGTTTATCGTAGCGAATATCTCTCCGTCTTTCGTATTTTCTTTAATTAATGAGTTAGTTATCCTTGTTTAGTGACGCGTTGACAACGCGGTCAGGCAGGTAATTGGTTAACTATTTAAGAGCACATAAGCCGTTCTTCGCTGACCTTGCTGCCTGTGTTGTTCCAGACCCACACTGTATATAGGGGAGCACAAACACGGTCTGTACGCGCTACCCTCATTGGTGGACGTGTCAACGGTGCACGTCATCACCAGCCAATCACGGCGCCAACTGATCGACGGGCCGCGCGAGGAGGGCGGAGACTCCGTCGGCAGCAGCCAGTCAGGGAGCTACTTCAAGCTTCACGATGAGAGAGAGGAAAAAGAGAAGAAACCCAAAGTGCTTCTGATCGGTAAGGTCGGCGGCCATTTGCGACTGGTTTCAAGGCCGTCGCGTTATGTCACACGCGGAGAAAGCTGGAGATGACCGTGTTCGAGGTCGTTTACGAAATTCACCAGGTCAGTGCGGGCCCCGGATGATGTCGCAGTTTGACGTGCCGAACGTCAGCAGGTCGGAGGTGACGCCGGGTGACCTTGTTTCAGGTCACTATGACGTGCCGAACGTCAGCAGGTCGGAGCTGACGCCGCTGCACCCGCCGGCCGGCGAGCGGAGTCGGCCCGGCTCCAAACCGAGCACCTACCTGCCGCCGGCCTGGACCGAGGCCCAGTCTCAGACGGAGCCGCCGGCCGGGCCGCCGCCCCGCGACTGGCGCTGGCTCTGTACACAGGTACAGCCACTGACAGAGGACACAGGCACAGCCACCGGTACAGGACACAGGTACAGCTACTGACAGAGGACACAGGCACAGCCACCGGTACAGGACACAGGTACAGCCATTGGTACAGGACACAGGTACAGCCACTGGTACAGTACACAGGTACAGCCACCGGTACAGGACACAGGTACAGCCACTGACAGAGGACACAGGCACAGCCACTGGTACTCACAGGTACAGTTACTGGTACAGGACACAGTTTTAGCCGTTGGTACAGGACACAGGTACATCGACTGGAACAGGACATAGGTACAGCCACTGGTACAGCACACAGGTACAGCCATTGGTACAGGACACAGGTACAGCCACTGGTACAGTACACAGGTACAGCCGCTGGTACAGGTCATAGGCATAGCCACTGGTACAGGACACAGTTACAGCCACTGGCACAGGACACAGGCATATCCACTGGCACAGGACACAGGTACCGGCACTGGTACTGGTTCTGGAAACAGGTATAGGTACAAATACCTGGCTCTGAACAAAGGTACCGCACTGCTAGGAGGTACAGCAACTGGTACTGGACCCATAGACAATGCGTGTGTAAAGCCAGCTTAGTTTGGAAAGGCAGGACTTGGGCCGTTACTGACGTGACCTGCGGAGTCTGATGAACCAGATGACTTTGGAATTAATCGGATCCCTGTGTTTTGTGCAATGTCTTGTCTTTCTAAGCAGTTCCAATGGCTGGGATACAGTGCACAAAACGGCTTTTAATCTTGATGTCGGTGTTTCCGTGTTGTGCAAGCTGCACTGGCCTGACATGACCTGCATTGGTCACTGGTGACCAAGTACAACCTGATGTGATCAGTACGGACTTCCGTTTGACTGACTGTCACTGGACCTGCCCTGATATAGACAGGGTACTGCTGTATTACTGTACAACCAATCTGGCGTGACCGGTGCTGGAGTTGCATTGCCCTTTAAGTGACCAGAGGTGACCTGATATTGCCTTGTCTGTAGACACACACTCACAAAGTCAGTCTCCTGTTGTCAGTCTCCTGTTGTCTGGCCTGACGTTACCGGGCCTGACACGGTCGGCAGGGGCTGGCCCTGAACGTGACGTTCGTTCTGTGTGACCTGACCTGACCTGACCTGTGCAGGTG
The DNA here is from genome assembly GCA_030062745.1 of Capitulum mitella. NCBI lineage: Eukaryota > Metazoa > Arthropoda > Thecostraca > Pollicipedomorpha > Pollicipedidae > Capitulum > Capitulum mitella. The sequence continues at coordinate 6,392,290 of CP099852.1, read as the reverse complement.
CGGACCCTGAATGTGACGTTCCTGCTGTCGGCCGGCGAGTGGTCGTCGCTGGCCGCTGATCTGCTGACTCCGGTCGCTGGTCGGGCCGAACGGCCTCTGTTCGTGCTGGCCGTGCTGGCTCTGGCCGTGCTGGCCGTGACTCTGCTCCGCTGGCGGGTGAGTGTAACGTCACGTCCGGGACGGCGCGGCGTTACGTCGGCCGTGACGGGGACTCGGCGAACGGGCCGGTGGTGTGACGAGCTGTGAAAGCCCAGCTCGTTGTTGCTCGTTGATAGCGCTGTGCAGCGTTGTGTGCGGAGGCGTTCGTAAATGCGTTAGAACATTAAGCTTATTGGATGCATTTTTTAGAATGGTATTTGCCGTGTGCCAGAAAGAATATCTGGCTTTCCTAAAGCTTCATTGAGATGTTTTGCTGCAGGAATGTTTATAGCTGGTCCAGAGGCCAAGAGCAGATTCGTTGTGATCAGATATCCACTACTCTTTGGTCGACTAACTCCATGTAATCCCTCTTCACTACTTGTGAATGACTGCTCGCAGACGTCCTCCCACTTCTGGTGACCTGTCTGACCCCAGTCTGACCTCTGGTGACCTGTATGAACCTAGTCTAACGTTTGGTGACCCATTTGACCCCTTTTGATCTCGGGTGACCCGTTTGACCCCAGTCTAACCTCTGGTAGCTCGTTTGACCCCAGTCTGACCTTTGCGATTTGCGTCGTAGTACCGGCCTCAGGCGGCCTCTAGTGGCCCGTTTGACCCCAGTCTGACCTCTGGTAGCCCGTTTGACCCCAGTCTGACCTCTGTGACCTGTGTCTTAGTACCGGCCTCAGGCGGCATGTGGTGACCCGTTTGACACCATTCTAACCTCTGGTGGCCCGTTTGACCCCAGTCTGACCTCCGTGACCTGTGTCGCAGGACCGGTCTCAGGCGGCCTCTGGTGGCCCGTTTGACCGCGGTCTGACCTCTGTGACCTGTGTCGCAGGACCGGCCACAGGCGGCCTCTGGCGGCCCGTTTGACCCCGGTCTGACCTCTGTGACCTGTGTCGCAGGACCGGTCACAGGCGGCCTCGTGGCCGTCGGGGCCGGTTTCGGCAGCGGACAGTACCGGCTCGCGCGGCTCGCAGCGTCAGCCGACGGCCGAGTACGAACAGCTGGAAAACGGCATCATCCGGGTCGGGAAGATCTCGTTCGACTCGGACGCCTGCATCGGCAAGGGCTGCGAGGGCACCTTCGTCTACAAGTGAGCACCAGCCGCAGCAGTCCGCTCGGGCTGTGTGTGGACGCACATCTCAGGCGGTGGTTCTCAGTTGCAGGAAAAGGATGGCGCCCTGTTCAACGTAGCGACGGTTGTGCGGTCATCTCGATTTTCCCGGTTTCTCGTGAAAACAATAGGCGACAAACCTGTAATTGCCCTTAAATCACTAATTTTTCCCAGACATGAGCTCGTGTTCCCCTGATTGGCTTGTTTGCTGTCAGTGGTCTCTTCCACTCACATTTTGGATCAGCGATCCCTTAATGTCAGGGATGCAGCGATTTTGTTTTTCATCGCGTCCGTGAAAATATCGCCTGTCTGTACCTAGCATGGTTTCTGAGATTACGTAAAGTTAGGTTTAGGCGAGCGCTAGTGCTAATGGTTCGTGTGTGCGCTTGATCATGCTGTGCCATTTTCTGCCCTTCCATTCCCGAACCCGATCTTTCCAAACGTTCGTGACCTGACCTGAATTGGCCCGGTCTGATCTGATTTTTTGGTGACCTGATCTGATCTGACCTGGCCTGGCCCGCAGAGGCTGGTTTGACGGTCGGGACGTGGCTGTGAAGAGGCTGCTACCCGACTGTTTCACGTTTGCGGACCGGGAGGTGGCCCTCCTGAGGGAGTCGGACCAGCATCCCAACGTCATCAGGTACTGGTGGTCATTCATCTGGTGCTGTTGGTCCTTTGATCAGGCACCCCAAGATCATCAGGTGTGAGTGGTGCCTTGATCAGTTACCTCATTACAGCGATTGGATACTGGTGGTGCCGTCATCAGGCGTCCTGATGTAGTCAGGTACTGATGATGTCCTCCATCAAGCATTCCATTATAACTAGGGTGAACCATCATTCTCTCTGCGGCGTTACGTGGGATCCTGCTGTGCAGACATTTTAGGATTGCAGGCTTGACCGTTCTGCGTTGGCGTAGCGAGACATTTCCTTATTCGTGAGGATCGAATTTTGTGAAAAATGCCATCATTGTTCTCATGATGTTTGTTCTGTCACGGTTCTCTGAGCTGAATTAAGTCGTCCCGGGCAGTTGATGTTACCTGTGGCCATCGAGGACAGCATTACCTTGGCCAGGCATCGAATACAGGACTTCCTGTTTTGCGTAATCGTACACTGTCCTCAGCGCGTCAGCAGGTTTTTGTATGAAGAAAATCACTGCGTCATTGCAGACAGCAAACCGCCGAGTGTAGTTTTTCGTGTGCGCGCCTCCGTTTCCCGCTGGCGACATTTCCCCTCGCGCGGGAGTGACACGGCAGCTGAACGTGCCGCCCTGTCCGGCAGGTACTTCTGCATGGAGCAGGACCGTCAGTTCCGGTACATAGCGCTCGAGCTGTGCCTGGCCAACGTGCAGGACTACGTGCTGGGCCGGTACGAGGGGCCGGCGATCTCGCCCATCACCGTGCTGCGGCAGGCCACGGCTGGCCTCCAACACCTGCACCACCTCAACATCGGTCAGTCGGCACGGCTGCTGTCGTGGTGGCTGCTCCTCTGCTGCGCGATTGACTGCATCGTCTTAGTTTAGAACTGTTGGTATTGATGCCAAATGCGAAAACGTCATGAGGTTCTTTGTATCTGAAAACTGGCAAGGGAATTTTACTTAATGACAATTGGCAGTCCTTTTTTTTTGGCAGCTCTGCTTTGACCAGTGTGTTCTCTTCATGGCTGCATCTTAGCTTGCTTTCGTGACTTGGATCATAGCGTGAGTCGTCCATCCTCGCAGCCTGACCCATAGACTACCCTTATCCATGTAACCAACAAACTCTCCTGGTCTTCTGACCAGCACAGATCCTCCTGTCCGTCTGACCACCAGGCCCCCCAACCATCTTCGCAAGTCGCTCCGTGTCCGTATTTTTCCCAAATACTCGACCCGACCATCTTCGCAAGTGGCTCCGTGTCCGTATTTTTCCCAAATACTCGACCTGACCATCTTCACAAATGGCCCGTGTCCGTATTTTTCCCAAATACTCGACCTGACCATCTTCGCAAATGGCCCGTGTCCGTGTTTTCCCAAATACTCGACCCCGAGCCCGACTCCGGCCGTTGCCAGTGACTGCTGCCCCCCGGCTGCCGACAGTGCACCGCGACATCAAGCCGCACAACGTGCTGCTGGCGGCGCGCTCCAGCTGCGGCGCCGTCGCCATGATCTCCGACTTCGGCCTCTGCAAGAAGCTGTCGCGCGGCCGAGCCTCGTTCTCGCGCCGCTCGGGCGTGGCCGGCACCGAGGGCTGGATCGCGCCCGAGATGGCCGACGGAGAGGGCCGCGCGGTGAGGACGGAGGGAGGACTGAGGACGGGAGGACTGATGAGAAGGGACGCCGGAGGACTGTCAAGTCGCATAAGGAGGACTGATGACGGGATAACTGATGAGGGGGAGGGACACGGAGTACTGGCAAGAGGATTGATGAGGCGACTTGCCCGGGAGGAATGTTGGGCCGAGGACACCGGGAGGATGGGAGGCTGGGAGGACTCCAGGGGTGGACATGAGAACAAGAGGACGAACAGGATGGGCGGGACGAGCGGCAGGAAGCACGTCCCGGGGGACGGGAAAGAAATGGGGCGACGGACGGCCGGCAGGAGGAGGGGCGAGATGGAGAACCAGCAAGGGGGAAGAACGCAGGAAGACATGGGAGAGGTGGGAGATATACGGGGGAACAGGAAAGCAGAGAGGAGCTGTCATTGCACGTAGACTGGCCTATGGGCAAAGCTGTGTGGCAGGTTGCAGTGGACGGACTTTTTCATTTGTCTTGAGAAATGACTGAATGAAATTCGCTGTTTATGCTCGAGTTTTTGCCTTGTCTTGTTTAATGTTTTGGTGTGAGCTAGTGACGTTGACGTTTTTGCGAAGTTTTTTTTGTGTTGACGTCGCCATTTGTCAGACTGCGTGAGCTTTGTTTTGACTATACCGTATCAAAGTGTTTAACGCCAATCGATTTTGGTTCATCCAGTTCAGTGACAGCCGTACATGATAACAGACTGTGCCACTGGTCTCCGTTTTATCCCTACTGTTGGAGCGGTCCGTGCGATGACGTCAGGCTGTCTGCGTCGAGTGAAGGCCAGATACGGTCCCTGACGTGTCCCTGGTGTTAAACGGTCCCTGCGGTGACGTCAGACCGTCTCCGCTGAGTGAATGGCAGACGTGGTCCCTGACGTGTCCCTGCTGCTGTTGGAGCGGTCCCTGCGGTGACGTCAGGCCGTCTCCGCTGAGTGAATGACAGACGTAGTCCCTGACGTGTCCCTGGTGTTAAAGCAGTCCCTGCGGTGACGTCAGGCCGTCTCCGCTGAGTGAATGGCAGACGTGGTCCCTGACGTGTCCCTGCTGCTGTTGGAGCGGTCCGCGCGGTGACGTCAGACTGTCCGCGCCGACTGACGGCGGGCCCGTGTCCCGGCAGACCTGCTCCGTGGACGTGTTCTCCCTGGGCTGCGTGTTCTACTACGTGCTGAGCGGCGGGCGTCATCCGTTCGGAGAATCATTCCGCCGGCAGTACAACATCCTCAGCGGCGAGTTCGAGTGAGTGGCGCCTCTCAGGGCCGGGGAGCACCTCTTCGGGAGGGGGAGGGCTGGGTTTTATAGACGACCAGCGGGGTCCTCAGGATAGCCTGGTGGTCGTTAGGGTGTTATTGGTTGCTGTGCTGTGTTGTGTAAAACCCTGGTCACGTTACGTGTCAGTAATGAGCGTGTTGTTGTCTTGCTTTGTTCCAAATCGTCAGCAGTTTGTGGTCGCCCTTCGTCGGCCTGCGGCAGTGGCCAGCTGGCGCGCGATTGATGCTGCGGCGTTTAGTGCCGACGGCGCTGGCGCCATGGTAGCCGTTCAGCGGCCTGAACGTGACAGATGCAGCGCTCTCGGGGACGGTGTGGTGTGTTGGTTAGCTTGTGCGCCTCCTGACCTTTCGTTCCGACCTTTTCATGTTCGGTCGGGGTGAGGTAAAAACAGGCGAAAGGTCGTTGATGTCGGGCTAATGACGACAATGGTTTTCCCCGCGGCGAAGGACGTTAAGGGTCCGACTCTCGCGTGAAACGGCCCAGACGGTCGAAGTCGGGTGATGAACCCGGTAGCCAACCGCCCCCCTGTCATGCCCTTTCTCTTAGCCGCAGACCGGTACATGGCTCGGTATTCAGTACTGTTTAGTCTGTCTGTCGGAGGTGAGTGTCGTCATCAGAACGCCCCTGATTCGCCGTGTGACCGTCCCCCTCCTCCGGCAGTCTGTCGGAGGTGAGTGACGTCACCAGCACGTCACTGGTGCGGCGGATGATCGCGGCCGAGCCGGAGCGGCGCCCGCTGGTGGCGGCCGTGCTGGAGCACCCCGTCTTCTGGACGCCGCTGGCCGTGCTGCACTTCTTCCAGGCGAGTTCCGGCCCCGGTCTCGGCCGGAACCGACGACTGCCGGGACTGTGGCGGCGCCGCCCGGGCCGTGTGGACTGCGGCCGAGACTCGGTCAGGGCCGACTGATGTGAAGACTGACTGACTGACCGGTGACCGCGGCCTCCGGGCGGTGGCCGTCAGTCTGTGCCGACCTGACGCGGCGTTGTCACTGTTGCTCCGAGTCCGGCCGGGGCCCATCAATGTGTGATGCGCCGCCGTTTGACTGACCTCATCTGAGCTCGCCTGGCCTGCGCGGATCTTAGACACATTAGCGTGACCCGACCTGGCCGGCTTCCTCCTGCTGCCAGTTTGACCTGATCTGACCTCGGGTCGTCGTGTGGTAGGATGAGAGTGGCCTGGTGTGAGATGACCTGATCTGATCTGTCCGGGCCGTATGACGTCAGTGACCTGACCTGAGGTGACGTGTCCGGGCCACCGAACGCTAGTGACCCGGTCTTACCTGACCTGAGGCGACCTGTTCGTGTCTCAGGACGTCGGTGGCCTGATCTTACCTGCCTGGGGTGTAGGACTTCAGTAACCTGACCTGACCTGACCTGACCTGAGGTGACGTGTCCGCGCGGCAGGACGTGAGTGACCGGATTGAGAAGGAGTCGCCCGACTCGGAGCTGGTGCGCCGTCTGGAGCGGCGCGCCTGGGAGGTCACAGGCGGCAACTGGCGCGACAGGATCGACCCCTTCATCGTCGACGACCTCGGCAAGTTCCGCTCCTACCGCGCCTCCAGCATCAGGGACCTGCTGCGCGCGCTCAGGAACAAGGTAACACGCGCACGCTCCGCCCGAAACTGAGTTTCGTGTCCGCTACGGGTAGTGGAGTAGGAATACCCGGACAGATAGGCTGTTTGTGGCTGTGACTAGTTGTTTCTGGACATTGCCGTTGGCCCGATGTTAAATTCTCAGGATTGGTTAGGTGGGGCGTAACTGATATGCATATGTTTTTAATTTGGATCATTGTGTTTTATCCGCGCGGGCAGTGTTTATGCTTGACGTAGCCCAAACAGCGTAACCGTAACTGCGCTTTTCAAACGCCGGACGGTTGGATGATTTTCTTGGTCATGGACGTGCTGTCATTCAGCCTCATCACCACGATTAAAAGTCCGAACGCTCTTGTGCTCGTCAAAAAGTGTCAGCAGATGGAAGTGCCTGTTATGTCAGAAGGGAACCAGTAGAATAGTACGTGTTCACCGTGCGTCAGTACTAGGGCGTCGTGTCGTCTAACACGACACGGCCACACCGTCACGTCGCACGTTAACGCAGCTTTCTGCCCAGCTCGCGGCCAGCGCCCGTCGGCGGTGATTGTCTCGCGCTGCTGGGCGCGACACACCTGCGCCTGACAACCTCCCCCCCCCCGTGCGGTCCCCCGCCTGTGCCCTGAGGCCGTGGTCTGCCGTCGTCAGAGGAACCACTACCGGGAGTTGAGCGAGGAGGCGCGGCTGGCGCTGGGCCACGTGCCGGAGGGCTTCGTCCGTTACTGGACGTCCCGCTTCCCCCGGCTGCTGATGCACGCCTGGTCGGCCACGCAGACCGTGCGCACCGAGCAGGCCTTCGCCAGGTACTACGTCGGAGACTACGACTGGACCCTGGTCAGTACGGGGGGACCTGAGTGCCCTGGAGGGGCGCTAGGAACCCCGTGGATACCACGCGGACTTGATACCATGGGTGGAGATTGGCCGTTGGGACTGAATAATCGTGACGTTGATGTGCGTTTGGAGTGGGTTTGAATGCTGGACATGGGTATGCTGGTGATCCTGTTCGGAACATCCGGCGCCCTCCCGAGCGGCGTGGCCACCCTGGTTTTGGATGTTACCGCCGGGCGTCTGTGCTGTCGCGGTGTGCTTTGGACGCCTCCCACGATGTCTTCAGATTCTGCCCGCGGGAGGTGATTTTGTTTGAGTCGTATGTCCGCGCTGGATGCCAGTACTTGTCTGTACTGCAGCGGCCTGGCCTGCCCGCAGCGTTTCCTCCGCGGCACGGTGTGGCCGCCGTTTCCCCCTTGTACGGCGGCGCCGTACTTCAGTTTCGGCGTGTCGCCGCTAGGTGACAGCGGCGCCCGTGTGCCGCAGGAGCCGGACCCGTCGGCGGTGCCGCCGTGGCGGCGGAGTCCGGCGGCCGGCTCGTCTCCGGCCGGCTCGCCGTCGCCGCGGCGCCGCGCGTCGGCCGGCCGCCGCCCGGCCCGCGGCGGCGGCGGCCGCGCGGAGGAGCCCCGCGGCCCGCTGCTGGCCGGCTCCCAGCCGGGCATGTCGCTGATCGGCGCGCTCCGGGAGACGGACGCCCGCGACAGGTGAGCGCCGGCAGGCAGGCTGGTGATGGGATCATCGATGAATTTGGATGATAACCGTATTAATTTCCTTTATTGTTTATCTATAAAAAAATTGCCAGTTATCGCTACTAATGTTTTCCTCGTCAAAAACACCGTTTATGAAGTCACCGACTGATTTTAATTTACGAGGAAGATTGCATCTAAACTATAAATGTAAGAGCCTTGTTACTACCCAGATGCGCACCCAAGGGAGACGCCCACACACATCCTTAACGACGTGTAACAGCACGGCGCAAAAACCAGACACGTGTACCGTTTTCATTTTACAGGAAATGTAAGCAACGTTTTTCCAAAAAAGCTTATTTTAAAACACTCCGCAGCATGAAAGAAGTTAAACTCGGAGATTGGATCTGGGCCGCGCACGAAAATCCTGGGAACCCTTTTACTGTATCACCTCGCCACCAGACCGGCACAACCTTTTGCTGCCCGTCCGCCGACGGATGGGCATTTTCGCGACAGTTTTATTGCGATATGAAAGCGATTTCTAAGGAAACGTGTCATGAGGCTGCGCAGAATACCTCGTTATTGGGGTATCAAGGGATAAAACCATGGTCTCTGCTAGCAAGAAAGGGGGCAAGCGACCAGAAGTGGTGGAATTATTTTGTGCATGGGGGCGAGGCTCCCTGCAAAACGCGGAAGATAACTACGAAGTGCAAAAACACTTATACGGAATTCCGTTATCATCTGTAGGGAGAACATAACGTTCAGATGGGTGAAACGACACAAACGGGCTAAGCTCCAACAAATCGAAGACGAGTAGCAGCCAGCCAAAGATAGAAGCATTTTTAAGGAAAGAAACGTTGAAAGGAAAGCGATGAGCGACAGCATTCTGGACGCACGGTGTATCTTGAAAGCTCACTTCAAGCAAACGGTGGAACCTCAGATTTTTCTGCTTAAAATAACATTAGAATTCCTTTGAACCTGTCTGTTGAATCCGGCTGACTGAAAGGGTGCAAGTGTTTTATAAGTTCTTGACGTGTCCCCGGTGAACGCCTTCCCTCTTCCCAAATCCCCAGTCATTAAGATATGATATAAAGCCTATGATGTACCCTAGCGTAGCGACAGATTTATTGGTAATTGATAAATGGTTTAAAATTGTATCGCTTATCAATCCAAATGAAGAACTTCATCGGCTCCCAAGCCCAGGGCGCACGGACCTCGAGGGAGGCGCCGAACGGCTCCCGGTGTGTGATGGTGCTGGGCCAGCCTTCTTTGTATACTTTCGTGTATAAAATGAGAGTACTGGGTAATAGTGATGCAGATGGAGTGGCTGTCGTTGTTGTTTCTCTTCCTATCGACCGTTCACTTTACGTTTGTTTTATGTTTTTGCTAATATGTCCTGGTGCTGCAGTGTGCCGTGTTTCCTGTCAGGACTTCATGTTTCTTTCTCATGCAGGACGCTGAAATCTGGGTCCTGTTCAGAAACTTAGCTCACGTACTCAGTCACCTGTTGCTTCTAAACTACCTTCCACAGCAAATCGATCAATGCTTTTGTGTTAAAAGCGACCTTGCTCCCAGATGTTTCGTCCTGCGGCACCGAGATGACCTAACCATTCAGTTTTGGGGGCGTTGGCCTTGGCCGTGATTGGTCAGTGATGGCGTATTCAGTATGTGGTGCATGAGGCTGACAGACCAATCAGTAGTACTTGTAGTGACTTGGAAGTAAGGGAGAGGGACCACTTGGCCTTCAGGGAAGGGGTGACTGACTAGTCTCCCGGCTGAGGTGCAGGGGTGACTGACTAGTCTCCCGGCTGAGGTGCAGGGGTGACTGACTAGTCTCCCGGCTGAGGTGCAGGGGTGACTGACTAGTCTCCCGGCTGAGGTGCAGGGGTGACTGACTAGTCTCCCGGCTGAGGTGCAGGGGTGACTGACTAGTCTCCCGGCTGAGGTGCAGGGGTGACTGACTAGTCTCCCGGCTGAGGTGCAGGGGTGACTGACTAGTCTCCTGCTGTGAGCTGCAGGGGTGACTGACTAGCCTCTCAGATGTGAACTGCAGGGATGACTGACCTGTCCCCACGCTGTGAGCTGCAGGGGTGACTGACCCGTCCCCCCACTGTGAGATGCAGGGGTGACTGACCCGTACCCCCGCTGTGAACTGCAGGGGTGACTGACCCGCCTCCTTGCTGTGAGCCGCAGGGGTGACTGACCCGTCTCCCCGCTGCGAGCTACAGGGGTGACTGACCCGTCCCCCCGCTGTGAGCTGCAGGGGTGACTGACCCGTCTCCCTGCCGCCAGGTCGCCGGACGAGCGTGAGCTGCAGGGCCCGCTGGTGGACGAGGTGGCCACCCAGGTCCGCCGCCGACTGGTGGACATCGTCCAGGAGGGCGGCACCCTGGTGGAGGCAGCCGACGACATTGTGCGCCGCGGCTCCCGGCCGGACCCGGCCGACGACGGTGGCGCCACCTGCGCCGACGGCCGCCCCGCCGTCGTCACGGCCGTCACGCTGCTCGCCGGCGACACCATCACCGTGCCAAGGAGCGGCGACGCTGGCGCCCCTGCCGCGGCCGCCGCCGGTCCGCCCGGCAGCGGTGTCGCCATCTGTCCGCCAGATAGTGGCGTCACCTGTCCGACCGGCGTCAGCGGCGCTGCGGCGGACGGCGTTACGCCAGGTCAGGCCGCGGTCACCAGGTCGGAATAAGGGCGGCCCAAGGTCGGACGTTTAGAGCGACCTCCGGCGCCCCGGACCGTACGGAAGGTGACCTCAGGTCACTGGGCTGGACTGAAGGTGACCTCAGGTCACGGGGTCGGACTGAGGGTGACCTCAGGTCACGGGGTCGGACTGAGGGTGACCTCAGGTCACGGGGTCAGACTGATGGTGACCTCAGGTCACGGGGTCCGGCCGAGAACGGCCCCTGACCGCCGGGCCGGGCGGTTCTGCGGAGCCGGCAGGCGGCTGTGTACAATAATCTCTGTAAACGTTTTACTCGTGCCGCGCGCCGGATGTTCTATTGCCATCACATTTGTCTCGCGTTCCATCGTGAAGGGGGTTATGTGGTTGCAGTTTTAGCTGGACTTCAGCGTGTTAATAGCCTACGGAACAGTGCGTTTGCTTTTCGAGGGAGCAACGAAGTGATCCGCGAAACCGGTGCTGGCTGTGCAGAGGCGGTGTCCGCATTCCATAGCCGTGTGTTTTGATTCGGGTGATTGGTGTGGCGTGTTTTTAGACGGATCGTTCGACGGTGCCTTACAAAGATGACTGTCTCCGGGCGTGCGGCGCCGGTGCGCCGGTTTTGCCGCCATACGGCGCGGGCGCGCTGCTCGCCGCGCGGCGCGGGCCGGGAACGGGCCGTGGGCCGCTCCCGGCTGGGACACCCTGGGATCGGGGCGGCGCTCTGCCATGCTGGGACACCCTGTGGACGGAGCCGGCCGGCCCTAAACCGGAGCCAAAGTACTGTATTGTTTCTCGCGCTCGAGGACCCCAGGCGCGATCAGCTGGCGGTCACGACACGCCGTCCTTCCGGCAGTGACTGCCACGTAAACGTCCGTCGGCTTCAATCGGCGAATGGGCAGCGCGATTCGTTAACCTCGATGGCCGATTCCCGTTACCGGTGCGGTCTGTTCCGCCCGAGTTCATCGGCCAGTCATAATCACTGTCCTGACCCGCTGTCTGCGGGCGGTTCTGTCGCTCGTTGTTCGGTAATCGGATGGCTTTAAGCCACGGCGCCGGCCGCCGCCACGTCATAGCGACGTCACAATGACGTCACAGGCCGTCCTTGGGTGTGATGCGGGCCAGCGGGATCACGTGGTCACAGCGGACAGACCGCCTGCGTGCTGATTAAATACATTTACACATCGTACCCCTCGGTCTGGCAGCCGGCGAGGACAGGATCAGCTCAGAGGCGGAAGATAGATGCCGACTCCGGGCGGTCTGATGGATGAGCGGCCGACTCAGTGGGGCAGTCTGACAAGGAAGTGGGGCCGTCTGAGCTGGGTCGTCTGATAGCAGAAATAACGCATCAAGGGTATCAGGCTCATTTGACAATGCTGGTTTTTCTGTCTACAAAATGAAGACTGTCTTTTTTTTTGTTTTTCTGTCTACAAAAATTTTTCTGTCTACAAAATTTGACAGTGCTGGTTTTTCTGTCTGCAAATGAAGTAAAAATGTTACTTCATTTTTACATCATTTGCAGTGGTAAAATTTGAGAAACTGATCAGGCTCCACGGGCAAAAAGGGTATGTGAAACGAAACATTTGTGCCTAGATCGTTCAGCATGCTTCCCTGGTATCTTCTCATACAGCAGCAAATGCGTGTTGGTTAAGGAAATGTACGAAAACAGGGCGATCAACTAACAAACGCCAACAATGTACGTAGAAAGGCCTGGTTTGACGAATGATTAACTCACCAGAGGTCAAAATGATGCTGGATCCGCTAATGATCCCCGAGGGAAACAATTACATCACGAAGTCACAGAAAAGGAAGTCGTCAGAAAGTCGCATGCTATTCATCGGAAATGACACGGTAAGACTTCAATAGTACGACGCCACAGCACGATAAAACGACACAGAATCGAGTTTTAGATCCCCTCATTCGAGCATATTCCAGCCCATTGCCTGTTAAAACTGCCAACGACCCGAAACACTCACGACGTAGCGCCAGCGCCGTTAAACCGGCAGCGCTGCACTTGACGTGGATGTGACACGAAGAGCGGAACACGTGTTTGGTGCACAGTTTGATCAGACGGCCAGTGTCGGCGGCGCTCCGGCAGCCCGAGAGGCGGAGCCGGCCGCGGCGGCGGCTCAGCTGGTGCCGTTAAACAGCGCCTTCTTCGCGGGCGTCAGCGACGCCGCGACGCCAGCGCCGTTCTGCGGCGGCGAGCTGAAGTAGCACTTGCGGCAGACGGCCATGTACTTCTCCGAGCCGCCGATCACCTCGACCTGGGCAGAACAGGGCAGGTCAGGGGAGCGGCCCGCCCGACAACTCCCCCGTGAGGCCTGGATAACAACAGCGTTATCACGTTCCGACATGCTGCTCCCCTATAGTACGTGCCTTATGTATCCGGCGAGGTCGCGTTGGGGCCATATTTGGCCACCAGATGTTTACCTTAATCCCACCACATGTATGTTTATCGCATATGCTTAAAATATGCTGATGAGCGCGGGATCGTTTCACAGACGACTGGTGCCCGGCAATACGTCGTCAAACCGGGGCGTCCAGTGGCGGGAATAGAAAAACTGTCGAGCAAATACGCTGCCAGACGCCCGGGCAGAGTTCAACATGGAAGTCATTCTTATGAACCGAAACACAGGCACCCGACCAGGAACACACAGCGATATGAAAAACAAACAGAAAAGGGAAACAGAAAGCCAGAGCCCCGCACAGACTCCGTGCAGAGAGGCGCCGCCGCCCCGGCGCCTGCAGCAAATACCTCGGTCTCGTGGCCGCGTCGTTTGGTGTAGCTGGCGGTGCGGAAACACTCCATGCAGACGGCGTTGAGTTTCACCACGCTCTCGGCCAGCGGCACCAGCCGCAGAATGTCGCCGAACGCCTAACGAGGCGACCACCCGGTCAGCTCACGTGCCGCTCAATCAGCTCAGTCAGCGCGATCAGCAGCGACAGCGGCATGGCGAGACCATACAAACGGCGTTCTCGCAACACTCTCACAAGACTAAATAATCTTTTAGTCTGCATTCGTTGGGCTGTCCCGCTCTTTCGCTCCCTTTCGTTGTTTTCTAAAACGGCATCACGCTCTTGGCATCTCTGAGGTCCAGCTGCATGCTTCCCTCGAAATACCCCATTCCTCTCCCCTTTAGAATCAGTCGCGTATCACCAACCGGAACACTCGTTTCTTTCCATCTCTCATCGGCTGGTAGTCGGGTTGTCTGTCGACGTTCATGACCGCCAGCGCCATTTTAGGCCGCCGACTCTCACGCCCACAGCGGAAGGCTGTGCGAAATCATATCGGCATTAGCCGGACTCAAACCGGGGACTTTCGGCCACGAGGCAGCCAAGCCAACCACTACACCGCCACTGCTCCGCGTCTCGCTCCGTCTCCACCGGGCACCGACCTGCCTCTGGAAGGTCGCGTCCAGCGCCGCCACGATCACGATCTTCCCCAGGTTGGCCAGCTCCTCGGCAAATCCGACGCAGTCGGGGAACTGGAGACGAACGGAGCCGGCAGCGGGTCAACGACCTGCGGCACCGCACTGGGAACATCGGCCCGAACAGACCGGACATCGGCCCGAACACTCCAGGTATCAGCCCAGGCAGACTGGATGTCAGCCGAAACGGACGATAACCGACCGGATACCGGCCCATACAGCCCGAACATCAAAAACATAAAAAAATACAATAAAGCAACAAATCAGCCAAAACTGCCCAAACAGACCGGACATCGGCCCAAAATGACCAGATGTCAGCCCCAAACTGACCAGATATGAGCCCAGACAGACCAAGTATCAGCTCAAACTGGTCGGATATCCGCCCAAACAGACCGGACATCGGCCCAGACTGACCGGATATCAGCCCAAACTGGCCGGATATCAACCAAGACAGACTGGATATCAGTCGAAACGGACCAGCCCAAACAGACGGGACATCAGCCCAAACAGACGAGAACAGCGTCACCGCGACGACTCGCCATTATTGCGGCATCCCTTCAGAGAAGAGACGAGCATCAACGAAAGGCACCTCATCACACGAGAGATCAGCACAAATTAGAGGGAACTCTTCAAGGTAAGCTCTGCAAATTTTGCTCAGACGTGCGAGATAACGTGAAGAACGAAAACACGTCGTTAAGGTCATCAAAGCCGCCCCAACAGGGATGCATGCTCGTCACGAACCCCGACCTCCTCCACGGAGCCGGCCGACTCAAGGCTGACGCCCGGACGGACGCGCGGCCGCGGCACTCACGAACTGTCCCTCGTCAATGCCGACCACCGAGTACTGGGCGACCGCGACCGTCCTGAGCGGCTCCAGCGTCGTGGCCGACACGGCCGCCAGCGTCTGCAGGTCGTGCGTCGAGATGCCGCTGTCGTCGTACCTGGCGGCCACGTGCGCGCCGCGCCGCGTGAAGGTCACGCAACCACAGCGTGACGATAGTGACCCCACCGCGTGACTGTTCCCGTCACGCGACGACAGTTGTATTTCCAGCAAATGATCTTCATGTTCCTATCATGTGACGGATGTCACATTTTCAACCCTTGACGGTCACGTTTCCACCATACGACATGCGTGATCTTCCCAACACGTGACGGTGGTGTTCCCTAAGTGACGTGACGCCACGTTTTCGCCGTGCGACGACAGCGTGCGATGTTCTGGCGTTGGACGTAACGGCCAGTGTGACGGGCGGACGGCGCTCGTGACGGGCGGCGTCTGTTTCGGAAACAACGCCCCGACTGAGGCCAAGGGATGACAAACAGCACGGTGTTGAACGGAAACACTCGACGCTGGTACCACCCTGGACACAAATTCAGCCAGTCCAGACAAGCGAGAGGGCACGTGGTACGCAGGGTTTAGCTCAAAACAAGAAGCGCTGATCACGAACGTCGAAACTCACAGTCCGCCCAAACTGTGAAACTCTCGCCACGGGGCGCCCACAGAAAACCACAGAGGTGCAAAGAAAACAGACACGTGATTCTGATTCGCCACAGAGCCCAGACAAACGGCGCATTCGCACCCTAACAGACACGGCTTAATCCAACAGAGATGGCATTTGTCTGGGAGACAGCCGAAGAAAGCGGCACCGACCTGGTGTCCTTGGCGTACTTGATGATGAGGCAGCGGTGTATTAGAGACCTGGTAACGCTTCAGCCTCCGGATCAGCTCGGTCGTCTTGCCGCTGAACATGGGCCCGAAAATCACCTGCCAGACGGATCACGTGGATCACAGTCAGCCGCCAAAGGAGTCACGTCGATCACAGTCACCCGCCAACAGCATCAGCTCATCAAAATCAGCCGTCAAATGGATCCCGCCGATCATAATTACCTGGAAAGACGACAGTGTGACATGGAATGTTGGTTCCGACCGTCGTTTGTTTCCGTACTTGTTTCGTTTTTTATTCTATTTTCTTTTTCTTTTTTTTTAGTACTTGTCCGATGTAGACGTGCTGGGAGGCGACCGACCACTACTATTACGTTTCTTGTGTCCGATAATGAGTGCATGATTTAGACCCCTCATCAAGCTATAACGTTTTAATCTGTATGACATAGGGCAGAGAACAGCCGCACTGAATGTGGAATGTCCCAGGAAATAAACTGAAATGAACTCAACTGAACCAGCCAACTGGATCACGCTGAGCAGTCACCTCCCAAATGGCCACTCTGATCACAATTACCTACCAAATGGATCATGCAGATCATAATCATCTGGTCAATGATCGTCCTGGTCACAATCACGTGTCAAACGGATCACGCTGATCACATCACCTGGGAAACGTGACGGACGGTGGGCACCGCTTAAATCGCATCAAAGCGGTGATAGCTGCCCGGAATCGCTAACTGCTCTCTCTCTCGTCACTGCTTAACCCATATGGACCCCAGACTGGCCAGATGGTAGCCAAACGGGGCAGGGTAAGACTACACCGGTTAGGCTCGGACCGCACTGGTCAGGGCGGAACCAGCCTGGTGAGAGTGGGACCAGACTGGTCACGTGGGACCAAATTGGCCAGTAAGTGTCCAGACTTGTCAGGGTGGAACCAGACTGGTCAGGGTGAAACAGGACTGGCGCCGGTGGGACGGTCAGGGTGACCGGGACGCGCCACTAACAATGTAATGAGCACCCCTGTATTCGAACCGCGAACCCGAACGGGTCGGCAGCCAGGGCTGCGTTTGTGATGCAGCAGAACCACAAGTAACGTGATATAGTACAAACACTGTGCTGGAAGAGTATTGTGCATCTGCAGCTTCATAGCCATGCAGCAGGTCCACCCTGCTGCATGGCTTGCTTGCATGGCTTGCAGTCCGAGCGAAAACGCAGTGTTGTTACTGATCTCGTTATTTCAATAATTTTCACGGAGCATCGCGATTCAATTGCACAAATACACCAGAGTCGTGGCATCACGGCAGCTGTTAAAAAACCACACCGCTTTCATCACTGTCAAACAGATCCATACGGGATATCACTGAAGAATCATAACAATCGTATCCGCAATGAAATGCCGGCTGACTCATGACTCTTTGCGGATAAATGTCGGAAAACTCACAGCCAACTACAGAATGTGCTTCACAATCTGACTACATTGAATGACGGATAATATGCGTGGCGGTACAGTACGGTGACGAAGTAAAGTCTGGCGAGTGACCATTGCCATGCTAGCAATGACGCGTCCGTCGCAACAAAACACATAAGTACGACAATGCACATCAAAAGTCCTTATCCTGTGGTACAATGAGTTAAAATCAAGCCATCAATCACACTTCTACGATTCTGATGCAGTGCAACACAGAAAACAATCGTCATCACTGAAAGGCGCATCATGACAGGATAATTTAAAGCCGTGAGTCCTCTCCAATCAATCAATCAATCAATCACTAATGACAACAGGCGCGCCCCATGATCCTAGCCTCGCACCATACTAAGTAATGACTTCAATCTTTCAATGCTGAGGACGCGACACCAGTACAAAAGCAGATAAACTGACCCAATCCAATTCAGCAACAGTTAATTCACTGGCAATGGTACGCCCTTGGAGCAGGCACGACTTTCCCGAAAACAAGGTTCCGACCAGATTTGGCACCCACTTCTCTTGGTGGAAAACGTATCCGCATGGTCAGCTGGCAAACACCACGCACATATCACGTCACCGCGCAGAACTGCAAGCTGCTGACGCACAATGACGATAAAACCTCGGATGGAACAAGCGGCCTGGAAGATCGTTACGCACAGACGGCACCGTTTCGTGCGGACAAGCATCAGGACTGGCAAAGGTACGCAAACGACCAGTTTAGCATTTGAGTGGGTCACCGTCACCCGGTGAATTACTCCACATGAAGGAACAGTTCAGCCCGGCCAGGCCGGGCGGCGGCGAAGGGTCGGCACGTGCTGACAACGCCGCGACGTGCACTCC
This sequence comes from Capitulum mitella, assembly GCA_030062745.1. NCBI lineage: Eukaryota > Metazoa > Arthropoda > Thecostraca > Pollicipedomorpha > Pollicipedidae > Capitulum > Capitulum mitella. Next base: position 6,374,334 of record CP099852.1, on the reverse strand, counting down.
CGGGACCTGCCTTCGGATCAACAGCGTTGATCCTAACGAACGGGCCGGGCAGGCGCCGACCGACCGCCGGCCGACTCGGAAACCGACGCCACAGCTCGCGATCCACACTCCGCGCCAGAGCTTTCATCGGCGACATTGGCAGCTCCATGATCCGGCCAGGCCACACTTACATCTAAATCCCCGACTTCAGGACGCCACGCCGCCTCCCTAACCTCGCGTCCCCTAAAGCCTTCGGACCTCATCGCACCCGACACCTCTCCCCCCTCCCCTACAGTGTTTCCCATCTGACATCACATCTCCCCTGATAAACAGTGTGCCGCCCCCAGCAGTGACACCGTGTCCCTACATCTACTCGTCCGCTGACTCTATTTCCATCCCCCCCCCCCTATCCGGAGCCGGGCAGCTCCCCGGCCGCACCCTGGCCGGCCACCTCCACGAACACCCTGGCGAGCGCCTGGCGGCCGGTCCCGGCGTGCTCGAGCGGGGTGCGGCCCTCGGCGCAGCGCGCCGTCCGGTCGGCGCCGGCGCGCAGCAGGCGGCGGCACAACTCGGCGCTGCGCCGGCCGGCCGCCACGTGCAGCGGCGTGCGGCCGCCGCCGTCCGCGCAGCAGACGTCAGCGCCGCGCGCCAGCAGCTCGGCCGCGCCGGCGGCGAACTCGGCCGCGCACGCCGCGTGCAGCGGCGTGGCGCCGTCGGCGGCCGCCGCGTTCACGTCGGCGCCGCTGTCCAGCAGCAGGCGCAGCAGGTCGGCCAGCCGGGCGGCGGCGGCCGCGTGCAGCGGCGTCCGGCCGGCCGCGTCCCGCACGTCCAGCGGCAGCGGCGCCGGACTGCGCTGCGCCGCCAGCGGCGCGCAGCGCGCGCACGCGCACAGCGGGTGGCAGAGCGGCGCCGCGTCGCCGTCGCTCAGGCCCAGGTGGAAGCAGGCCAGGCGCTCGTCGCCGGCGGCGATCGCGGCGAAAAGGCGGCGCGCGGCGCGGCCGGCGCCGGCGGCCGGCGGCGGGGGCGGCGGCGGCGGCCGGCCGGCGCCGCGCAGCCGCACCAGCCGCTTCGGCTCGCAGCGGCGGTAGCGCTCGCACGCATCCAGCAGCCGGCGGCCGAGCACGTGGTCATGCGCCACGTCGAGCGGCGTCAGGCCGCGCCGGTTCAGCACGTCGCGCGCCGCGCCGTGCGCCGCCAGCAGCAGCGCGATCGCGTCGTAGCCCCAGCGGGCGGCCAGATGCAGCGGCGCGTCGCCGTCGCCGTTCAGCGCGTTGACGCCGGCGGGCGCGCCCGTCTGCTCGGCGTGGTAGAGCAGCGCCTGCACGCAGCCGGCGTGGCCGTTGTTGGCGGCCAGGTGGAGCGGCGTGTTGCCGCGTCGGTCGCGGCGGCCGGCCGAGGCGCCCAGGTGCAGCAGCAGCAGCGCGGCGCCCTGGCGGCCGCAGCGCGCCGCGCAGTGCAGCGGCGTCAGGCCGGCATGGTCGCGCGCGTCCAGCGCCGCGCCGCGCGCCGCCGCCGCCTCCAGGCAGCGGATGGCGCTGTGCGCGGCGGCCACGTGCAGCACGGTGCGGCCACGGCCGTCCACCGAGGCCACCGTGGGCGCCACGCTGACGCGACCGGCCCGCTCGTGCTGGCAGCGGCCGCAGTCGCAGAGCGGGTGGCAGAGCGCGACCGGCGCGGCCTCCGGCGGGCGGGCGTCGAGCAGCGCCTCCAGCGCGGCCACGTCGTCCCGCGACACCAGCTGCAGCATCTCGTCCACCGAGACGACGGAGAGGGCCGGCGGCGGCCCGGCACCGGCAGCGACCGGCTCCGCCGCCTCGGCCTGGTCGGCCAGCGCCTCCGGCAGGCTCGAGCCGGTCAGCGCGCCCGACTTGACGTGCTCGACGGCCGCCTCCAGGGTGGCCGCCAGGAAGCCGTACTCGTCGTGGTTGCAGGACGACGCGGAGAAGTGGAACATCTTGAGCAGCACCAGCTGGGCCGTCCAGTTGGAGATGGGCGTCTGCACGACCAGCAGGATGAAGATCGGGAGGAGGTCGTCAGACGACAGGCTGCGGTCGGCGTCCTTGTCGTCGAACTCCTTCGTGACCCTCTTCAGAGTGAGATACTTTCCCAGAGGATGGTGCTGGCGAGTAAGCTTCATCATCTGCTGACGAGCACTGTGGATCTTGTCTCCAAACTGTGGCCTTATGCCCAGGTCCTCTGGCTGCAGGTCTTGCAGGTTCTGTATGATCTTGTTAAGCTCAGAGTCATCACAGGCAGTTGCCACAAGAAGCCCCTCCATCAGTTTTTGATACAGCAAATACATTACATATGTCTCCAGTGCAAGCTTCACTGACTCTGCGAAGTGACGATCCTCCTTGAATTGGTCCTCGATATTGCCCTTTTCACAAAACAGCTTCAAAGTTTTGGAGTAAAGGTGTCCAACCTTTTCCCAGAGCTGCTGCAGACTCATGGCCTTCAGGTTCTCATTGCTCTTGACAAACATGCCACAGCACTGGTTAACTGCATTGACAGCATGGTGGCCATCACCTGCTGTCCACAGAAAACTGAGGCAGTCATGCATGCCACTCATGGTCTGCAGATTGGCTCGCACCTGCTGGTAGGGGCTGCCTGACACACAGAGAGGACTCTCCAAACAGCAGACATCATGCTTGGTCATGTCATCAGAGTAACACGTTTCAGTGAACAGTATGTGCACATTCTTTTCTCGGGCAGTATCCCCTTCACGCAGGATGAACACATTGTTTTTCCTCGTCACCAGCTTGTTTGTGATTGTGTGGAAAATACTTGCATTGTCTTGATCAGGTACCAAAATGTGAGAAAGAATATCATCTTCTGTGAGGTCGACACCTCTGTAACTTCCTGTTCGGGGTATGCACACTACCCAACCATCAGTAACAGCCTTGTTGTAGGCGTCAGGAAACCTTGCACAAAGGTCTCTGAAAAACGGGTTTTCAACAAGATCTTCATCGTAGTGAAATGCACCTGGGGCTTGGGCCAGTGAAAACATATTGGTGTGGTGGCGGAAGGCAAGAAAGACATCAATCGACGACTCCAAAATTTTTGTCTTCTCGCCAAGCACGAGGGTTGTGCACAGAGTTCGCTTCAAAACGACCCTCACTTGCAAACTGCATAATTTGTGGTCGAGATGTGCGTCTCCATGAAAGCAAACGCGGTTCTGCGCACACCGCACCGTCACAGAACGTTTGCCAAGCACTGAACTTTTCCCGCACCCAGATGGACAACGAAGGTTCGTGCGCCATATGAGTAGAACTTCATTGTTACCGTATGGAGGATATGGTAGCCCTCCAATTTTTTTTCGTCGCCGTTTCTTCCCGGCCGTTCTTCACGCAGAAGAATGCGCATGAAATGCTTCAAGACGCGCAACCTGTTTTTCTCGAAAATCTCGAGAAGGGATTGGAGCTGGTCGCTGCTACTTTGTGGCATTTGTGGTAATTAAACAACTCGTCCATTGACCCCAAAAATCTGAAATCGCGGCCGGGAATTTGTGAAGTCTGAAGCATTTGACGTCAGACAAACGTAACAAAAAAGGTTGTCGCTGACAAATGGGAAGTTTGCGAAAGGACTAGCGCTCATCGTAAGATTGCTGTTTGAACAATAATCAGCCGACATCATTCGGGCATATCTGATGAATGTACAGGTCTCCACAAAAGCAATGGTAGGTATTAGGGTTTTTGTAGTAAACCAGCTAGGTCCGGTGTTTATGGTGCTAATGTGATACAATTTGAATAGCCATTTGCCGCGACGTAGGAGTACCCGTAATAATTTCAAACCTGTCTTTCATATTTCAATTCCATGCCGAAAATAGGAAAAACCATATTTACGCTCTGTAGGCGGGGACGATGGGCAGGCTTTTTAGTTCCGCCCCTCCTCTAACCCTCTCGGCTCTCAAACTGATAAGATCAGTTGCGTTGTGAATGGCATACTGGGTAAGGGCTATGAGGAGGGAGTGCGTCTTGATCACGTGACATGTTCTGCGGAGAGTTGTGAGGGCGTCGTGGAGACTGACCAGGCCGTGTCCGACCTGCAGTCCTTTCCAGACAGGTAGTTTTTCACCTGATTGGATTTGAACATTCGACCCGAGCAATGCAATCCGAGCTGAGTGATTTCTGAGCAATAGCGTTGGAAATAACTTACACACGAATGAACGGTTCATACTGTGTACGCAAGAAGTCTTTATGGTAATTATATAGGGAATGCCATGCCAGGGCAGATAATGGTAATGACACGAGGTTAAACGGACATATACTGTTTTTATTTACACGGCAACACTTAATTCGCCCGAATATATTTCGGCATATATACATACACATTATCAAGGCCGGACCTTTGTGTCTCCTGGGTGGAGGGCATCCCCCAATGTTCAGCTGACCTCACAGTGTTGAGCTCCTCCTTCCCCCAGTGCTGGGCTGGGCCCCCTCACAGTGTGGAACTTAGTCCCCAATATTTTTATCAGTTGACAATGATAAGAACTTAACCCTCACCGCACGAGGGGGGGGGGGTGGATGCCACCCCAAGCATTGTCTCCGAGACCACGACAAAACGGCGAACGACGGCGCCATGGAATCTTACACAGTTGACGATACATTCACTGCAAAAAAGAGTGGCCCCATCTTGTCTTAGAGCACCGAGTCATGACGTCATTACTGAAACCTTGCATAGCGATTTTTGCGCCAAATGTCGCTTTCTTTTCTGTTTTGGGGCCACAAACATGCATAAACGGCAGACGACGGGCATGGAATTGGTTCAGAATGATAGTCCATATGAGAACAGGTCATTTTAGATAGCCAATCACCCTTTAAAAGCCAAACAAGGTCAATGACCTGTGAAGACCTTTTCTGGCCTTAGAATGTACCTGCGTAATTTTGGGCGAGCGGGACGATTTTAGGCCTATTTGGCCCCAAGTGTCGTGTTTAACTGGGGAAAATCAATATGTAGCCCCCAAACACAATGTTCGACCTGCCCTAGGTCACTGGCTCGCCTGGTGGAGTTGACACTGTTACCATTGGATTCCTTTGGCATACGGCTACCGATTTCGTCTTGTCCCGAGGCGCTAGCTCAATTAGGGGCGAAATGGCGAGGAGGATGCCTATCCCCCTTCCCCTGATTATCGGCACGAGTGAAAATCCCTCCCGTCCGGCGAGGGTTAAACAGACTGTGTGCTGTGAATGTTGCAAAACACGGACATGCGTACCCTACCCATACCCAGACATTTCAAGTGGCGTCAAAATAATGCAAACAGAAAAAAGCAAATGGTAGGTCAGTTATCAGTTCCCGATCCGATGAGGCCGGGATGACCAGTCGGAGCGTAATTCTTGACATAATGGCGTCACTAGCACGGATCCATTCATGTCACCGATGTCTCCCATTGGATGGCTTTGCATAACGGCAACTTCTGTTTAATTTGGCTAGGTCTGAACCGTTCGTACAGATTACCAATGTTGCATGATATACATGCCTTTGCATACGCATCATTTCAACGAAACGAATGAAACGGGCGACCGTGTAGTACTGTCGTGAGATACCCATACAAAAGTAGTATATGGTATCACCGCAGAGGCGCAGGAACGTTTCATAAAGGGGAAGGGGGACACGGCCGAATTATTTCTGCTGACCGGGTACCGAGGGGAGAAGGTGATTAAGTTCGACAAAAATGTTGCTTTTGATATAGCGTAAACATATATTTGGGATACTGTAGAACAGTAATCATTCTTTAGAACAGCGACAATGCAAAATGTTCTTGCAGCGGCTTCCCTGAAATGAGACTTCGCTCTGTAAGGGCTTCATGTTGGAAAGCTCCGGCCGGAATCCAGCGGAGGGGGCGAAGTCCATCCCCGCCTCCGACCTCATGTTTGTCGCGGCTTGTCTATTTTCGCACACCAAATTGACATCTGGTGCGTCGTCAAAACGAAAAAAATGGGATGGACATTTTTGGAGGTATCGCCCCGTACAGTCAACCGTAGAGCTGCAAAACCAGCCGATCGCCCCCCCCCCCTTCCGGCCATGCGTTACCAACGGCGATATTAGGTGATATACGAGCGATCTGAAGTTAAATGCTGTAATATGTTTGCTAGCCACCGTGGGTCTCCCTAGAAATAAGGATAAGTCCGATTTTGGCATACTTTCGATCAGCTATGGTAATCATATGGGAAAACGCTACAAAAACTGCCAAATCGACGAAATTTTGAACATTTGACCCGATATGACCTCGAAGTCGCCTTAGGGTAACGAAATTTGGACAAATGTAGTAACCCACAGCTTTCCACTCCGAAAGTTGCATTTCACTAGCTGATTTCCGAGGTTTGGGAGGGGGTGGAGGGAGGGGGCGGAAAAGTTCGCGTCTTTCCTGCACTGCGTGTAATTTTCAGAGGCCCTCCACTGCGCGCGTCAAAAACATGAAACAATTTGTTTATCAAGCATAATTACACATAAAGTAATACCACGATAGATGTCGGGTGTGCCCAGCATTCTTAACTTTAAGGACATTTCGCAAGACAGTTTAGTATTTTTTGCCGCCTGGTAGGAATTAGAGCTCTGCCTCCCCGACGGAGCCTGAATGCCTTCTAATCACATATTAATACAACATATCGATCGCTGCCGGTTTAGGTTAGGATGGGCCTTATGCTTTCTCCAGGCAGACATCACTATTTATAGCTGATGGGTTGTTTCCAATTGCTTGATACTGACGTTGTGCAACGCATGTGTTCCCAGCAAAGTCTGTATCCCATGTTCCCATGCAGCCTGTGCTCAGAAATGAGAACAGAGAAGAATGAAACAAAACGGCTGTCCAGGGACGCGAACTAGCGATTCCGCATCACTCATTTCAGGGTCAACGATAATACCACTCGGCCAACCGGCAACGCTGCGCTGTGAGGGACTCTGTTGGTCAAGTTGTCCGGAATCTAGCCGCTACGCCAGTGAATGGGAAGCTGGCCATCTCCTCCCTCTTACGGCGCACGAAACACGTCCGCTCATTGGTCGAAGTGTTAACAGCCGTCCGATCTACTAAGAAAGGCAGCCTCTAAACATGCTCTCGACACAACCGGCCACCTGTCAGCGAAGGGTCGAAACTGGCAGGGACGCGCCCAGCAGGAGGCGGTGAAAACTCTAGCGGGTAAAGCAAATAACATTGTTTTGGAAAATTTATCGATACTTAGACAATGCAGATGAGCACATATGTGCAGAATGATGCAAAGCATTGTCACCTACCATGCTGTGTATCTGTGACGATGTATTACCAACAGTTCGGGAAACACGCTCCATATTGTCATGGACCCTAATACCTACCATTACTTTTGTGGAGACACGTACCAAGACCAAAGCCAGTGCCAGTACGAATCAAGGTTACCAAAAGGTCAAGACCAACCAACTTGTGACCTGATCCAGGTTTGTTTTGCAGCATGTAGATCTGTATGAAACATGCATTCAAAGACTGTCATAAAAACACGTGTGCGCACGTTGATATGCTTACATATACCAGTCTCAGTGAACGTCAAGGTCACGAAAGGTCAGGATCAACTATCTTGTTATCTGGTCCAGATTTGCTTTGTAATATGCCGATTTGTATGAAACATGCGTTCAAAGATCCTTATAAAAACACGTGTGCGCACACTGATAAGCTCATATACATCAGGGTCAGAGCAGGTCAAGGTCACCAAAGGTCAAGATTAAGTATTTTCTCACCTGGTCCAGATTTGTTTCGCAACATGTCGATTTGTACAAAATATGCATTCAATGACCTAAATAAAAACACCTTTAGCACAGCGATACATATATATATATATATATATATATATATATATATATATATATATATATATATATATATATATATATAATTGTTTATGTTCTATGACGATCAAATCGTGTAACTGGGTTTATTATAACGAAATAACTTTAGCGCCAACAGTTCATATAAAGCCTACTTTGTGCAAAAACTTCGAGGTCAATGACCTCGCTTCACTTCTTTTGACCTTGCCTAGTAAACGCTAGATGTGATCGTACGTACCGATGGTGGCTATCCTCACTAAAAATACGCCAAAAGATGTGTTTAGAGCACTTATTGATTTACTTATTACTCAAGCCACACCGGTATCCCGTGTTTCTCAAAACCTGGTCTGCAAAAAAATGAAAAAAATGACGTCATAGATCAATGGTCTGGCATGACCTGGGCCTTAGTCAAAACGTCAAGTAAACAAAAATTGTCGTATTCCACGTTTTAATGCTCAAACAAGCAATCTTTTCTCGTTTCGTTCGAAAAGCCGCACGGCATGGCCTGTACGGGCCCAAAGTGTCCAAAGTTGACCTTTTAGACTTTATTTGACCTTGAAGACGTAAATCTAGGGCCATGAAAATTGCAGACTATATAAGTCTTTACGGCCCTCCCACAAAGCCCTCTTCATCCCCGAGATCGGAGGCGTGGGCACTTTTGTGCCCCCCCCCCAGTGCGCGTTACCGCGAAACCCCTTCCACTGCGCGTGTTAACCCCTCCCGAAAAAAACTGGCGTAAAGCGGTCGTCCTTCTGATTCTAATAATCCCTAGTACGACCCATTCAGGTCACCAGGCAACTGCTCAGATCGAGAGACGATGGAGAAAGGGAGCGCTCCATAACATCAGCAGCATTTCCGTGGTAATGTCCGCGAAAGCAAAATTGAGGCCTTTTTCTCCGAGAAGGCTTATGCTAGTTCTTATAGGCGGAATCAGCGCTAAAAATACCCTGCAACTTCACTGATGTAACTTTAACATCAACCAAGTCCCATGAAATTTGGTCTTGCAATAGCCATGCTCTTGAAAGACCGGCCATTTCTCGCATAGATTGGGGCTGCAAATGTTCCAGCGCGTGCCCTCCAACGTTTGCATTCATTATGCACGCGACTGCCAATGAAAAGATAATAAATGGCTTTCTATTTTGGCCGAATGTTTTAAAAAGACGAAACCCATTCCGAGTGTAACAATCACATCTCTTTCGGATAGCCCTGGCATATATGATGGTACAATACCGTACACCACAATACTGTGCAGAACTCCGGCGAAGTTTCTCCGCAACGACCAACAACGGTGCTCGGCAAAGCCCGCTTAATGGGGAGAACGGCAGCCTTACAAGCCTTGCGTTCCGGAACTGTAACATAATCCCTACAGCACTGGAAACCTGTATCCAGACATGTGCCTGAATCCCCATGGAAAGCAGGTTATCTCCGTGTTGTACGCAGCCTCTCGTTGACCTGGACGGATCATTGCGTCATCTCGGAAAGGTCGTGTCCCTGCGGAGCAGTCGTGGCGAGATGACGCAGCACTTACCCTGGTCAGCTCAGAATCCCACGCAAAACGACGATAACCCGCATTCCATCGGGACCCCGGCACATGTCTGACTGTATCCCGCTGTATCCACCAGAATGGCTGGTTTCAACGTGAGAGTGGATCCCTTCCATCGCCTGGCAACGGTTCGACGTCAACAGTTCGCAGGCACCCAATCCCCGGCCTGGGCGAAACACGGAGGCCTGCTGGTTACCGGCCCATTTTCGTAATTTCCTGACAGGACAGGAACGTGCGCGCACATTCAAATGGCATTTTAAAGCCCGCGAAAACCATCAGTGTTTGCTGCCGTCCAAGCACCTATTTGGCGGAAGCCTCTCATGCTACAACGACGGGAGTCAGTAGGTTCATTCTCGAAGTTGCCTGACAACTAAGGACGATGTATGAAATTCTTCGCCGCCTCTATATCACTCGTTAGTGGAAGTGAAAACACAAAAGATGTTTCGTTTCAGGCAAGTAGGTATTGCTTAAATGCACATTAACCCGTCCCCGACTGGGGGGGCAGTTGACTGCCCCCCCCCCTGAGGTTTTTCTGGGATTGCGAGAGAACCAACAAACACAGAGTCACAAAACTTTGTATACCTTTTGCTCCATCAATTTTACGTCTCGTGTCAAAATTTTGACCTCAGGTCAGGTCAGGTGCCTGACCTAGACCAGGTCAAACAGACCTAAGTCCAAAAAAGTTTAGCGCCCTCTAACTTTTTCGCAAAACAAGATATCTCAATAATACTTTCAGGGATTAGTGATCGTGATAGATGCAACAAATCTGCTATCTCGGATTTTTCGGAATTTTCCGGGTCATTGACCTAAGGTCAAGTCCATTTTTAAGACATATCGCCGTTTTTTCTGAAATTGACGGAATATTTCATCACATTTTTAGTGTGGAGTGAAGCAGACATCTAGTTACCGTCATTGGGCAAAGTATCAGTGACTTCCAGCCATTGACCTGAGGTCAGGTTACGAATAACTGAAGTGGGCCAAAATGTACCACCGTCAAAATCGACGATGAATTACTCAGAATGGGTAGAAAATGGCAGAACTAGCTTGCACAGACGTAAGTAATACCAGGAACCTCAAAAAGTTTGAAAAAGTAGCATATTTTGGAAACAAACAGGCTCTCGCGAATAAAGCTCCGCCAACTTTTTAGATTGACAACTAATCAATTTTTCCAAAATTTAAGCATGAAAAACAATCACAAGAACCACAAAGATCAATAAAATTCACATAGATTGTCTTTTTTCGCAAAAATAAAGGAACGCTAAAATTAGTTCCCGTCAATTTGGTACCGCATACGGCAGCGGCGCACAGTGACGCCTGACGGGAGAATTACGGTGTCTTAACTCAACGTTTCGGTGCATGTATTGAACAAATCTTAGGAAATTAGATGTGTATCGGCATCCGCGGACATTTACTTGTGCGCTGGTGCCTTTACCTATGCGTTATTAGTCACAGCCCTTGAGATTCAGGCCATTTCTCGGTCTCATGCAGTCGGCTATGAGAAAACATATATAAGGCGTAAATTGGCTTACATATTATCTAAAACTAAAAATGAGACCAGTTTCGAGCTCTACTCGTGACGGGCTTTCCAACGGTATGCTTATTTTTATCGTGCGACCAACCGTTCGTGAGTTAGAGGGGGGGGCAGTCAACTGCCCCCCCCCCCAGTCGACGGTGTTCGGGACGGACCGACGGTCGTGCGCGGGTTAAACATTATGTGCAATCAAAGATGCGCGTAACGTTTAGCAAACACTTTTGCCACCTTATCAACTAATCATTACAAAAAGCGCAAATGGAGACCATCGTTACCGGGTACAAAATTCGACAGGGATCAGTCCGGGTCTAGAATATATGTTAGTTATCTTATAACTACTAGTGTAATGCTCCGGACTCCGGCAACACGATTTTAATGTACTTCATACAGTCCTGTAAGTAATACTTCAAGTTTCATGCCGCACATTCTTGAACGTGAAATGAGGCCAAATTTCCGATTGCATTTGGGAATGCAATATCTGTTTTATTTTGCATAAAAAGCGCCAAAACAAAGGCATTTCAACAGCAAATGCTGCAAAAGCAACCAGCAGTAGTCGACGGCGCGTACAGCACTGCGCTCCGGCACACGGCGGGAGGCGTCAGGGTTCTGGCGTCGGCCCAGCCTTGTTCAATCCGTGTCTCAGCGATTCCCCACAGGGTGTAGAACGCCGCGGAGAGCGGTGGGCCGGGAGGGGGGCCACGGTCTTCCCCCAGCTTTTCTAGAATTTAACACTGACCACATGGGAGCTGACTGGAAAGAATGGACACCAAATGCTTCTTTGCCTCCCCGCATAACTGTGGAGGAGTTCCTGCCCCAGAACCAACCTGTCCGCTGACGACTCGAAGCTTTACGCGCAGCTGACAAAGTTCACCGGAGATCGAGTCGTGCAGTGTGATTTGGAAGCTTAAAGTCAGCATCCTGGTCCAACGAACCCTAGACATGAGTGCAATTTGCTAGGAAACTCTTTGGAACACAAAATATTTGTTGTTGTTGCAAAACACTTAGGTGTGTTCATATACGAAGATCTGAACCTCCGAAGGCAAGAACCCGTAACAAGTGCAAATCAGATCCTGGGGCTCATCAGACGGTCGTTACGGAACATTACTTCTATACAAGGGCTGAATAATATATATTTATATATATACATACATACATATCTATAAATACATGATACATATATATATATATCATATATATATATATAACACATATAATATATATTACTGCAGATTGTACCCATGCCTATGTGTTAACAATATGTGACATGCATCCCTGCGTTCCCCTCCCTGATTCGGTGCGTAATAGCCTCTGCTTCATGGTGAATAATCCCACAATTGTAAATACAAACACAGAAGGTAACGACGGAGTCGTCCTGCCAATGCCGTACAAGACGCCTCACGCCAGTAAGACCCTTTCTGCAGCACGACAGTCATTCGGGGAGACTGTAACAAGGGTGACCAGCTGCTGGTAGAAAGGGTGCAGCGTCGTGCGAATTTGGCTTGTGGATGCATTCCGGCATTCTACAAACAGTGGCTGCGAGCCCTCGACAGTCCTCCCTCATCCATAGAAGATCTACAGCTGGCAGACTTGTACCAGACGATAAATGGTCAACTTGGTCTCCGTCGAGCAGACTTGTTCAGTGAATGGCCATTTGTCACAAGAGGTCACATCAGGAAAGTAATGAATCTTGGCACAAGCAGAGTATAGGGAACCATATGGAGGTTTGCACTGCAAGCTGCTGGAATAGCTGCCAGGTACTGTTATGAGGGCTCTGTCATGGCATTGGTTTATGAATATGGTAAGCTTTGGTCACATCATGCCTACAAAATCAAAATGCAAGGCCACAATGCCATTAGGAATTTCAAGAACTTGATAAAACCGGCTTAAAAAGGCCCCTGACCTTTACAAGTACTGCCAACATAAGGTAAGGTAATATCAGGCACATGCAGTGCATGTAGGCATTGGAAATTTGAAACATTCAAAGTGAGAGGGCAAACACCATTTCAGCTACCTTTTCAGTGTCATTCAGCAGACCTAGCCAAAATAATATGCTCTCTTATTATGGGGCATGTGTCACTAATGTCTTGCAATGAAGTATGCTGGAAAAATGTTCATGATGCATAACTGAATACATTCTCCTATCTGCACTCTTAATGTTTAAGCATGTTAACAATTTCCCATGAGTTAGGATTGTTTCATGTGCTCCTGCAAGAACAAAAATACCTCTCATCATAGGGAATACCTAAGAAATGTAAAAAGCAGTGTATTAAGGCATATGTTTAACACAAATTATGCAAAACAACAACCAGGGATGAGGTTGCCTTGAAGATATAAAACACATCAAAGGTAATTTGCACATATCCTGTTGGTTTTGTCTATAACAGCAGGTCTGGCTTCAGGGGACATGTCATATGGGCCCTGGCAGCACCAAATGGAAAATAATGATAAAGGATCCACTGCACAGGCATAGGCATTTCCTTCCTACTGTTTAATACACCACAATTCACCTATGCTGCAAACTGTGGCAAATTGTGGCAATGACATCTGAGCACATGTCAGTCAGTAGCTCATCAATGTTTGGGCATTTTGAAATCTGGGATAGCAAGAATAATTTTTAGGCTACTTCTTTCCATGTCACATCATACTCATATCAGGATCCACCATAAGGATAACACTAAAAACTATCCAGATTTCGTGCAGCAGCCGCCATACCTGCCCTATGGGCTGCTACACCCATGATTTACACAGAAGGAATACGCACCATCAAATTTCAGCTTACCTGTACTTGTCCCTTGCCAGCATTTTTCGAGGGCGACTCAACATCATAATAAGACGAAATTGCACACGCCATAGCTTTTATAAGACGGGTGAAACCCAAAATAAATGGCTTAATCAACCCACCCAACTGCTCTCGATATACCCCAAATGCCACAGATTTCCTGAGTGATGTTCGAAAACCCGCGTTATTTGGTAGCTCTCCTGCATGTATAATATGCTCTGAGGAAAGCACCTTCCTGCTAAAAAGTAAATGGCATTTCTTAGAAAGAAAATATGTAGCATGAGAAGCATTTTCCGTGAAAAGCTATGATTCTTTTCAAAATATCCACTAAAGAGTTGTTTTCAGTAGACGTGGCTTCATAGCTATTACTTTTTAGGCATAGAAGGGCTTTCTTCCCTTCATTTATTTTAACCAAGTTCAACGCAATTGTGTCAAAAGCGCCAAATAATATAACATTGAGACGGAATCTTGCAGCAAAAACACGGAGGTACCGCAGTGTGGGGGCAACTGTCGGAACCGAAAACACCTGGTGGGCGTGAGTTTGGAGTAACATAACGCAAAGGAGTGGCTCAGTGTTGGGAAAAATTCCAGTTCCTGCCACCCATGCGTGTTCCATAGTCGTAACTGCAAATGTTGGAAAACTGTTATGCCGCAGTTCTTCACATACTTTTCTTATATTTCATGGACTCCTTTCATGGACTTCTTCACCTTCAAATTACTTCTCACTATTGATTTAAACTACCAGCAGAGCCAGGTCGGGAGATTCGTGCTAAGAGCACGTGGACAAACCTGAGCCTGGGGACTTGGAAGCAGAATTATTGCATTTGATTTAGAAGCAAATAGCATGGAATTTTCCATTATTGTGCTGGCATTGTGCTACTGTCATGTTGATGTGTATTTATGTTGTGTTGCTTAATTGTGATATTGCATTACTGTGATGTTACATTGTGATCATGTGCAGTTATATTGTGCTACATTGTTGTGATAAAAGTATTTGATTTTTGTTGACCTGTCCCTGAATGTAGAATAATCACTTACTACATGGGAAGATAAGTTCCAAAACCAGATTGTGACAAAAGCATTGCTTGTTGATCATTTCATTGTAAAAATGTTGTAATGATGCAGGAGACTGCATCAAATGTAGGAACCATGTTTACTACCACCTAAGTTGGCACCAGGTAGACTGATAAGGTCAGATATGACATGTAAATGATGACATCTTTGTTTTGTGTCCCCATCTCAGGAATAAAATGGGAAGGAGGCAGCAGTTTGTCCCTGCTCTGTGGATTGATGAGAATTCTTACATCCAGCAAGGTTTAAATCAAATACAAAGCACATCTGATTGTTTCATTTATTTGTCTCTTTTTACATGCATTCCAAAATGTCATTTGTAAACATTTTTTTTACTTTAGGCTAATATCATTAATGCAATTTAAGGCAAATGTTGTGCAACAGTCATCATCATGTTATGGTACCTCTTTATCATTTTTTTCACTTCTCGTCAAATTGTTATTTGCTCTGCTTCATGCTGTGCCTCGTGTGCTCAGCTCATGTTCACAGTTCTGAACAAGTAAGTCATTTCAGACATAGTGTAGTCCATGTGTGATAAGTCATAATTTGGCCTTACAATGAAAATAAATTAGCATCCACCCTAGTCAAACATGTGTGTGTTGTCAGTACTAGTGTGTTGTAAATGCCAGATAAAATGGAAAGTATCATAGCCTCACCATTACAGTTCATGCTTGAACTGTTCATCCACAGGCCAGGAATGCTGTTTCGGGCAAGGACATTCTCATGGTTAAAGTGAGTTTGGTTAGTTCATCACCAAGTTTCAGAGGCACACCTCACCATGTCAGCTCACCATGTCAACCACCACCAACACCACAACCAAGAGTCACTAGACGTTCTCATACGTAAGTTTTAGCTGCTGGCTCATGTAAGTGTCCTTATTGTATGTAGTATGATATTCAAGGTTTGTGGCTCTTGACATCAAGCTCTTTTCACGTTATGTTATTATGTGGATGTGTTGTGTGTTTCTGACCATCATGCATATTTATTGTTGTACAGGTTAAGAAAGACATTGAGGGTTTTTCCAATATGGAGCTTAATTATTTCCATGTTAAATGTTTCCAGGGCATTTTTTTGTAACATGTCTTTTGTTTGCATTGTTGAGCATAGAACACCTGCTCAGCAAACAACCATGGTGGGATAGTAAACATTAAGGCCACAGAATGTTATGTTTAAGCACATTGAACCAGTCTTTGACCTGGTCAGCATATGTGTTTCTGAGTGAAGCACACAGGGTTTGCACCAGACAGTGCTGTTTGCTGATAATAGTCATATTGTTTCAGAGAGGATCACCAACCCACTGAGTCAAAACTATGATCCATCGCTGGTGTATACCTTCTGTGAACGAATGAAGCAGCAACAGGTATCCTAACATGTTTGACATCTTCAACCATTTTGACAGCAGATCATTGCTTGTCTGTATAACCTTCCCCAGATAGTATGATTTGCAGCCTTTGAGTGGCCCTTTCACCAGTTCTCACTAATAACATTAAGTTTTCCAAAGAGTTGTGAATGTCACCTGATGAGCATGCATGGGTTAGTGGTCTGATGTGTTGCCAATGGCTGGACCATGATGTTATTTGGGAAGGGTCATTGTTGGTTAAATTTGCCTTTTCATCATGGCTAGATTGAGCCCAGATCCTGATGGAGTGTGGGCTGTCCCCATTTTGCATCCAATTCTTAGTTGAGCAGAGTAAGCATTTCATCACCTCATCGTCCTTTGCTCTGATGGGACACATTTTCGGGACGACCTTTTCCTCCGAGATCCGAGCGCCTGTTCGCTCTGGCCCGCGATTATTGTGACCTGTGACCTGTGGCAGCCGATGTGACCTGGCATTGTCCCTGTGTGACCTGGTGTCGATGCCGCCAGGACGGCCCTGTGGCGGCCACCCGACTCCTGGCCTACCGAGTGCAGAGCCCGGACGAGAAGGAGGCAATGCTCGCACTCGACGTGAGTACCTGTTGCACACGTGTCCTGTGACAGTCCTTTACACACGGTCTAAACTGTCCTGATGTAGATGTTGGACAAATGGTTGACTAGCTGTAGCTGCTGTTCTAGCTGTGAGACAGGTGAAGAGTTTACCATGACTTTGCTGTCCCAGCTGCACCTGGTACACAGAACTAACTCATTGTGTCATTCTGGTTTCAGTTTAATACCTCAGTGGACTAATACCTCATTGTGTCACCCCATGCCATTTGTTGGATAAGTGACTAATTCATTGTGTCATTGCTCCCATAGCTTCTGGACAGATGACTGACTCATGTGCCAGCCATGTAATGTGATGGACAAAGAACTAGGTCACACTCTCACTGCTGGTTTGGCTGCTGCTCTGACCACTGTTTCAGCTGTGCTGTGACAGCACCACCCTGTGTGCCTGGACTAATAGCCTGTCTGCTGTTCCACCTCCTGCTGTGATGGGTGGCCCATCTGCTGTTTCAGCTGCTGTTGTGACTGGTGGCCTGTCTGCTGTTTCAGCTGCTGCTGTGACCAGTGGCCTGTCTGCTGTTTCAGCTGCTGCTGTGGCTCACAGTCTGTCTACTGTTTCAGATGCTGCTGTGACCAGTGGCCTGTCTGCTGTTTCAGCTGCTGTTGTGACTGGTAGTCTGTCTGCTGTTTCAGCTGCTGATGTGACCAGTGGTCTGTCTACTGTTTCAGCTGCTAATGTGACTGTTGGCCTGTCTGCCATTTTAGGCACTGCTGTGACTGGTAGTCTGTCTGCCATTTCAGCTGCTACTGTGACTGGTGGTCTGTCTGCTGTTTCAGCTGCTGCTGTGACTGGTGGTCTGCTGTTTCAGCTGCTGCTGTGATTGGTGGTCTGTCTGCTGTTTCAGCTGCTGCTGTGACTGGTGGTCTGTCTGCTGTTTCAGCTGCTGCTGTGACTGGTGGCTTGTCTGCTGTTTCAGCTGCTGCTGTGACTGGTGGCCTGTCTGCTGCTTCAGCTGCTGCTGTGACTGGTGGTCTGTCTGCTGTTTCAGCTGCTGCTGTGACTGGTGGCCTGTCTGCTGTTTCAGCTGCTGCTGTGACTGGTGGCCTGTCTGCTGCTTCAGCCGCTACTGTGACTGGTGGTCTGTCTGCTGTTTCAGCTGCTGCTGTGACTGGTGGTCTGTCTGCTGTTTCAGCTGCTGCTGTGGCTGGTGGTCTGTCTGCTGTTTCAGTTGCTGTTGTGACTGGTGGTCTGTCTGCTGTTTCAGCTGCTCTTGTGACTGGTAGTCTGTCTGCTGTTTCAGCTGCTGCTGTGACTGGTGGTCTGTCTGCTGTTCCAGCTGCCACTGTGACTGGTGGTCTGTCTGCTGTTTCAGCTGCTGCTG
Organism: Capitulum mitella; assembly: GCA_030062745.1. Lineage (NCBI taxonomy): Eukaryota > Metazoa > Arthropoda > Thecostraca > Pollicipedomorpha > Pollicipedidae > Capitulum > Capitulum mitella. Next base: position 6,356,337 of record CP099852.1, on the reverse strand, counting down.
TGACTGGTGGTCTGTCTGCTGTTCCAGCTGCTGGACACCTGCGCCCGGACGGGCGGCGCGTCATTCCAGGCCGAACTAGGCAAGTTCCGCTTCCTGAACGAGCTGATCAAGCTGCTGTCGCCACGGTACCTGGGCTCGCGTACGCCGCACCGGGTCAAGCAGCGCGTGGCTGACCTGCTGCTCAGCTGGGCGCACCAGATCCCGCACGAGTCCAAGATCCAGGAGGCCTACAGCCTGGTGGAGAAGCAGGGCCTGCTGGCCATGCACGGCGTGAGTGGGCGGGTCTCGGGCCGCGCTCTGTCGGTCTGCTGCCGGCGGGGGGGGGACAGTCAGCTCGGGTCGTTGTTCACGGTCCGACCGGGGAGGTCAGTTTTGCTGCTGGCTACGTGGCCAGGGTCAGTCCGGTGGCTGGTCCTCTGCGAAGATCGTGTTTTTCCCACTGCGGCTGTAGGGGACTGGATGGCGAAATAGCGTTTGTGTGGCGGTGGGTGGAAGATGTAGTGATGCCTGGAGAATTCCGTGGTTGTTATTCTAACCTTTTGGCGCCAAGCTGTGCAGCTGAAGGTGACTTTTGTTGGTTATGACTAGTTTCCCATCCACAGTCGTAGTGCATTGTTCTGCTCAATGTCTGAAATGCATGGAGTAGTGCCCAAACCACGAACAACAGAGGCAGAGAGTCGTTTCGTGAAACAGGAGCGCATGCGTTGACGGCTGTTACCCCGTCCGTCAAAGGGGATGTTCCACATTTCACGTGTGTTTTGAGCAGCTGAGGTCGCCAAGTTGTATTCACGTTGCGCTCATGTACCGAAATAGTCAGGCTATAACTTGAAGCCCTAGGAGGCAAATTTTATATGCACTGCTCCACAAACCTGTGTTTTTCGTGTCAGAGCGGTTTGCGCAAAATCCCCGTGTGCTGTTTAGCTATGCCCTATTTTTTGCTCTTCAGTGACGTTACATGCGGACGAAGGCCAGTCGGAAGGCCCGCTTTGCGTCATACCATTGGATGACTACATAGCGTAGTTTTCATTTTATGGCATGACTTATACTGCTAGTCATTTTCTCCGGAAAAATGGCCGTCTTAAACGTAATCAACATATTTCACGTCAGCCAAGTCCATTTATCAAAAGTCTGTGAAACTGGAGCGTTCCCTTTGGCGGTGAGCACGTTTGTTTTGTCCCGTTCCGCGCGCATGCCATGCCTGTGCCGCGGCAGCCGGCGGCCGGGGACGTGTCCCCCGTCTTCGGCAGTGCCGGCGGCGATTGGTGGCCCGTGTGACTGCTCCGACGTGGCAGAGTCTGCCGCCGCGCTCCCCCCGCCCGGCAGAGTCTGGCGCTGCGCTGCCCCGGCCTGTCAGTCTGCTGCCGCGCTGACCGCCGGCCGCTCGCACGCGTTCGTGCCGTGTGCGGCCTGTACTGACGCCCTCTGCACGCGCCTCGCTAGATCACGCCCCGCTCGACCAGTGGCGCCGCCCAGCGGCCGGCCGGCCAGTTGTCGGCCCCGGCTGTTGACGCCCCGGCCCAGGATGCTGCGGTGGGTGCCCAGGTCGACCGCCGCCGCCGCCGCCGCCGCCGCTGCCGTCAGCGTCTGGAGGCGGCCACTGCCAGAGGAGGACGTCTTGTGGGAATGCCACGTGCATGGAGCCCTTCAGCTTGCTTGTGTTGCCTTTTTCTAAGCTCGTTTCGTGCAGCTGAGTTGTTGCATTCTCTCGTGTGTAGAACTTGCGGACACTAGCATGATGCAGTGTTTGGCATGTGATTCAGTAATGTCATGACGTCGTACCAAAGTATTTACAATGCTTCAGCTGTGATATTCTGTTGTCTGTATATGTTTCGTTAGTTTCGAAAAAACAAAACTGTGTTTTTGTCTTGCACAGCTGGACCCGCATAGGCCTCCGACGCCTCCACTGCCATCTAGGGATCGACCCGAAAACCCCATCTTTGAGGACGGCCAGAAGGCGGCACTGCTAAAACGCCTCCTTCAGAGTACCAACCCGGAAGATATCCAGGCAGCTAATCGCCTCATTAAAACAATGGTTAAGCAGGTGATACTACGTCGAAACATATCGTGTACGTCATCTGTATTGTTCATTGGATATTGATGTCATGTTGCGTGACCTAGTGGTGGTCGTCCCTACGTACTTGTTTGATGCCACTATTGGTGCGCGATCAGCACCCTTGATGTATGAGGCTTGGTGACTTGTACTGTTCTGCAGTCTGCAAATGTGGCCTTTGGTGACCTGTGTTGACCTGTGGTCGGTGGCGCTTTGGATACTCCAATATGCATTTGACGGCTGGCGCCTTGGCTTCTGACCTGCGGGGGCGACAGGGGGTGCCTTTGAAGCGCGAAACGTGCTAATCCGGCGCCCCGGGTTCGTAAACCCGCGTTATCTCAGACGCGGTCTGCGGCTTGGGGCCAGTGACGACCTTCAGCGCGGTGTCCGGTGTGACTGTGACCGGCGGTGGCCGCAGTGGTGTGGCCAGTGTGACCCGCGGTGGCTGCAGTGGTGTGACTGTGACCCGCGGTGGCCCCAGTGGTGTGACTGTGACCCGCGGTGGCTGCAGTGGTGTGGCCGGGGACCTGCGGTGGTGGCTGCAGTGCTGTGACCAGTGTGATCCGCGGTGGCCGCAGTGGTGTGACTGGGGGACCTGCGGTGGCGGCTGCAGTGGTGTGACTGGTGTGACCCGCGGTGGCCGCAGTGGTGTGGCCGGTGTGACCCGCGGTGGCTGCAGTGGTGTGACTGTGACCCGCGGTGGCTGCAGTGGTGTGACCGGTGTGACCCGCGGTGGCCGCAGTGGTGTGGCCGGGGAGCTGCGGTGGCGGCTGCAGTGTTGTGACCGGTGACTGGTGACCGCAGGACGAGGAGCGGGTGGAACGGGTCAGCCGGCGGGTCACCGAGCTGGAGACGGTCCGCACCAACCTGCGCCTGCTGGAGGAGATGATGGACAGCTATTCGCCGGGTACGGAGTCCGTGACAGCTCACCGTTCGGCGGCGCTCCCCTGCGTGGCCGACTGTGGGCTAAAGAAGCCAGTTCGTGGTCGTTGGTTTCGTTCTTAAATGCTACCAGACGTTCACAGTTCGTTTGTCCGCAACTGTCGACATGGCGTGACAGTGGTGCGCGTTCCACGTACGGTTTGATGTCGTCCGCATAACCGCGTCACTAGCGGCTCCGGTGACCCCTTCAAGGATTGGCGCCCTGATTGCTTTCGGTTCTTGGATTAGATGGGAATGTTGCCAGAACAGGATGGTGACATGTTACCCGTGACATGGGAATCGTATGAAGCTGTTGAGCTGGTGGGAGACGGATTAACAGTTGACGACGTGCGCTGTGTCTGTGCGCGGTCCGGCAGGCACCACCTCCCAGGACGAGCTGGACCTGATGACGGAACTGAGGACGTCCTGCAGCCAGATGCGCTCCAAACTGGACTCGCTGGCGGCAGAGACAGGGGACCAGGACCCGGCGCTCGGTCAGTCAGCAGTCTGTCGTGGTCTGTGTTCTGGTGTCCGCCAGACCCGGCCCTCGGTCAGTCAGCAGTCTGTCGTGGTCTGTGTTCTGGTGTCCGCCAGACCCGGCCCTCGGTCAGTCAGCAGTCTGACGTGGTCTGTGTTCTTGTGTCATCCAGACCCGGCCCTCGCTCAGTCACCGGTCTGATGGGTCTGTTAACCCGGGTCTGTGGTGTGACGAGGTCTGTGACCCTGGATCTGGTGCAGTGCTGGTCAGTGCGTCTTCTGGCCACTCTCATGCCAGTTTCAGGTGGCGAGACGTGGCCCTCCGCCTGGTGTGGACGTACGCTGTGCTCGTTCTCCGTTCGTCCGGTGTTGGTGCAAAGCACTTCTGCTGGTTTGGCTGTGAGCTCTAAGCTCTGTGAACGTGGCCCATGCAGTGGAGCTGGTGGTCTGTCTGTCTGTCTGTCTGTCTGTCTGTCTGTCTGTCTGTCTGTCTGTCTGTCTCTGTCTCTGTCTCTGTCTCTGTCTCTGTCTCTGTCTCTGTCTCTGTCTCTGTCTCTGTCTCTGTCTCTGTCTCTGTCTCTCTCTCTCTCTCTCTCTCTCTCTCTCTCTCTCTCTCTCTCTCTCTCTCTCTCTCTCTCTCTCTCTCTCTCTCTCTCTCTCTCTCTCTCTCTCTCTCTCTCTCTCTCTCTCTCTCTCTCTCTCTCTCTCTCTCTCTCTCTCTCTCTCTCTCTCTCTCTCTCTCTCTCTCTCTCTCTCTCTCTCTCTCTCTCTCTCTCTCTCTCTCTCTCTCTCTCTCTCTCTCTCTCTCTCTCTCTCTCTCTCTCTCTCTCTCTCGCCCGCCCGCCCGCCCGCCCGCCCCGGCAGTGGAGCTGGTGGCTGGTTTTGTGGTTGGTTATGTCGGCTCTCCTGTGGGTGTGATGCCCTGAGCTCAATGTCTCCCTCTCTCTGTGCCCCGGCAGTGGAGCTGGTGGCTGGTTTCGTGGTCGGTTTTGTCGGCTCTCCTGTGGGTGTGACGCCCTGAGCTCAATGCCTCCCTCTCGTGCCCCGGCAGCGGAGCTGGTGGCTAGTTTCGTGGTCGGTTTTGTCGGCTCTCCTGTGGGTGTGACGCCCTGAGCTCAATGCCTCCCTCTCGTGCCCCGGCAGCGGAGCTGGTGGCTGGTTTCGTGGTCGGTTTTGTCGGCTCTCCTGTGGGTGTGACGCCCTGAGCTCAATGTCTCCCTCTCTCTGTGCCCCGGCAGCGGAGCTGGTGGCTGGTTTCGTGGTCGGTTTTGTCGGCTCTCCTGTGGGTGTGACGCCCTGAGCTCAATGTCTCCCTCTCTCTGTGCCCCGGCAGTGGAGCTGGTGGCTGGTTTCGTGGTCGGTTTTGTCGGCTCTCCTGTGGGTGTGACGCCCTGAGCTCAATGCCTCCCTCTCGTGCCCCGGCAGCGGAGCTGGTGGCTGGTTTCGTGGTCGGTTTTGTCGGCTCTCCTGTGGGTGTGACGCCCTGAGCTCAATGCCTCCCTCTCTGTGCCCCGGCAGCGGAGCTGGTGGCTGGTTTCGTGGTCGGTTTTGTCGGCTCTCCTGTGGGTGTGATGCCCTGAGCTCAATGTCTCCCTCTCGTGCCCCGGCAGTGGAGCTGGTGGCTGGTTTCGTGGTCGGTTTTGTCGGCTCTCCTGTGGGTGTGACGCCCTGAGCTCAATGCCTCCCTCTCGTGCCCCGGCAGCGGAGCTGGTGGCTAGTTTCGTGGTCGGTTTTGTCGGCTCTCCTGTGGGTGTGACGCCCTGAGCTCAATGCCTCCCTCTCGTGCCCCGGCAGCGGAGCTGGTGGCGGCCAGTGAGGAGGTGGGGCGGGTGCTGGACAGACACGACCGCCTGCTGTCGGACGGCGCGCCCCCGCTCACCCTGCTGCAGCTGGGCTCGCCGCAGCGCCCGCCGCCGCCGCCGCCCTCCGGTCAGCTGATGCTGGACCAGCAGCTGGCCCGGCTCGGTGGGTCCTGCTGTCAGCCGGCGGCGCTGGCGCGGGGAGGTGGCCGTGGGGTCCAGACCTCGGGCATTGACAATGTCCGGTGTTACCGGACACGTGGCTTGTGGCCGGACTGTTTTGGACTGGTGGTGCCTCTGGTCGGGACTTGTGGAGAACGGCGGATGATGCTCGATTGTGCTGGTTATCGACTCGACGGTGAACAGTGCGTGATCAGGGAGAATCAGAGAGAAAAAAAGAAAACTCGGAAATCAGGAAGATTGGACGAAACAGCGCCCGTGACGTGGTGTCGTTGTGTCATTGTGGTCAGGGATACAGTGGCCGAAAACTGGCCGCGAGGATGACCTGACCTAGCGTCCGGCTGTAGTTACGTTATACCTGACCTGATCCGACCTGTCATCTTCTGGTTCGGCCTGACCAGAGCTTACCTAACCAAACCTGACCAACCAGACCTGTCATGGCCTGGTCAGACCTGAACTAAGCTTTTGTGTGCTACTGTGGACCTGACCTTTTCGTCAGGTCTCGCTGACGTGGAGCCGACTCCGCCGGCGGCGCCCTCTGGCGGTCCGGACCTGCTGAGCTCGCTGTCGCCTCCATCCGGTCCGGCAGGTCCGGCAGGTCCGGGTGCCGGCGGCGGCGGCGGGCTGGCCGACCTGCTTGGGGCTTTGGATCCGCCCACAGCCGCCGCCGCCGCCGCCGCGCCGGCCGTCATCTCGCCGCGGACTCCGCAGGTCAGTCCGCCGAGTCCGCAGATCAGTCCGCCGAGTCCGCAGGTCATTGCGCGGACTCCGCAGGTCACTCCGCGGCCTCTGCAGGTCAGTCCGCCGAGTCCGCAGGTCGGTCTGTGGACTCCGCGGGTCAGTCCGCCGAGTCCGCAGGGCAGTCTGTGGACTCGGCAAGTCATTCTGATGAGTCCACACGTCAGTCCGCCGAGTCCGCAGGTCGGTCTGTGCTCTCTGCAGGTCAGTTTGTGGAGTCCGCAGGGCAGTGTGCCCAGTCCGCTGTGGAGTCTGTGGATTCAGCAGGTCAGTCTGTGGAGTCCGCAGGGCAGTGCGCCCAGTCCGCTGTGGAGTCTGTGGACTCAGCAGGTCGGTCTGTGGAGTCTGTACGTCAGTCCGCCTACACCGCTGTGGAGTCTGTGGACTCAGCAGGTCGGTCTGTGGAGTCCGAACGTCAGTCCGCCCAGTCCGCAGATCATTCTGTACAGTCTGAGAGACGCTGTTTCCCTGGCATGGGTTCAGTGGAAAGGGGGTTAAGAGCGCTTTAAGGGCCTGGGGAACTTTTGGGCTTAGGAGGCTATGCATCCGTCTTTTTAAACCATTCCCCTCGCCTTCCAGAGTTCGGGATCATTGTCTCATTGCCATAGAGACATAAGTGTGCTCTTGATTGGCGTCTTCGCCCTCGTAAGGCGGTCCCACACCTGAGGTTGCTCCTGTCGCCCACAGAGGGCAGCGCCGGCGCCGACGCCGGCGGTCTGCCCGCAGGCCCGATCGGCCTTGGACGAGCTGGACGACCTCGTCCGCCTGAGCATGACCGGCTCTGTGCCGGCGGCCAACAGGTGAGACGCGGGAAACACGCGGATTGCTGTGACTGTCTCTGTTATCACTCCGTCCTGTCGCTGGAAGAGGCCTGTTGGGACTGACAGTGCATTACCATTTACTGCTTTTGCTCAGCATTTGGTTCTGGACATTTGCTTGGTTTGGTATTGTTTGTGGAATGTCATGTTTAATTGTCTTCATGTTCATGAAAATCATCGTATTTATGAAAGTCAATTTTGTATTATAAAATGTATTTGTCGAATTCTTTTGAAGTGGGCTGCGATGAAAATGTACCGATAAAGCAGGCGTGTTACGCATCCTGACCCTGCAGTCTTATAGTTTCTAACACGCCGTACTTTTCCTTAGCTGTTGACCCAGTTGACACCGCGGTGTCTTCAAGCTTGGTAACTTGTAGCGTCATCGTTTCGTCTCCCCACAGGAACCAGTGCACCAAAACACCCCCGATCCCGTCTAGCCCAGGCTCCACCCCTCGCCGGGCATCGACCAATGACAACTCGGGACCGCCCTCGTCACTGCTTGGGCCAATGAACGAGGCTGCCTCGCTGCTGCCGGCCAATCAAAGTGCGTCCAGCAGCTCCGAACACTCGCTGCTGGATGTGGGCGGCGGGCCGGGGGCGGAGCCGAACGGCCGCCGGCCAATGGGCGACGCGGCGCCGGATGACGTGAGCCTGCTGTCGGCGCTGGGCGGGCCGAGCTCGCTGGACGTGCCGCTGTCGGGGCCGGGGCCGGACGAGGGGCCGGCGCGCGCCGCCGGAGAGCCGGCCGCCTCGGCGCGGCCCCCGCTCAGTCTGGCCGACGTCGCCGTCCCGCTGCAGGACATCAAACCCGGTGAGAGGAGCGGCCGCCATTGGACGAGTCGCGTCCAGCTTCCCGGGAAAATGGCGCTCGTCGGCGATGTTAATCTTACCTTTACCATGCCGCCAGTACCTTACCAAAGCTACCGAAATTCAGGGTATGTTCCATTAAGCACGTCCTTTTCTGACTGCTGCCATTACGTTCGGTCTAATAAGGGAATGCAGCGCTAATCCCGGAGTGTTTGTTGTTTTCTCGGCGGATGACACGTCCTGATTCGATGGCGCCTTCGGTCGAATCTATGAACCGATAGGTGCCTTATCCTGACCTCTGCAACTGGTCGTGTACATTTTGTTGCGTTGTAAACTGTTTCCCTGCGTTCTGCCTCCATTGGGCAGCAGGGGCCCTTGCGTGACCCTGCTGTGGGCCGATTGTGCCGCAGTCCGACTACTTTCTGGCCCCGGTCTGTCGCCGCTTACTGGCGGCTTGCTTGGCCCGACCCGTCAGGAGGGCGGCCGCTGTTCGATTCTGTTTGACCCCTGTTTGATCCCATTTCATCAAGAGGGCAGCTGCTGGTCCCCCCGTTGGACCCTATTTGACCCTAGTTGACCCTGGTCCGCCAGGAGGGTGGCCGTCGTGCCTTTGTTTGATCCTGTTTGACCCTGGTCTGACCCCAGTCTGTGGCTGTTTGACCCCGGTCTGCCTCTGTTCGCCCTGGTGTGATCCTGGCCCGTCGAGCTGGCTGCGTCTGTTGCCGCCGTTTGACCCCTGTTTGACCCTAATCTGACCTTGACGGCCGCTAGTGCCGCTGTCTGACCGTGTTTGACCTCTGTCTGACCTCTGTCTGACCCCGGTCGGCCAGGCGGGCGGCCGCTGGTGCCGCTTTCTGACCGTGTTTGACCTCTGTCTGACCTGTGGCCCGGTTGGCCAGGCGGGCGGCCGTCGGTGCCGTTCTCTGACCGTGTTTGACCTCTGTCTGACCTCTGTCTGACCTCGGTCGGTCAGACGGGCGGCCGCCGGTGCCACTGTCTGACCGTGTGACCTCTGTCTTACCTTTTGCCCGGCCGGCCAGGCGGGCGGCCGTCGGTGCCGTTCTCTGACCATGTTTGGCCTCTGTCTGACCTCTGTCTGACCTCGGTCGGTCAGGCGGGCGGCCGCCGGTGCCGCTGTCTGACCGTGTTTGACCTCTGTCTGACCCCTGCCTGACCTCGGTCGGTCAGGCCGGCGGCCACCGGTGCCGCTGTCTGACCGTGTTTGACCTCTGTCCGACCTGTGGCCCGGCCGGCCAGGCGGGCGGCCGTCGGTGCCGTTCTCTGACCGTGTTTGACCTCTGTCTGACCTCTGCCTGACCTCGGTCGGTCAGGCGGGCGGCCGCCGGTGCCACTGTTCTCGGAGCCGCAGTCGCTGGAGATCACGCTCCACCCGGCCGAAAACCGGCCCCGGCCTGACGTCACCGTCTACGTCATCACGGCTCTGAACCGTACTGGCCGCGCCGTCAGCCAGTACACGCTGCAGGCGGTCTGCGACAAGGTACGGCCACTTTGCTCGGCCGCCGGACGGCACGTGGTGGGGTCGTTCAGGGCGGACGCAGCGCAGAGTGGAGTCCTGTCATGCCCTCCAGAATGGCCGGGTCTCGTTGACGCGGAGGGCAGCGCGCCTTATTAAGTTATAACACCGGGTGCATATATTTGGTTTATTCTTTCTTGCAAGCACTCAACGAACACCTGTGCATGCGTAAGACATGATTGGTTTGAAAGGATGGCTATCGGCGTTGCATGGGCAAATCTAGGACCCCAAATCACCTACTCTTGTCTTGTTTGCTCATCTGATGCGCCGCTGAGTGGCCATTCGTCAGATTATTTCAATCTTGTGAGTGGTTGCCGGTCTCTGTGTACTGCTGTTATCATTGTTCAAGTGGTCTAGCTTTATGTTTAACTGTCTTTCTGTTACTTGGCGCCCCATGGTCTGATTGCTGACCTTCACCCTGCTGTGACTGGAGATCTGTCTGCCTGCGTGCCTGCCTGCCTGCCTGCCTGCCTGCCTGCCTGCCTGCCTGCCTGCCTGCCTGCCTGCCTGCCTGCCTGCCTGCCTGCCTGCCTGCCTGCTTGCTTGCCTGTCTGTCTGTCTGTCTGTCTGTCTGTCTGTCTGTCTGTCTGTCTGTCTGTCTGGCTGGCTGGCTGGCTGGCTGGCTGGCTGGCTGGCTGGCTGGCTGGCTGGCTGGCTGGCTGGCTGGCTGTCTGTCTGTCTGGCTGCCTGGCGGGCTGTCTGTGTATGCATTATGTCTGTACGTCGGTCTGTATGTCTGTGGGTCGCCCCGTGACCGTTTATGTGTGTGTGTTGTGCTGCCGCGGGGGGCCCGGGTCCGTCTGTGTTTGTGTGCGTATGTCTGCCTGTGTGTCGGTCTGGGTCTCCCGTTGACCGTCTGTGTGTGTTGCGCTGCCGCAGGGGGCCCGGGTCCGTCTGTGTGTGTGTGTGTATGTCTGCCTGTGTGTCGGTCTGGGTCGCCCGTTGACCGTCTGTGTGTGTTGTGCTGCCGCAGGGGGCCCGGGTCCGTCTGTGTGTGTGTGTGTGTATGTCTGTCTGTGTGTCGGTCTGGGTCTCCCGTTGACCGTCTGTGTGTGTTGTGCTGCCGCAGGGGGCCCGGGTCCGTCTGTGTGTGTGTGTGTGTATGTCTGCCTGTGTGTCGGTCTGGGTCTCCCGTTGACCGTCTGTGTGTGTTGCGCTGCCGCAGGGGGCCCGGGTCCGTTTGTGTGTGTGTGTGTATGTCTGTCTGGGTCGCCCGTTGACCGTCTGTGTGTGTTGTGCTGCCGCAGGGGCCCGGGTCCGTCTGTGTGTGTGTGTGTGTCGGCCTGGGTCTCCCGTTGACCGTCTGTGTGTGTTGCGCTGCCGCAGGGGGCCCGGGTCCGTCTGTGTGTGTGTGTATGTCTGTCTGGGTCGCCCGTTGACCGTCTGTGTGTGTTGTGCTGCCGCAGGGGGCCCGGGTCCGTCTGTGTGTGTGTGTCTGTCTGCCTGTGTGTCGGTCTGGGTCTCCCGTTGACCGTCTGTGTGTGTTGCGCTGCCGCAGGGGGCCCGGGTCCGTCTGTGTGTGTGTGTGTCGGCCTGGGTCTCCCGTTGACCGTCTGTGTGTGTTGCGCTGCCGCAGGGGCCCGGGTCCGTCTGTGTGTGTGTGTGTCGGCCTGGGTCTCCCGTTGACCGTCTGTGTGTGTTGCGCTGCCGCAGGGGCCCGGGTCCGTCTGTGTGTGTGTGTGTCGGCCTGGGTCTCCCGTTGACCGTCTGTGTGTGTTGCGCTGCCGCAGGGGGCCCGGGTCCGTCTGTGTGTGTGTCTGTCTGCCTGTGTGTCTGTCTGGGTCTCCCGTTGACCGTCTGTATGTGTTGCGCTGCCGCAGGGGGCCCGGGTCCGTCTGTGTGTGTGTGTGTATGTCTGTCTGGGTCTCCCGTTGACCGTCTGTATGTGTTGCGCTGCCGCAGGGGGCCCGGGTCCGTCTGTGTGTGTGTGTGTATGTCTGTCTGGGTCTCCCGTTGACCGTCTGTATGTGTTGCGCTGCCGCGGGGGCCCGGGTCCGTCTGTGTGTGTGTGTGTTCGGCCTGGGTCTCCCGTTGACCGTCTGTGTGTGTTGCGCTGCCGCAGGGGGCCCGGGTCCGTCTGTGTGTGTGTGTGTATGTCTGTCTGTCTGTCTGTGTGTCGGTCTGGGTCTCCCGTTGACCGTCTGTGTGTGTTGCGCTGCCGCAGGGGGCCCGGGTCCGTCTGTGTGTGTGTGTCGGTCTGGGTAGCCCGTTGACCGTCTGTGTGTGTGTGTGTGTCGGCCTGGGTCTCCCGTTGACCGTCTGTGTGTGTTGCGCTGCCGCAGGGGGCCCGGGTCCGTCTGCAGGCGCCGTCCAGCACGGAGCTGGCGGCCGGCTCACCGTTCCTGCCGCCGCCGGCTGCCAGCCAGGTGATGCTTCTGGCCAACCCGCAACAGGTCAGTACCTCTGGACAGTTTAGGGGCCAGCGCCTTTGACGATGTACAGGTCAGTACCTCTGGACAGTTTACGGGCCAGCGCCTTTGACGGTGTACAGGCCAGTATCTCTGGACATTGTAACATCTGGACATTGGACAGTTCACTAACTGTGGACAGTTGACAGGCCAGTACCTCTGGGCAGTGTACAGGTCAGTACCTCTGGGCAGTGTACAGGTCAGTACCTGCAAACACTAGGCGACTGGAAGGCCGTCTCTGAAGAGGCCAGTGTGGGGACGTCGTGGACAGTGGACGTGACAGTAGAGGGGGACCAGCGGGAAAGTACATATGATTCCGTTGCCTCTCATTAGGCTATTCTTAAAGGGTAAATTGGCGATCGTCGCTTCAGTTAGGGATGTCGGCGCTAGGACTGCCGTTGTGGTAGGTTTGGCTACCATTAGTTCAAAAGACTACCAGTCGTTCTCGTCAGCTGTTCCGCCCACTCTTACCGCCATACCCCCGAGTCGGCCTTTGTGTCTCCAGACCTCGTGGTCTCTGCCACCGACTGAAGGGCAGTTGTGTCACGGGACCCCTGTATCTGCTCCTGACACTTCTTTCCGTATATGCCCCTGACACGGCTCCCTGTATCTGCTCCTGGCATGGCTTCCTGTATCTGCCCCTGACACGGCCTCCCTGTATCTGCTCCTGACACTTCTTTCCGTATCTGTCCTTGACACGGTCCCCTGTATCTGCCCCCGACATGGCCTTCTGTATCTGTCCCTGACACGGCCCCCTCTATCTGCCCCTGACACGGCTCCCTGTATCTGTCCCTGACACGGCCCGCTGTATCTGGCCCTGACACGGCTCCCTTTATCTGTCCCTGACACGGCCCGCCGTATCTGCCCCTGACTCGGCCCCTGTGCCGCCAGATGGCGGTGACGTTCCGGTTCATGCTGAGCTACTGCGTGGACGGCGACACCATCACCGAGATGGCCGTCGTGCCGGACCCGGGCCGCTCGTAACGTCCGTCCGTGACGCCAGCGGTGACGTCAGCCGGGGGCGGCGGCCGCGCGGTCGGCCTCTGCCGGCGGCGCGGGCGTGTCCCCTGTGATGCCGGCAGCAGGCTCCGTGCGGCCGGGACCGAGCGTGAGGCGGCGGCCGCGGCGGCCTCGCTGAGAAGGCTGTGGGCGGTGCCGGGAGCGGCCTCTCGGTGGTCGGCGCCGTCCCTGCGGTGGGTGATGTTCGGTTCCTCGCGGTATCGGGGGCGGGACGAGGCGCTGTCGACAGGCAGCCGTGGGCGCGACGCTCGTGCGTTCGAAGTGAGCTCGGGCATTATTAGTCAGGGAGCGCCGTGTGAGAATGAAAAGGCCCGTTGGGGGGGTGGTGAATTCCCTAATCTGTTGCGACTCGGGCACGTCCTCCGAATGTACTGGCGTGTTCGGCGTGGATCGTAAAGGACCGTTGGGGGAGGGCACGCCTGCGGTTGGTTCTGTTCCAAGTTTGCTCGTGTTACGTCTAGTCAGGAGTCGGCGGATAATACAGGCTGTGGACGGCAGATGGTGTTTGGGTCGCCTGTGGTCGCTGCCGCTGAGTAATCCGGGATCAAAGGTGGCCATTTTCAGGGGAATATTGAAGGTTGTTCAAGGAAGGCTGAAAAGAACAAACGCGCAACCTCGAGCGCCTGGAGGTGCTCCAGGCTCGTGGTGAGCAACCACAAACCGCCTGCTCGAGTGTTTTTAATGGAATGTTCTAGTTTGATTTACTACAGAAATATGTAAATCCAATACGTCCGAGACATGTCCCTGGTATGTTGCTAGGCCTTACTTTTCCGCGAAATGCCTGAAAGCTAAAATGCGATTTATCGAAAACGACGCTCTGACAAAGTCCCTTGATGACACAATGCGCTCCACGTTCCGGCCTGTAGACACTCGTGACGTCACGCCAAATTAACAGCTCACATCACAGCTCACAGCTCACATTCACAGTTCATCTCATAATCACAGCTCACAGCTCGCAATTTACAGCTCACAGTGGGATAATGGTGAACAGAGTTCAGAAGAAACTCCCGGGCAGTTGCTCCGTAGCTGTAAATTTGGATTCTCGACAGATAGTGCGAATTCCGCTTAACTCGGACTCTGATCCCAAGGCACCCTAGCAAAGCATTCGTTTCAGATTTATACAAATAAAAAAAATATTGATTTCTGAGACCGCAGCCTATAACCTGTCTTCCAGTTAAACTCGTGCTTCAGGTGGAGCCGCCTGGCGGCTGTTGTCTGGACGCCTGTGCGTTGGTTTCTCGCAACTCGGAGCCAGGGTGGATGGCAAAATCAAGGTCTTGCTTCCTCACTGATTCGGACAGCGTTCGGCACAGACGACCGTTCCCGTTAGCCCGGAGCGGAATGGGCGGAGATCTCCCGCGATGGGGATTGCGAGTTGCCACGGGCTGGACGCTGTAGGCCCTACAGCAGGGGAAACATCACCCACGAGCTGGACGCTGTAGGCCCTACAGCAGGGGAAACATCACCTATTGAATGTACTGTTAGCCAACAACTAGCGTAACCACATGTTTGTTGCCAACACCACGCAGCTGTTTGATCAGCTCAACTGGATCGGAATGAATTTGAATACGTAGGTGTTCGATCAGTTCAGTTAGATCGGAATACATCTGAATTCGCTGCCTGTTTCTTCGAGGCGCAAAGGTCTGTGGGTGACGCTCTTGACCTATTTGAAAAACACACATTAGAATAGGCATGTATTGAACATAACCTTGCAACAGAAACGTAAACACCTGTCAGGAGACAGCGAAGGTAACGCATAACCTTGCGTAAGACTACAAAAGCAGCATGGTTCTTGGGCGGCCACCGAGAGGCTTATCACTGCAGCTTTAGTCCTAAGCTTACCAACTTTACGAGCAGGCTCCAGCGTACGTTTAACGTTGAATGTTACCAGCCAGACGGCGGGCTGGCAACCCATTAATAACCAACGAAGCTTTTGTGCAAAAGCAACGGCCATTCGTCAAACCGACTTTCGGAAACAAAGAATATAACAACCTTCACACCAACGACCAACACAAATGGTACTCATGTTTTCACTCGTAAAAAACCTGTTGCTTGACAAAACTTGCCTCAAAAAATAGTTCCGCCGTTATGCTCTCAGAACGACTGGCCATCGTTAGTTTCACGGCAGCAATGGGCAGCCTGCTCAGCCCGTACCCGTGGGTAACCACACAGAACATAAACCTCCCTGCAAGATAACCGTACAGAAAGCAAACCCCCTCTGAAGACGCAGTACAACGCTCTGCCGCGGACCACAAACAGAATTCCCATAGTACCAGTGAGGCACCTTCTCCGATCCCTGACAGC
Organism: Capitulum mitella; assembly: GCA_030062745.1. Lineage (NCBI taxonomy): Eukaryota > Metazoa > Arthropoda > Thecostraca > Pollicipedomorpha > Pollicipedidae > Capitulum > Capitulum mitella. Next base: position 6,341,281 of record CP099852.1, on the reverse strand, counting down.
AGTGGGGGAATGTCCCCTCCCCCCTGGGTTCCCCTGCTGGGGGTCCCCCGGGTTCCCTCCGGGCTATTCCTTCTCCAGGAGCGTGACGTCATCGTCACCGTCGGGCGCTGCCGAGGCGTCCGGCGTCGCCAGCGTTTACGAGTTCTTCTCCGACATGGCGATGGCGACCACCTTGACCTCGGTGTAGTTCGCCAGGCCGTAGGAGCCCTTCTCGCGCCCGTGGCCGGACATCTTGTAGCCGCCGAACGGCATCTGGTCCGCGAAGTCGTTGTACATGTTGATCCTGAAACAGGGCCAACGCTGAATCCCGGCTCGGTTTCAGGGTTCAGTTTCGAGACAGTCAATCCCTTGTCTCCGGCAGAGGCAACTAACCTTCTGTTAATTAAAAAGACGGCCAGCAGGTTTTCCATGCACGTAACCGGCGCATCTGTCACCACGCCTTCCCAACTGATCCAGCCCACAGCCGCGCAGATCTCTAATGGTCTGACCCAGTGACAAAACACTCACCAGACTGTACCAGCCCGCAGGCCCTGCGCAGCTCTGTTGGCCAGATCCAGGTCCTTGGTATAGACGCCAGCCGCCAGGCCGTACATGGAGTTGTTGGCCCTCTGGATGACCTCCTCGACCGTGGAAAACTTCATAATTTGCTGCACGGGTCCGAAAATCTGCCAGCAGCCAATCGGCCATCAGTCTCCAACCTCCCCGCTGCCGACCCTAAAATATCGAACCGCCCGTCAGCTGAACACAAACCGCTGAACACCTGGAACCACCCACAGGCTCTACGACAACACTGGCGGCTCCCATCGTCCACACCGTCTGCTTCTGACTGCGCGCCAAATGCATGAAGTAAAAATAATTCTTCACATACAAATGCAATGTGACAAATGTCCCGAATGCAATGGAACTCTGATGCTTCCCTCAGGTTTGACGTCGTTCTAAGTTGCCAGTTTTAACCGTTATTCCCAACATCATAACAACAACCGCGTCCAGCTCTGCAAGTGGCGGAGAACGGTCCCACTACCGTCCATTTGCCGACATTTAGTTCCGGGTCCCCGCGATGGAATGAGTGTCGTTTGCTTACTTCTTCTGTGGCGATTCTCATGTCGTCCTTGACGTCAGTGAAGACGGTAGGCTCGACGTAGTAGCCTTTGTCGCCGATCCTGTGGCCGCCGACGGCAAGGTTGGCCCCCTCCTTCTTGCCCGACTCCACAAGATTAAGGATCTTGTTCATCTGCGTCTCGCTGATCTGTCCACGGAGCAGCCGGCGCCATCAGCATGAAGCCATCACCAGCCGACAACGGACGAAACACGGCCACTCAGAGGACCAGCCGGCGCCGTCAGCATGAAACCATCACCAGCCGACAACGGACGAAACACGGCCACTCAGAGGACCAGCCGGCGCCGTCAGCATGAAACCATCACCAGCCGACAACGGACGAAACACGGCCACTCAGAGAGTTATGCACCGCATATCTCACAGCGTCAGATTTACCGTACCAATCTGCCCAGCAGAATGTGACGTGGGTGCAAATTAAGCGTTACGTGCTCTTTCACCGCCAGACGGCACGGTATAAAGCACTGCCAAATTCCCAACACAGACAGAAAGCTTCCAGAACCATAAAACTGGTCCACAGTTTTGTTTACATTCCATGTGGGATGACTCCCCTGATGTTGTACCCAGTTCCTCTCAACCCTGCTCCCGAAACGCCAGCGACTAGCGACAGTCGTCCAGAGGCCAGCACGGCACCAGGCCGAGACGACCAGCAGCTGGTGCCGAGCGTACCGCGGCGCCGCCGGAGCGCGTCCAGAGGCCAGCACGGCACCAGGCCGAGGCGACCAGCAGCTGGTGCCGAGCGTACCGCGGCGCCGCCGGAGCGCGTCCAGCCGAGGCTGGGCCACTGACCTGGGGACCCTGCAGCGTGTTCGGGTCGAACGGGTCGCCCACGGTGCGCTTCTTGGCCTTCTCTATGCTGCGCTCCACGTACTCGTCATAGATGTCCTCGTGCACGAACAGCCGGGACCCGGCGCAGCAGCACTGGCCCTGCACATCAGGTCAGGTCAAGTTACAGCTCAGGTCGCAGGTCACAGGTTACAGGTCGTTCAACCTGGTACAGGTGACGTACCAGGTTGATCAGAGATGGACGACCCCACACATGGGGTAGGTTGACCGTGGTACAGGTCAGAAAACAACGACCTCACCACCAGGCCCGGTCACATATCAAGTCAACCTGGGCACAGGTCGGAGAGAACCATGACCTTGAGCGTGCGGTCAGGCCGCAGATCAGGTCAGCTGGGGTACACGTGTTCGGAGAGGTTCTGCCGAACTGACATTAGAAACCGCACGGCGACAGCGACCCTGCGCACAGATCCAAGAGGTCTGACCAGTTAGACAGATAAACAAAGAGCCATTTGCATCTGTCGGTTTGACAGACCTCTTTTGTTACGGAAAGAGTTGGTTCGAAACATCGTAAGCACCACTCGATAACCGACCCGTGCACTTCGAATGAACTGGTAGGTGTCGTGTAAAGGCATTTCAATTCACAGCTCAGGCTGCAAACGTTCTGATGCGTCACTTGCAGTACAGCACGCGTTGCTCTTTTCACGTGTTTCTGTTCCCATCGCTGCAACGACCCTACAAATAAATCCCATTGTACGCCATATCCATCCCATGCTGGGTACAGCTATCTACGACTGCTGAGACGCCAGTTGTTTTGTCGCAGCGCCTTTCGAACGTCCTTGATTAGGGGCTGTCAACGCTGGAACTGCTGCCAGCTAATATAGCACGGCCGTGACGTCACTAACCCCGCAGCCTCGTCTGTATTCTAGCGGCCAAATGTGCTGTCAGCGACCGACGTTCTACCGCCGTGTCCTAACACAAGCATCAGATAAAGACTCAATTATAATGTTGAGTCTGTGGAGCTAAATGGAATTACCGCACCCGAAATGTGCTGGCCGGACGGACCTTCATTTTTTCTTGCCCCCTCCCGTTTAAAACAAAGAAGTCTTGAAAATACAAAAATAAGTGCAAACCTCACTGCTCGAGCTTCCTTGCATGTTTTGTGACCGTCTTGCAAGTTAATGGCCTGTCCTCGAGTCTCAGGTCTCGGAACTACACGGACGGTCTCAGACTTACAAAATTAGGGCGCGAAGGATTCATGTCGGAACCAGCCTCTTGAAATCTTGCCCAACCTGACTTGTTTTGTCTCTGGTTACCTTGGAACGACTACTCGCCACCACGCTGCACGTGCAGTTTGCGTAGCCACACAGCCCTCACGGATGGAGTTGAGTTCCAAGTTTCGAATACCAGGTACCCGCAAATTCAAACAAATCACGCTGGTAATATTTCCCAAGCACAGCCTTGTTCCCCATCGAATCGCAGAGGTAATGCACCGCAATGAAACCCTTATGGCTGGAATGAGCCCTTCCTGTTCACAGTGACAGCGTCTAGATGGCTCTGCCTGCTGCGAAAGAAGATCGCGTATCACAACATTGCCACCTGGCGGCCAAACCAGAAGCTCTGCTTACAAGCCTGCCACGAGGTGGCGCTGCAACGCGCCCGCCAGTCGACTGAGGCGAACGTAAATAAACACAGAGACCGGCGGCCGTAAACGGGGCCCCAATTTCCCATGCCAACAGCGCGTCAATGGTCACGCCACATCCCGTTATCGTCCCGGTACGCCAACAACATCCCCTGGTGCACCGGCAAGCGGCTTCAGTTTTCCCCCGGCCCCTGGCCGGCCCTGCCCTCGCCGACTCTGCCAGGAGCGTCTGTCGGCGTCGGGTGGGTTCAGACCGTTCGGACGAAATCAGACAAAAAGAGCAGAGGGTAGTGTAGAGCCGGCACCAGCAGGGCTGGCGAGACCGGATCTGCAACGCTCCAGTGGAAACTGCAACGTCAGATGACACGGCTAACCGCAGATGAATCAATCATGGCAAGGGGTGGTAAGGACGCATGACATGTTGGAAACCCCGTGCCAGACACGTGCCAGAATTCCGGTAGAATGCAGGCTATTCCCATGTTGTGTTCAACGCCTCGTTGACCTGGGTGGGTCATTGCGTCATCTCGGAAATGTCGTGTTTCCCCGAAGCAAAGGGGTAACCTGGTGATGCAATGCTTACCAGGTGGTCAACTTAGAATCCGACGCAGAACGAGGATAACCTGCACTCGATCTGGATCCCGGCACATTTCTGCCCCGTGCTGAGGCTCCTTGTCAGCCATGAGATCAGCCGACTCATCAACAAGTGTTCACATACCAAGGGCACACCCAACAGTGCGAAATTTTTAAAATGAAACTGGGCAGTAAGAGCATTTCAGCTATACAAAACTATCGTTGCAAGGCGTTTATACCAATACCAATAATACGTACAAAACAAAATCGAGATAACGCTAGGCCGTTTGGCAGAAGAAACAGCATGCCACACAACATTATGTACGATTAGGTATATGCATTATAACCGTAAATGCTTTCATCGCGTCTTACTTTGCAACGGCTTACATATCGACTTCAGGTTTTTCAACACTGATGCTAATGCACCTTAGTTAAGAAACCCGATGGTTTCAGGGCTCCGGATTACTCGAATTTCTTCTGTCTACAGCGAGCTGTCACGTCACACACCGCCCACCCACAGCCCATCCGTGACCCGGCTGAGCGAGCGTACCACCGCCGACGGTCGGCGGGCCCTCACCATGTTGAAGAAGAGGCCGAAGTGGCCGCCCTCCACGGCCTTGTCCAGGTCGGCGTCCTTGAAGACGATGTTGGGCGACTTGCCGCCCAGTTCCATGGTGACCCGCTTCAGGTTCGACTGGGCCGCCAGGGCGCTCACAGTCTGTCCCACCTGAGGGGAGACACCGTCTTAGTACAGATTACACCGACAGACTGCACTGACTCAGTGCAGACTACACCGCCTCAGTACAGACTACACCAACAGACTACATCAACCACCACAACACACCAAGTCACTACAGACTTTACCGCCTCAGTACAGACTTCACCGCCTCAGTGCAGATTTCGCCGCCTCAGTACAGACTACACGGCCTCGGTAAGTCCGAGAGGCGAGCAGACAGGGCACCGTTTCCCTACAGACCAGACACGTCAGCTGTCATCCACCGCCCCGGCGACGCCGGCAAATATCGTTCATGACGGCTCGGCGACTGCCCGAGGTCTGACATGGCTGACGGTGGTCCACAGCACGGGATCGCCTAACGGGAGCTACTGGGCTCCGTTGCTCGAAATCACATCGAGACGAAAAATGGGACCGAGACCTTGGGGGATGGAAACAGCATACACGTTCACCAGCACCAATGGCTACATTTGTTTCGTGATCAATGGGCCGTGTGGCGTGCAGTGTCCCACTTCTTCCACGCTGAAAGAGCAGCACGATGTGCAATGTGCCACCTTCATACGTTCAAGGCAAGAGACGCTGCTCGGTACCTCAGCTACCTCGAAGCACAACATTAAGGGTAACGCATAACTGTCTCAAAGTTCAGATACAGAACGGGGTGCATCATCTTTTTCACAACAAATCTGTCGTTATCGCTAAGCGCCCCGTCAACCCATGAGTTGAGCACGACCGACTGCTGACGCAGGCATCAGTTCAGCCCAGTACAGGCCGGCCCAGTGAAAGAACCCCGTTTGGCAGCCCATCGGTGGCGGGAGGACCGCTTCGCCTACCTCTGTGGAGCCGGTGAAGGCCACCTTGTCGACGTGCATGTGGGAGGCGAGCGCGGCGCCGGCCGTCGGGCCGTAGCCGGGCACGATGTTCACAACGCCGGGAGGGAAGCCGGCCTCCCGAATCAGGTCCGCCACGTACAGCCCAGTCAGCGGCGTCTCCTCGGCCACCTTCATCACCACCGTGTTACCTGGGGACGAATCACCGCCGCGTTACCTGGGGATGAGTCACCACCGCGTCATCTGGGGACGAGTCACCACCGTGTTACCTGGGGACAAATCACCACCGTGTTACCTGGGGACGAGTCGCCACCATGTTACCTGGGGATAAGTCACCACCGTGTTACCTGTGGACGAGTCAACACCGTGTTACCTGGGGACGAATCACCATCGTGTTACCTGTGGACGAGTCAACACCGTGTTACCTGGGGACGAGTCACCACCGTGTTGCCTGGGGACGAGTCAACACCGTGTTACCTGGGGACGAGTCAACACCGTGTTACCTGGGGACGAGCCGGCACAGTGTTACCTGGGGACGACTCAACACCGTGTTACCTGGGGACAACTCAACACCGCGTCATCTGGGGACGAGTCACCACCGTGTTACCTGGGGACGAATCACCGCCGCGTCATCCGGGGAAGAGCAGCCACCGTGTTACCTGGGGACGAGTCGCCACCGTGTTACCTGGGGATAAGTCACCACCGTGTTACCTGGGGACGAGTCAATACTGCGTCACCTGGGGACAAGTCACCACCGGTTACCTGGGGACGAGTCAACACCGTGTTACCTAGGGACGAGTCAACACCGCGTCACCTGGGGACGAGTCACCAGCGTGTTACCTGGGGACAAGTCAACACTGTGTTACCTGGGGACGAGTCACCGCCGTGTTACCTGGGGACGAGTCACTACCGTGTTACCTGGGGACGAGTCGCCACCGTATTACCTGGGGACGAGTCAACACCGTGTTACCTGGGGACGAGTCACCACCGTGTTACCTGGGGACGAGTCAACACCGTGTTACCTGGGGACGAGTCGCCACTGTGTTACCTGGAGACGACGCAACATCGCGTCATTTGGGGACGACTCAACATCGCGTCATTTGGGGGATGAGTCACCATCGTGTTACCTGGGGACGACTCAACGTCGCGTCCTTTGGGGACGAGTCACCACCGTGTTACCGAGGGACGAATCACCATAGTGTTACCTGGGGAAGCATTACCACTGCACACATACCCAGACAAAGACAGGCCTGACGGAGGTGACGTTCGTCTCCACTGTTCGGTGGCTCACCTGCGGCCAGTGCAGGGCCCAGTTTCCAGGCCTGCATCAGCAGAGGGAAGTTCCAGGGAATGATCTGGGCGCACACTCCGACCGGTTCGTGGCGCGTGTAGCTGTGAACGCGGCGAGAGACGTCAATCACTGGAAGCACAAACGACCACCACATCTGAGGAACTGCGAATTACCACTTCGTTAGTGATGGTCAGCGGGCTGTTTATCGATACGTGCATATGCTTGGGTCGCTCCTTATCTTACCTGTGTTGGCTGATAGTGTGTTACACTGACGGAGATCGCCACCACGTCAACGGCGTGACTCATACACAACTGGAAATCCGAAAGGTTTGAAGGGTTTTGAGCTCGTTTTCAGAGGTTTTAACATTACAGCTATTACAGTTGCTGGGAAGAAGTGGTCTGAATTCTTACTCAGACCCTTCACCCCCAAAAAATTAAAACTCACGTCATATGCTTACTATGCCATATTTTACGGCCATACACTATACCATTCCAGACACATGGGCCTAAAGCTAAAGATCCGCGTGATTCTTTGATAATCTGATTAGCTGAGTAGCTCTGACTAGCAGAGATTAACCCCACGGCTCAGGTGAACAAGGCCTGATGACACCAGTCGACCGTGCGCCAAGCTACACGTCGGCGGCGGCTAATTAAAGCGTGAATTCTTGGAAACACACTTTGGACGACAGAAGTCGAGCCATTTCAGGGGAGTAAATGGGTGATCGGCCACGTCCACACTGATGCAAGCAACGACATAAAATGACCACTAGAGTGGCGACGCCAGTCGAGGAGGGAGGAAGTCAGACATGGTGTCCACTAGCTCGGAAAAATTTATCGTTATCTCTATGAAGATGGACAGAAAGGACCCGAATATGTCGTCTGCCTCCACTGGTTTTGTTTGCGCCCCTCCTGGTCCGAATAACGACGCCACCACCAGTTTGCGATAACCATCTCCCACATTATCAGCGTTCAAAGACGGACAGGCCGGCAGCGTCACGTTTGCCCGTATGTGGCGACTTCAGAGCCACCGCAGCGTCCATTCAAAGCATGCAGCGCGCCACAGCCCCGGGCGCAGCGCGGCCGTGACCTGGCGTGGCCTCCAACGACCCTGAGCTGGCGCGGGCGGCGCCTACTCACCAGAACTTTTGGCCGTCGGCCGGGATGGTCTGGCCGACGATCTTTGTCCGCCCAGCCGGCGTAGTAGCGGTAGTGGGCGGCGCTCAGCGCCGTGTCGGCCAGGTACGACATGTTGTACGGCTTGCCGTTGTCCAGCGTCTCCAGACTCTGGCGGCGGAACGGCGGGTCACGTGAAACGCCAGACCTTAGCTGGTCTGTGGCCTCGACGTGCTCCCGCTGGGCTTCAGGCAGCCGCCGGGAACGTGAAGTGGAAAAGCAGATACAGTTCAAAGGCACCTGTGCATCAGCACAAACTACATGCCCTTTCTCAACAAAATTCTAACCGTCCCCAAAACTGCACTAGTTACAATTTGAAAGTAACACAACATTTCGTACAATGTATATTTCCCATTACATCCTACTATAGTGTCAAAACGTTACGGACATGCCAGACCTAAAAACGGAAATATTGTGAAGCATAACAATGGCATGTATTAAGTTTAATAAAACTTCTTCTGGTATTTAAAACCAAAAATGGCGAAAATGACCGTCTTCAAATTCAGTGGCATTCGGCAGCCACAAGCCAAGACCAATCATATCATTTTAACCACCGCAGACTGGTTATATTCCAGGGCGTGTGGCGTATCTGCCTACTTAAAACAGTGAAGGTCCAGACGGCAAAAAGCGTGGAAACATGTCACCGATTCCGAGTTTAAGGGGATCACGAATAAGACTGTTCAATAAACACTCCCAGAACGGCCGTGTTCGATCCGATCTCGCGCTCGCAGATGACGTCAACAGCCTGGATGGATTTCCCCGACAGACCACCACATCACCACCGCACAGCGATCCAGCCGGACATTGCAGACCTCGAGGAGAACAGAAAGCTATTGGGCAACACGTAGACAAGTGTTAGCAGGAATCCTGGGTTGTCGGAAGCGGAGAACACAAAGGTTCCTCCACAGCTGGAAATATGACATTTCCTCTAAGCTAAGGAAGGAAAGGAATGGCCATAACTTTTCCCCCAACTCCGAAAACGTTTCACCGTTACTAAAAAGACATAAGATACTGGGGATCCAGACCATGTGCTAACACGAGGTCACGTCTCCATTTGAATCATCCTACCTATCACCAAATGCTGCTTTCTCATCAGATTTCGGCCACTTGTTTAGGAATTTTGACAATCACAGATTATGTTCAAGAAATGGCATTTCAAAAACACAATCCCTTTGATCTTCGTCGGAGATCAGGTGGCCAAAAGACATCCAGGCTACGAGTGGCCAACAAAAAACGAACACATAGCCCCGCTGACACCTTCTCCCGATCCACCTTTGAAATCAGGAGCAGATGGTCGCCTTTATCTCTGCACCTGTCTCGGGTGACTCACGTGGGTGATACATTAACATCAACCCCGTGTTGCATGCATGTGCGTCTGCCTGTAACGGATGACCAGAAATGTCACATCAAGTAGTTCTTCTTACGGCGGGTTAGGTCTGATCACGTGATTCTAGTCATGTCAAGGTGGGTATGATCACGTGGTTCTACTCACGGTCAGGTGGGTGATCTACTGATGGCCAGGCGGGTCTGATCACGTGGTTCTACTCACCGCCAGATATGTCTGGTCGCGCTCAATGAGATCGGCCAGCCGATGAAGCAGCCTCCCCCGCTCGGACGCGTCCATTGTGCGCCAGGGCGAGCCCAAGCGGAAGGCCTCGTTGGCCGCCGCCACCGCTTTGTCCACGTCAGCCTGCGCGAGGGGATGACAGTAAGTCGCGTCCGTAACGTGCAGCCAGCACGAACGTCCACGACTGCAAGCGAGACTATCGCATCCGGCATCGGCTGTGTACTGGCAACTTAACCACACCGATCCTGATGGCATGCAAAGAAGGCTGAATGCCATCAAGAGATGGAAGTCGTACCTCTTGACGGCATGCACCCTCCGTTGACATGCAACCGCATTCTGACACGTTGTACCGCCAACAGAAATAAAAAGCGAGTACGTCGGACATTTTGCAATAAATGGGATCAGAAACAAACCAACCTACATATTCCTTACACCCACCTTGTGCTCCTTTTACATTCCTGTTTTATCCGTTACCCCTACTTTTCATTTATTATCCAGGACAGCGTCTCTTACACTCACCTTGTCCCCCTCCTGAACCTCGCAGAGCACCGCTCCCGTGCGAGGGTCGTTTGTGGGGAACGTGCGACCGGACACAGACTTGTGCCATTCATTGTTGATGAAAATCTGCAACAGAAACAAAGGGATGTTATTAGGGCAGGACGCATGAGGTGCCTGTGGTAAAAATGCGGGGCAAAAAACACAAAAACGCTTTGAAGTTGCTTTGCAGAGAAGGATAAGGTACGATGCCAACATTTTATGGCGATTCACATGTAAAACTACTTACAACTTAGCTGCGGGGTTTTTGAGTAGGTTCAATAGCTTCTCGCTAGGAGGAGGGAGGGGAAGGTCAACGTTAAAATGTAACGACTTAATGCTGCTCTTACCATACTGTTTCAAACATCGGAAACTGTTTAAGCGAAATAGCAAACTTGGAGGTTTTCAAAATAAAAGTACATTTTACCATAACGTTTTAAAATTTACTACTTTCTGTACCAATCTTTTGCTAGTAATAGCCAATTTTTGGAAACCTTTGGCAATAACGGGATCAACTTTGCCCTCTGCCCTCTGCCCTGTCCCTCTGGCTACCTTACTGCGCGAGTTCGAGTCTCACCATTCTTTCTCTCTCACCAGAGGTCAAGAAAGCTCCAAACAGTCTCCATAAGAATACCCTTGCGATACGCCAGTCGAAGACCAAAGTTCACACAAGCTGTTCTTCAACATTCCCAAAAACACCCCGGCGTTTCCATCTGTACGGCCCACAGCGGTTTTCGCCGATGACCCGAGGTCAATGGTCAATATGAGACTTTACTTTCCAATATCTTGACATAACCCGGCGTTTCGTTCCTATTTAGTGCTTAGTATCAGCAGAGTTCAAGCATAATTTTACTTCATAGCTTGTGAGTTTTTTCCCCAGTTTAGGCGTAACAGAACAAAGGTTAAAGCCCCACGGCAATAAACCACCAAATTACCACCGGCGACGTGACGTGACACGATAGGCGGTGCACGAAATGTTCAATGGACGTCCACCGTACGACGTTGGGAGCAAACCTGAGTCGACTTTGTCTCATCTGGGCCGGCTTGGACGCAAGTCTGGGCTCACAGGTTTTCTGGCCTCGAACTCATGTGAATCGACTCAAAATTGTCCAGGAACGGACTCAGCCTGAATTTCAGTCACGGAACACTACTCGGAAAGGGACCCGTCTTCACAAAATTGTAAAGAGCTGGGCTGGGACTCAAACTCGAATTAAGACAAGCCCGACTCTGACTCGGACTAAGACTCAGACTGAGCGAAGTCAGGACCAGACGGGTGCCGGAGCCATGCATCTACCAGAGCGCATACGTCTTGCAAACGATAAGAGAGATCGACTGCGCAGGCCACACGAGCCGTCACCAGACCGTCACTAGACAGGAGTCACCAGTCACCAGACGCTGAGCCAAAACTGCTGGACACGCGACACAAAACGGACCGGGAAATGAGTGGAACGAGGCTAGATCTGGTGTTCTGGAGCGGGCTGGTCTGTATCCCGCTGGGTGCTCGGCCTCACACCGACGACCGACGCGGAGGGCCACCCAGGCACTGGCAGGCGGCACGGCTGCAGGTGGCGCCTGCGGGCGGCGCGGATTTCAGGAGGCGCCCAGACGGCGCCGACCGTCCCCACCCCGGCTGATGCAACTGGGGACGGGGCGAGCTGTCCCTCTCGTGGCGCGAGGAACAGGAGGCCGTGGGATTTCCGTGAAGGCTGACGACGTTCACAGTGTCATGTTCCATCTGCAGGCCGCCAATGCTCGGTTATATGGCCGACTCTGCTCGGCGTTCTTATGTCGCGACAGAAAACAACGCGCACCAGCGTTTATGCACTGTCATCAAGGACAATGCCCCTTCTATTGTTTCAAACTGGGAAGTGTTCAACCGCAGTCTTAGGAACGGATTTCTAATGAGTCTTTGGCGTCAAAACGGTGTATTTGAGGAGTTTCACGGTGTTTTCCCGCGAATTATTCCTGTGTTCTTTATATCTGCGCCCCAACTGGGGGGGGGGGGCTCAGGGGCGCACCGACTTCACGATCATTTGGCTCTGCGCCCCAGTGACTGCTCTGTTGCGTGGCAACATGAGCGGGCCCAAGCCAATGAACGTTAGCGTTCAGCGGAAGGCTCATACTACTTTATCATCGACGAGTAACGTCAGAACATAGTTTTTACTCCTCAGGCTGCTGACGCTTCAGCATATTTCACAGAAAACAAGAGTCCTAAAAACCTGAGCAGCAGCAATTTGTTTTCTTTTTCCGACCGCATCCGTCTCTGAAAATTTAGCCGATGTGGGACATGAAACATACATTTCCGTTCAGACCATGTCACTTCAGCTATAATGCAAAACTATACAGGTGAAACTTTAACGGGCTTCAGTAAAGCATGAAACGCAACGAGCGAGCCTGTAGATGGTCGGCCTTCATACCTGATACACCGTTGTAACATCAGGGGCAGCGCAGCAGGGGGGGGGGGGAGAGGCAGTTGCCGCCCCTGCCTGCCGGCAAGAGGCAAGAGTATGTTTTGCCCCCCCCCCCAAAGAAAAATGGGGGAGGCCTTGTTACCCAAACCGAAAGTTTTACAGTTGCACACGTTATCAAAATTCAGATCAAAGAGGCCACCGTAACTCAGTTAGGTGGTCCTTAATCGATCGCGCTCAAAGCATTTTCTGGATCAAGAGGCCCTTTTCTAAATCAAGAGGCCTCCTTTATGAATTAGGTATCCCTTCGGGATCAGGAGGCTCTGTTTTGTGTTAAGGAGGCCCCTTTGAAGGCGCGGGAGGCCCCCTTGGTGAATCAGGAGGCCCCTGTTCTGTATTAGCAGGTACCCTCTCTATATCAAGAGGCCCGTGTTCTCGAACAGGAGACCCTGTTTTGGGATAAGGAGGTCTTTTGATGCACTGGGAAGCCCCTTGAGCAGGTGCAGCCAGGGGGGGGGGCCTTTAGGCCCGCATTTTCAATGAACATCGTCTGCACATCGTCTTCCCGGCAGGCGGTTTCGTAAGATTTCAGTTCACACTGGGCCCCCCCCCTTGAGAACACCACGGCTGCGTCCCTGGCCCCCTGCATGTATCAGGAGGCCCCTGCGAGGCGGTCCCATTCTGTCTATGCCGCGCCTGGAAAGTTCCGCCCCCCCCCCAGACTCGAAATCCGTGGCGCCGTTCCTGTGTGACATGCCTGTTTCCGTCTGACGCTCCGATGTCGAGGCGTGAACAACGACCTTGGCGTCTGTCTGGCCTGCCCAGCCACAGGCTGCTACAGTCAAACCAGTTCAGGGGCGGCTCGACTTGGCCACGGTGGCGGGCCGCGACCGAAGCCCGGCCGCCACCGCTGCTATGCCCTGCCGCTGCGGCGCGGCGCCGACACCAAGTGACGTCGAATCGTGGACGGAGCAAAGCCAGGCGAGCATTGCACACCGACTGCGGGGCACTCATCGACACATGTCTGAGCCAGGGGTGTGGTTTTCTATCTCTTTGAGGGTGCCCCGGCACCCACAAAGTGCAAATGGGCGCCCACAACGCGACTTCGGCACCCACAACTTGAAGTATGTTTAAATGTTCACACAGGGGTGTTTATCTCTAAATGATTGGGAGGCCGAGCCGAGGGCCCAAAAACCTAACCTTCCCCAAATTTGGGTTTCTCAACGGATTTAGCCCACTTCATGTTTGTCAGCGGAAATCTATACGTTTTTTTGTTACTCTCTGCCGAAAAAAAATTACATTTATCCCCAATTTTATATATATATATATATATATATATATATATATATATATATACAAGCATCCATTCTCATGTATACATACATATATATATATATATATATAGCACAGACCGATATATGGACAAGAGAGAGAAGATGCACATAGAGAGGCGTCGATATCTGTGAATGATTGGGGAGGGGGCGAGCCGAGGGCCCGACACCTCGCCTCCCCAAATGTGGGTTTCTTAACGGATTTAACTCACTTTATTTTGGCAAAAGAGAATTTACAAGTTCTTTTGTTACTATCCAGCACATAAAAATTGCATTTATCCCCGTGCGTATAGGAATACATATAGACAGAAGATAAAAAAGATAGATATCTCTTTACACCATATTCTTTACTTTCTGCCTTTCTAATTGCGGCCGCTCTTTTTGTTATTATTAATCACTTCCCTTTAAAACCGTCAGAAAACACTGGGGGGCCCAAACCAACATGAGGGGCACAGATCAACATTTGGTGGGCCAGGGCCATTTCAAAAGAATAGAAACTCACTCCCCTGTGTTGAAATATAGTTATATTCTCAGGTCGAATCAGCAAATCAGCTTATACCATATGTCATATGTCAGTCGCGTACGACAAAATTTGTACGGAAAAAGCAACAATTTTATGCAATTAACCTCATATTCAACGCACAGCAAAAACAGATGTTTGCTTTTGTAACATATGTATGATCACTGTTCCGTATTCCCGCAAAATTGCTAAATATCTAGTGTAGACCGCTTGGCTCAGAGGGGAGGGGCATGGCCCCATGCTTCCCCCCCCTGGCTACGTGCCAGGTTAAGTATGAGGCGACCATTATGGATTCAGGCAAGTACAGCTGCAGTTCCACGAATTTCCCCCCGCAAGTACGCATTACGTGAATAGATGGAAATACGCCGGTGTTGTCTATCAAAACAACCGTCAGTGACGTTCATTACTGCGTTTGGTACAGCAAGACAGTGTTGGGTAAGCACCAGTTGCGTCCAAGGCTTATTTCAATATTTTCTGCTCGCCGACTGGTTCCGTTCTCTAGTACTGTTCTTGTATTCGCGTACCGATAGCACTGTCGATACAAACGATAGGTAAAATGCGTCAAATATTGGTCTAAGATGAACAAAATGCACTATTCATTCACATGATCCACAACCAGCCTGAGATATTCCCCGGAATGTGCTTTTGAGATACCGGAAAAACAGATATGTTTCCTTTCAGAGTGTCGCCACCACAAAGCCATCCGCGGTTTGCGTCACATGTCCTAGTTTTTATCTCCCGTAACGCCTTTTTAAATGTATTCCTCTGAACTTCAGGCATAAATTCCTGTTACGAACCGCTCAACTCTCCTGTTACCCCCCCCCCCCCTCCGATACGCAATGTATGGATATGATATGCCCTATGCCCGTTGGGCACCCACAATCATTTTCCAAAAACCACACTCATGTTCTGAGCGAAACATGTTTTCGGAGCGGCTTTGTTATCAAGCTAATACTATTTGTGGCAGAAATAAAAGACGAGATTATTAAGCGCACCAGGCTCCCTTGATTCTTGTTTTCACATACTCCACGTGTGTAGTTCGACCTACGGGCCGCTATCTGAAAATGTCACGGCGTTTCTCACAGACCAGCACAAATGCTTGCGCAACGCCATGATCTCCGTCGTTTTCGCACAAAATGCAGGACTGTACGGGGTGCGCATACAGTTCTGGCGTTTTTATCATTTTCATGATGGTATTACAGAACACATATTTTCCAATATAGGTCCAAGCAGTAGTTACGTACGACACATGGATATGTTTCAGATGGCAACTCAATGCCGCTGCCGTTGGTCTCAATGACGACCTCCACACGGCCTCGGAAGGAGCGGCAGATGTTGACGATGTAGGCCTCGTCCATTCTTTTTCAAGCCTCCACGATGTGAGCCTTGGGAACCTCCGGATTGGGATGGGATCTCCCCCAGGCGTCCTCCTGCAAAACGCTCCAGATGGAGTAGTCCAACGGATTTACGTCGGAGGACTTGGTAGGCCACATTTCCCCCGCAAGAATCCGGCTCTGCTCCAAGCTCTTCCATCAGTTTCCGCTGGGTGGCGTGGCAATAGGTGCGGGCGTCCCGTCCTGTTGGAGCACAAAATTGCCGTCGGGTAAGTCTCCCTGATCCCGGGGGAACTCCGTATGCAACAGACGCTCTTATACTTCCCTGGAGCTCTTCTCTCTGGCGTTCACGAAGATGATGGGGCACTTTTTGTCGTCGGAACCGACCACGCCGAGGACCATGGCCTTCTGTAAATGCTTGTGGACCGGGTTGAATTGAACCCTGGGGCCAACCTCATCCACATGAAAGTCAGACAGGCATCTGAAGTTCCTAATGTTCAGATGGGCGCCCACGTTAAACAGCTGTGCGTCAGAAAAGATCCTGATAAAGTCTGACGTCTTCTTGTCCTTCATGAAGCTAGAGACGTTTGCTTTTTCCCAACGCACCAGACGGACGTCATCGGTCAAATGGAGCCTGTCCGATTACCCTGGATCTCCCGTGCTAATCCTGGTGGACCACGTTCTTATGGTAGACTCGGCACAGACAAACCCCTTGGTGATCCTCCTGATGGACTGCCTAGGGTTGTCACTTATGGACTGGGTCACGGCGTCCACGTTCTGGAGGAGGGTGCGGGCAGTTCGAGACCAGCCAGACCTGGGAGCCTCCTCCAGACTCTCCCCAGACTGCAGCCTGGCCTTGATTCGGTGGACGGTCTTCAGTCTCATGCCACTGTCCGCAGCCACTTGTGCATCCGTCTTCCCGGATCCAGCTAATACACACAGGTACTCAGCGACAAGTTGTCTTCTCAACTGATTATTCATGACTGGACATGGAAGGGAGGAGCTGCAGGCGTCAGGGGCGGCGCCAGGAATTTCTGACAGTGGAATGCTACTAGGAGCGCAGCCCAGACGATGACCTCATGAGAGGAGACCCCCCCCCCCTAAAAAAAATAAAAATGGGCTTTCCCCGGATTTGGGCCATTTCCTTTCGCGATTTACGATATTCGAAGTATACGATATACGATATACCTCGCAATGAAAAAAGTTGTCGTTTATCGGGCGGAAATGACGGTAAAATTGGCAATCCCTACATAAAACCCTGCCTTTTACATTACAAGGCAAATCGCCATGAAAACAAACTTTGCCACAATACATCCGAAGTTAAATTTCACCAGCAAAATGACGTTATAAAATTTCGCCATACTATACACCGGATTTCAGATGTCTATCGAAGTCGGGCTGATAATCGTCTTGCACCAGCCAGTACCGTTAAAATGACTAGGCTTCCAGAATGATTCCATGTACAAATCAACTTCGTAAATATATTTCGCATCACGACAGTTACGATTATTGTGGGGTAGTGGACATAGGCAGAACCCCACAATCAAATGGCTGTGGGATACTGGTACCCCACATACTCCACGGTGGCACTGCCCACGGCAGGCCTTTATACAGTGCGACGGGGTCAGTGGTGTGAAGCCTCCGGCCAACGGCACACCGCCAGTCCATCAGAGTCCATGTAAACCCGCTTATATATATATATATATATATATATATATATATATATATATATATATATATATACACATATATATATACGTAAACACCGACCAGCAGGACGGGAGACTGGCCTTAAACTGCACGGTCGCGCGGAAGCTGCTGAAACGGCCGACGCATGGCGACGCACTTCAAGGCCCATCAATGTCAATGACAGGTACCGCGTGGAGCGCATAAAACACCGACGTCAAGGCATTCTGCGGCGTCCAGCCAGATCGCATATCCGTCACTTCTGCCGAATGTCGGGCTTGGACAGTTTCCAGCGCGTACTACGTCTGTTGCCGTTCGCGCCGCAGCACGTCGCCTCTGGCGCCGCCCGTGCAGGGGCCTGCATATATCGAGAGGCCCTCCCCTGTCGAGGCCTCGGCGGCGCGAACAGGGGTGGCCACTGACCTTGAAGACGACGCCAGCCTTTATGCACAGGAATCCACCACGCGTCGCCGACCTTCAAACAGGGCAGGGTGGACCGACGGACCAGCGGGCTGATGGCTGATGAGCGAGATGGAATGGAACAGTTGCACCACCAACTTTCATCAAGTTTTGACAGTAGTTCTGCGACTTTCAATGGAAAGCATTCCTCAAAACATACCGGCCGCCACCCCGGAGGGAGAGGGGAGGACATATGCTCTTCTTGGGCTATGCTCGGCACTACAGAAACCCATGGGTCAGTGCCTACAACCACAGGCATCAGGCTGTCAAAGTGACGACTCGCTGGCTGTCACTGCATCCACAAATGGGCAAGTACGATACAAGATGCAGAACTGCAACTGCCGAGTCAACGACTGGCAGTTATTTGCATTTCCAGCTACGGTAGATAAACATCGCTATGCCTTCATGTATGCATGTATGCACCATACGGAGGACCTAAACGGTCGCCAAGTATACAAATGCGCATTCCTATACAACAATGGAGGGCGTTTCATCACTTCAGCGTTAAAGCGATCAGTCATCTAAACTGCACGATTGAAGCACGGGTAAAACATGAGCGAAAGACGCTCCTGCCGAAAAGACAGAAAATAATTCAAAACTAAGTGCCAAAACAAAATTCGCCATCCAAGCGACCGGCCTTCGGATCATGTGGAAGTTCCAGCTCACATGCTGATCCAGAACAGACGCACAGGTCAAGTTCGAACGAGCGCACCAGGCAAAAACGTTAGGGAGCCTGGCGCCGGGCCCGTCCGTCTGGCTCGCTGACAGCGGCTGTCAGGACCGGTCAGCGCACCCGTCCCTCCCGCTGCCGACGGAGCAGTCGGTCCCCTGTCATGGCTGGCCACTCGTCACGGTCATACTCCTTGAAGTACGGGACACCGTTACTACGCCCCGTGAGAAGGGAGTCCAAGGTCCCGCCGTATCTTTGAACATTGCCCGCCCATAACTGCCTGAACGCAGCGTTGACTGACCACGCCCATCCTGCACACGTCGTCTGCAGCTTGACCACGTGCGCCCTGAACAAGAAGCCCGTAATCTGCGGGTCCGTCCAATGCTCGACATGAGTAGGAGTCTAGACAGCAGCGTGGCGGTGCAGCGCGGAAGTGCCGGCCGATAAGTCCGCTGATGAAACCCTTGTCGCGGAGCGGCCAGCGAAGACGCCCCACAGCGGTAGGCAGGCAGACAAAGGCAAACATCGCGCAGTCGCGTGCCATTCTGGAGCAGTATCGGCTAGGTCACGATGTCATGCGATGGCGTAATACGATTCTCGGTCTGAAGTTTACGTCGCCGGTAGATAATCGGTGGCTAAACGTGTCTGCGGCATTAGCGAGCAGCCATACTTCATTACTGCCACTGGCAGAATTTTTGAATTGGAATAACCATAAATCGCGACTTACAAGGAAACCCGTGAGGTATTATAAATAATCACACTTGCGCTAAGTCCAGCTCAGAGCCGAAAGGTCTCGACAACAACCTGGTCAAGCCATCGTGTCAGTGTGACCAAGGTTTTGTTTGACTCTCCGCCGACAGGTACACGGCGTAGTGCACGATAGGTAAATCAGGTAATGTTTACCCGCCTATGGGACAGTACACATTACGTCGGATGACAAAGCAGGTTTTCGGGTCCAACGGCCGGCGATCCAGCCTGGGCCGGGTCACTGAACTCGAGGAAGGACGGCTCCACTGTGGGTCAGCGACTCCGCGGAAGCCACCGTCACCTACCTGGTACCAGCTCCGCTTACAGGATCTACAGGGCTGCGTCCCCCCGCCGGTGTGATCAGCGGATTTCTCCGGATGTCCATCACGTCGTACAATGAGCCAGCAGAGGCAGAGTGGGTTATGCCTCACGCCCCGGACACCAGCATGACGGAGGAAGCTAGCCGGTGCTAGTTTCTGACTGCCGAGAACCCAACACCATCGGCACCCCACTATCTCTTTGATTCAGCTTGCCAATGACAAACTGGCTATTGAAAACGTGACTGCCTGAGCATTAAAAATCCTCACCAGAAGAGACATAACAGGCGGCCAGAGACCACACCCACGGCCCAAAACACATACGTCTGTGCCCGACAGACCGAAGCCAAATGACTGCGTTCAAAGCAGCGCAGGACCGCACCAGGAACGGTCAGTAGCATCGCATCAGCAGCAACTGGCAACCCGACACCAGGTACAGCGACGTGGCACGGGCGTAACTTTCCGCGCACAAACTGGGACATGAGCACCATTTTGAGGTCCTCTGTTTCCGTCCAGCACTATGGGCGAAGCGTTAAGATGTTAAGATGGCGATGCGCGTACTCCCTTCGTCCCGCATAGCTCCACCCGTGGCGCGTCGCCGGCGTTTCACGGCCGCAGTCGTGGCTGGCGGCCGCGTCGGCCCACGCTGCTCGCCGTCGGCCGAACCCTTTGACGCCGAGTTGAAGCTCCGAGTGGCACGGTGCCAGGGGCCGTCCGAGCCCCCGTCGGCGCCGGACTGTGGCCGGGAATCCCCGTCCGCGCGGCTCGTCACGCTGGTCTGCCTGGCGGCCCGTCAGCTGTACAGAGGACCGGCGCCGGGCTCCCGGGGGGGGGGGGGGGGCAGGGGCGTGTCATCCCGTACCCCCTTCCCTGTCTTTTTTTCCGATTTGCGGTCTACAATTTCACGACAAATTTCGACTTAAGACCGCCTCTCTCCCTGTTTCTTTGAACCTAGCTTTCTTTCCCAAAGCCCTGGATCCGCGCCTGAAGCA
This sequence comes from Capitulum mitella, assembly GCA_030062745.1. NCBI lineage: Eukaryota > Metazoa > Arthropoda > Thecostraca > Pollicipedomorpha > Pollicipedidae > Capitulum > Capitulum mitella. The sequence goes on along the minus strand of CP099852.1, from coordinate 6,320,583 downwards.
CTCGATCAAAAACCAGCCCACAAAAAGCCGTCCACTGAATCTCCGGGCGAGCCACGGCTGTCAGGTCTACCCGTGGCTGGTCCTCGGCGCAGCCGGCTGCCGTCCAGCGAACACCCAGCCAGCTGTTGTCCAGCGGAAACCCAACCCGCTGCCGGTCAGCACCCAGCCGGCAAGACTGAAACCGGCACGGCGGGAATAAAAACCAGGCTTGTTTTATGGAATAAATCCGGCGTCATTTGCCGCCGTTCTGGTGTTTTGGAGAAGCCGTGCATAAGAAAATGTTACCGCGGTGTGAAACGAATGCGTAGGTGGCCGGAATCCTTCGTTCCGGCACCAGTTTTCCGCACGGCATAACAACGCTGCCTCAAATTTTCCAAAAATATCCCTATGCCAACATCCAAAACCTTACCTCCGCAAACATTTTCCACGCACCGCAAGAACCAAAGTGCAACATGGCTCCTTCTCCCGGCATCCTCCCCCACACAAACACTTTTACCCTGTTCCCCTACGGGCCCGTCCATCAGGCCGTCGACAGGGAAACAATAAACAGACACGGCAAGATGCAAAGATGGGCGACACAGAACACCGGCTAACGCTTCAGAAATCCACCAGCGTTCAAGGCGCCTCGTTCTGACGCCAGACAAAGTGAAGAGCCAAAGAGGGGCAAATGAGCCACGCATCTTAGACGCTCAGCAGCGGGTAAAACGAGCGTACAAACCCTGTCTTCATTTCAAGAAAATTCCTATTTTTGCCAAACGCACCGAAGAAGACAGAGAACAAGAATTCAACGAAACAAAGACATACAAAATTAGATATATCCTGGACATGCTGGATATATGCATACATGATCAGTCCACATCAGTCCAAGTCAACTGCTGGCTGTGGAAGTGGAGAGAATGTGGCCCCGGATCTGGAGAAACATAAGAAACTGGCGAAGGCTTGGACACCCCGCGCTGGCGGTTGACGACATCCGATTTACCGTCTGAACGGCCAGACGGGAAACCAGCCGGTCGGCTTGGAGGGGCTTGGCCTATCAAAATTAACACACGCGGGGCTAGGTATCATTTCTTTAGGATGCCAGCATAAAAAATTGCATCGTACCGCTGCTTAAAGTTTGACAAAAACCAATCCAGTTCTAATTGCATTTCTGTCTTGGAAAGCTGCGAGAGACGGTAATCATCCTGTTTTTCTACACCGCAGCCGCCAATTTTATTCCCATGGCGATGTCCTTGCGACCATGCCATGTACTGGGTACTGAGCTGAAGGCGTTGGGGGCCGGCCGCGCTCAGTTGAGCGTCGCAAAACCCGCGCAACTGGTGACAATGACTGGTTCCGGTAGGCCCTGATTCGGACCTCTGTTCAGAGCTCCTCACAATGACCATGGCGCCAGACCCTACCCGATACATCGCCGCAGGACGCGGAACAGGGGCGCAGCCAGGATGTCATTACGGGGGACTCAGGGTAAACTGGAATACGAAAGCCGCCTGCCGGGAAGACGATGTGCGCTGGTTTTCACAACAAAATGAGGGCCTAAGGGGGGCCCGGCCCCCGCCTCCCCCCCCCCGCTGCCCCTGTGAAACGGAACACGGTTGTCAGGGGAGGGCTGCGTTCCTCCGCAGTGTGAGCGCAGTTCCGGAACACGCGCTCGACAGACGGCCCATCCTGCCTCCCCTGAACACAGTCCTGACTGCGCTCTCTGCGGGCGCGAGGCGACGAACGGTCCCTCGGGGCGGTGAACTGCGTCGTTGGAGGGCTCGGCGGCACTCACCCCCGTGTGCCGGATCTCGGGCTGCGTTATGGGCTGCGGGATGGCCGCCGTGGCCAGGCCGGCCGCGCGCTGAGCCTGCGCCGCTCCGGCCACCGCCTGCCTTCCCGCCAGTCGCAGCATCGTGAAGAACCGACACGGCCACGGAACACGGTGCGGTCAACTCTCAAGCGGACCCAGCTAAACGCCGACTGACACCCGGCTCCGGCGCCAACAGCTGACGACCGAGCCAGCTGAGCCGGCTGAGCAGATACCAAAACCATACGGCTGCTGCTGCACCGCAGCGGCGGATGGTGACGTTCGAAGTTGGTGCGTGGCTTGTCAGATGGCGAAACAATCGCACACCAGCTTATCGCCATGCTGGTGGTGGCTCGCTGGTGAGTGAGGAGCGTGGGCAGACCTTATCACAGAGAAGATTTTACCTGCGTCATACAGGCCACCGGATCCACCTTTGATGGGACCGAAAGTCACGAGAACCCCCCTTCCCAGCCCCCAGATCTCGAGATCCAGAAGTCGCACAGATAAAGTAAAAATACTGTTGGAAACACCCTCACAAAATTACAAGAAAGCACCCAAATTTAGTCTTATCAGGTCAACATAGATGTTGCCAGAGGTCATCTTAGGTCAAATCATCTATTCACATTTTTGCCGGAAAACGGCAATAATGAAGGCATTTATGTGGTTCCGACGACATTACGCGTACTAAAAAAGTATGATATACCTGTTTGGTGCAGTAAAACAGCACTGGAGGTCATGCTTAGTCATTTCACGCGAAACTGAATGTGAAAGAAAAGTCAGGCTTTTGTAAGCGAAGACGTCGCGTTTTTTCTCACTGCAACAGTATGTGCTTGGGCTAATTCAAACCGAAAATGTATTTAGGATGCATATTAATTTTACAACCATCATATTTAGGCTAAAAAGGTCAATCCAGATGAAACCTTTGACGCCTATAAGTCGAAAGTTTCTGGTATCTGTCGGTATCACCTGCTGCATTGCCAATGATCAGACATGACACAGCATAAAATCCTTCAGCATCGGTTCATGTGATATCTCTTCTAGATCACGAAGCCCATCTCCCAAACCATTTCCTTCGCGTAAATCACGCAGACGCCGAGCGGTGGCGCGGCTGCAATGTAAAAGCCCAATATCTGACTGGAAGTTATTTTAGCGGTGGCCATGGTCTCTGTTTTGGCGACCAGAATATAAGAGAACTGGGGCAATAGAAAATGAACAGAAAGTAAGCATAGATATGTTCCTTTTCATTGTTCAGGAAAAGAACTATCCCTGAGGAAGGCCCGTGACCGAGATATAGGATTAAATAACTCGCGCCCACCGGGGTGGGGCGTTTCGACCCCCCGGGTTTTTTGGTTTTAACAAAAAACAACGTGCGAAGCGCTTTCAGCATCTTTTCTTACATCCTTCGCTCTTGCCCTGTAGGGTTTTCAACTTCCGCTCATGGCAGGTCACTGGCCTAGGTCACGTAAAAGAAGCCAACCTCCGATTTTTTTAGTTTTTTTTTTAAACCATGCCTTAGATCGATCAACCTAAGACTTTCAGCATAGGTGGGCACTGGTCCGTTACTCCGTTACTCCGTTACTAACGAAGTTACTTTTTTGAGTAACGGAGTAACGGACCCGTTACTTTTATTTTACTGTAACGGACTGAGTAACGGAAGTTACTTTTGTGGTCCGTTACTCCGTTACTTTTTGGTCCGTTACTCCGTTACTCCGTTACTCCGTTACTTTTTTAACTCCTTACAGACACCGCCAGGCTTTATTTGCATCGGCATACGCCATTGGCTACTTGAATAGCCAACACCCAATAGCGTGCGGCGATACAAGCGCGGCTGGGCGCGCACTCAGCTGACAATCGCGGAGTAGACTTGTTGACAGTATTCGTCAGCTGATAAACGTTGACGGCAAGCTGGCAGCAATGGTTCAGTATAAAGGCCAGCTGACTTTGGTCTCTTTTGGGACAAAAGTATTGAATTATGCGTAAGTTTGATATGACTTAAAATTATAAATTAACCAGTCGTCATTTTTCAGGCTAAAAGATATCAAAGTTATTATCATTTATACTGGAACAGCCAGCTGACGGCAGTTTTCAACGTTGTCTCAAGTTAGTCACGGATTGCTTACCACCGCCACACGGTTCACCGCCAAGATCACCCAAGGCTGCTGAGCACATGATTACTGCCGCCATGGCCTTGGATCTGTGATGTTCATGGGGCGATGGAGTGGTGACTGATTCTTGACTGGTCTGAAATTTTAACTACCTGACACTAAAATGTCCCATCAAGGCGTCTTTACGCCGCCACTGGAGGTCGAAAACCTTGACTCGGAGTCTGACGGTGCCTCAGCTTCGGAGGCAGAGGACGAGCCCGGTCTGGGTCACCCATGGCCACATCTAGAAACGTACTTTGAGTTTAAGGAGGAGGGGAAAAACGTCATTTTTACGTATGTCCTGTGCCGACCGAAAGAGGTTATAATCAAGGGTCACAAGAGTAGCCTTTCAAACCTAAAGGCACATATCAAGAGGAAGCATTATTTACGGTATTTCCAGGTGAGAACAATGTGCACAATAAGTTGTCAGTAGTGAAGCATAATTATGAGCTTGTCGACTATTGCTTGGACTATTTGCCTTAAACATATTCTCTGCAGGCAGTGAGATTCACATTACCCGGGGGGGGGGCAGATATGCGGTAATCTACCTTTCGGCCGACGCCTACCCGTAATTTTTGGAGACGCGGAAGTGGCAACACAAGTTGTGTGAACAATTTAGCCCATTCAGGTATTTTTCTAAGCACTGGCCCTACTGGATGTGTAAACTGACTTGGTTAGGTAACTCTTGAATTTTGATTCAGTTGACACATGTTTGCCTTCAGCCGATACGAGCTAACCAAACCAAAAAAACAGGCAAATTGAACCTAACAAAAAATTAGTTTTACATGCCCATCTAGGGCAATCCCTGCAACCATACAGTAGGTTTTAGGTTAGGTTAGGTTAAATCATTTTTAACTTGGAGGACAGGCTACATTGTCCATGCGATTCGAGTTACCACTTCTACGTTCCCGAAGAAAAATATCAACTGGCCGAAACACCTTTCGGCTGACACATTATTTTTTGTAGACGCAGAAGTGAGGACCCAGACTGAAACATGATATCAGCCGTTGCCACTTTTGCACCTTCGAAAAATATGCATTGGCCGAAAGGTGAAGATTACCAATTCTGCCCCCTCCCCTCCCCGCCCTTCCAGAGATCTCGAGATGCATTCGTCCAATGTTGATGGGATGAATGCCATTTAATATGTTTCAACGAGATCTCCAATTCCGGACCCCAAAAATTCAAAAATTGTGAAAATAGGGCGTGGGGGCAAACAAACTACAAAATTTGGGGATTTTTGAAAGGTCATTGCGGCCGTGTTTACCAACCAATTTTCACGGGAATAACACGGTTCAGCTTGGAATGTCAAAGTCTTTTATATACCGAAAGCTGGAATTTAAAATAGAAAACCATAGGCAGTTCCAGGGAGGGCAAGAAGGGTGATTTTTGAAATAAGAAATTTCCTTTGTTTTTGTTTGTTTTGGGTGATATAAACATCAGATGTACAACTAGCAAGCCAGTTTAAGTTTATATGTAGCGCAGAGGTGGATCCAGGTAAACAAAATTGGGAGGGCACCATAAGCACGATAGTGTGCTCCCCCATTTTTTTCAGTACCTGGGTGTGCGTTCGCCTGAAAATGTGTGTGCATACGCATTGTTTAGGATGTGTATGACTATATAAATGAGTCAGTGATCTTTATTTCTACTCAGAATGTCACGATAGTGAACCGCACAACTTTGAAGCTTCACGCACAGCACATTACCGCCGAAAACGGGGGCTTGGAACCGCCTCTGCGGGACCAATTTTTTTTTTAATGTTGACAAAACACGTGTGTATCAATTCCATGAAATGCCAGAAAATCTTGTGGCGCTGCGGCAAACAGTGTGGGAGCGACAAGCAAAAAGACACGGGTAGCAGAATCTGCCCCCCCCCCACAGGGAATAGGGTTAAATGAAGTGTTTTTAACCCGTCTCCGGCCGGGGTCAGAATGCCGTTTGCCCGGCCGGAGGGGGAGCGCGGATTTCCGTACCTCCCAGGATCTCGACTCCCATATATCGCACGGAAACAAGGAAAACATCGGCGGAAAGGTTTTGTCAAACCGAGACGAAAACATTCAAGAGTTTTGACCTCAGGTCAATTTTGAGGCCACCAGACGCCATGAAAGGTCAAAACACGTCCTTGGAATTAGGTAAATAGACACAATACCTTGTCCCTGAAAAGCTGTACTTAAGCGACATATACTGAACCGTAAGACAATAGCGAGTTCATTGATATCAATTTTGGCCTTTCACAGGGGTCATGTCAGGTAACGTCATCGTTCCAAAATGTTCCACTTGTGAACGGCTAACATCCTCCGTTGCATCTTACTTATGACCATGTTTTTGTAGCTAATTTGTGTTTTCAAGGGTGGTGAAGAGGTACTAAAGCACCTTTTTTAGTCTTTTATTTCACAATAATAAAATCCATATCAGTCATGTTTGTTTGAGTCCTTCGTCGTTTGGTATTAAAAAACCGTCAGGGGTATCAGGAATCTTACCTCCACGCGCGCGCTCGTACACAAACTAATACACACACATAATTTCAAAACAAAACAAGAAGTTCGCGAGACCGAAACGAGCTCTGAACGGAGACCATTACGTTCAGGGCGGATACTTCGAGAGGCATTGTTGATCAAACCCAGTCGATAGATGTCCGCTGTTTGTCGCATTTTGCATGCGTCCGCTCCAGCGCCGGTTGTTCCCGCTCCGTCGGCGCCGCGGGCAATGAACAGGAATTCGTTGGTTTGAACATTGTGGCTAACACAGTGGTAGAATACCCGCCGCGGCTGTTGTCCCGGCGCCGCCGACTCTACAACGGCTGGTGAGGGCAGTGGGCAGCTAGCGGAGTTTTTTGGGTAAGCGCTTTTTGTTTCTTCCCTTTGTATATGGAATGCGTTTTGCAACCACAAAGCTGCATAAAAGACTTAAAACCCGCGTTCGCTTGGTTTTCACTGCATTTAAAAAAGTAACGGAATAACGGAGTAACGGTAACTTCCGTTACTTTTTAAGGCAGAGTAACGGAGTAACGAGTAACGGACTGGCTTTTTTGAGTAACGGAGTAACGAGTAACGAAGTTACATTTTTGAGTAACGATGCCCACCTATGACTTTCAGGGATAGTAGTCGACGACATTCCAAGAACTGTGCTACCTCGAATTTTCCTGTCAAGGTCAAAATCAATGACCGGAGGTCAGCTCAGTTTCCGCCGCATTGCCCTATTTCTATTGGTTTTGAACATTTGTTCGGTTTGTTGGTGCCTGAAATGCATTCATAGGCCAAGGAAGTCACTAAGCACCCATGTCACATTTGAGATGAATTGGCGAAAAGGCGCTTAAAACCTCGTTTTGATGACCCCTGGATCATAAATGGAAACTGAAGTCGATTATGCAGTCTAAAATTGAATCAAGACGCTTCCAAACTGTGAAATGCCCTTGGGTGGCAGGTCATGGGGTAGGTATCTGGTCCGGCATCTGGTTGATGCTGTCATTTTCCAGTGGTGGTGGCCTTGAGTCTGTCACAGGGTTGAGTGGAGAAATGGCACACGATACTGAGGCTGAAGCATGCCTACACTCACAATGCGGACTTGCGGGGTCATTGTACCTACCACCACATACTATTTTGCTTGGTCCCATTTTTCCGTCAATAAGTCCCACCTTTCCTCCGAAAGGGCTGTTCCTCCCGTTCCTTTTTCCTAACATAAAAAAGCATGAAACGACAACAACTTCTGAGCTCTTTCATCGGTTTTACATCAGCCGGTTCTGGGAATTTCGTGCTTTCTCACGGCTGTTTATTGATTGAAGTGTGGTCTTTCCAGGATACTGGCACTGCAAAACGCATCCTGATTGGTTGGATGAGGAGGACCCGCGACGAGCGTGGCGTAGTGAACTGGGAGTTCCGTTAGGGGGAAGGGTTTGACGTCAAGAATAAAGGTATAATAAATGGAAGTTCCGTCTCTCTGACCAATGAACGTAGAACTTTGTGGCAAAGAGAATTTAGAATTATACAGGCATACAGCAAAGAAAAATATAGCCACAGAGGAGGTCACCAACAGAACTACTATGCCAGGCCAAAGAATCTTCTCCACAGGGCGCGTGCTGCGGGCGGGGAGGCGGTATTTGACGCCGAGCAGCGCGAGGAATACGGGCGACGACCTGCGGCGTGACCTCAGCTCTGTTCCGGAAGATGTCTCGGCCCTTTCGCGCCGCGGACGGGAAAAACCGCGGCGTGTGTTGCGGTAAGCCGTGATCGGTAACTCGGCGGGCTGGAGCGCTGGTCGCCGTTTCCTGGTAGAGGGTGTCGGCCAGTCGGCTGCCGATTCCGCTGACCGTCCACGAGCTCGAGCTGTTCCGGCTCTGGAGTGTCGGACCGCGGGTCAGCTGTCAACTGATCGGGAGAGGGTGATGCCGACTACCGCCCAGGTTTGGTATACATTTGACGGCATGTTAACTTCCGCTACAAAAATCGGCCGTTACCTGAAATTGCACAATCCCGTGTAGTGGTCAGGGCCTATGCAACAAGCTCTACTTAGGATGGCCTGCGATCCCTAACATTAATCTTAATCTAGCAAGCAGTCAGATACAATAAAAGAAGCCAATCCGCCGCATTTTTATGTCTGCGATGTTTCTGATGGCACAGGGGATGTTATTGTCAACACATACCATTCCTTAGCCGTTTCTTTCGGGTGTTATATTTCCACGCTCATGCACATGGATCCAGATGAAATGTGAGTTATCCACATTTTACCTCCGTTTTTCAGACGACCGAGTAAGCACTGCGTGACCTGTGCGTGACCTCGTTCTATCGGGACACAACGCTATCTGAGATGAAGCAATGACACGTCCCAGTGAACGAATGGTTTTATAGAATACTGCATGCCACTGGGCTAAAAAATCTTTAAAAACCGAGGCGATGGCTTGATTTTTTGACCGAGCGCGACAGCACGAGGTAAAAATTCGGACAACGCAGGATTTTTTAATGAATTATTGCCCATTGCCGGCCGAATGTAGTATAAGTTTTACCACATGCCGTTACAACTGCGATTCTGATACGATGTTTGCGTGTAGGGTAGCATCGGGAGTCCAGTTTGTTGGGACCACCAAACAAGCAAACTCGAGTCGTCACCAGTCGAGTCATCAATGTCCTCACTAGACGTAATTGACATCAGCGACTGCCAATACGTCGCCATTAACGATACCTAGTGCTGGCCATCACCCGTCATCTTTGATGTCTAACTGTACGCAAAATTGACGTTTACGCCACACATTGCATTCTTTGTCAGAAATGTTTTCCCTTCCAATGAAAAACACAACGGAGAGGTGTCAAGGTTGCGCTAAGCTTCAGAATCACGACTATGTCATTCCACCGAATATGCGCTCCAAACTTCATATGAAATAATTGGTGTCAAAGGCATCATCCACATCACATGAATGCCATTGAACTCTCTGGGGGTATGGTTCAACGCTTCTTGTTTAATGTTTTGACCTTTTTGGGCTTGTCTTCACTGAGATTGATAAAACATTATGGGAAAATCATAAGCAAGATTTAACTACGCGGCACTTGTAAATGTTTTATGCTATCTTCGACATGTGTTAAAACGCAAAACAGGGACAACCTGCACTCGTTCGGGATTTTGACGCTTGTCTGTCCATCTCTGATCTGAAATGTCGTTACGGGACTGAATGCAAGTGTCATAAAAAACAATGACTTTTTGTCACTGACGGGAGACGGCGGGCTCATCCGCAACTGCAAGTCATTAGCATGGCAACCGGGAGGAGAGGGGATGCGATTGCCGGTTGGAATGCGGATTACTGCATACAGAAATGGAAGTCGTTTTTTCCGTGGCGTAAGTGCACACACATACATTAATACCACAGTTTTTCTTCGTAACTTATCATTTGCATTTGCTGTGGAAAATATCGCGCTCGTCTCCTTCGCTAACTCACCGGGTTCGAATCAGCAACCCCATTCGCTGTTCAGCGCTCTACCCTCTGCATCGTGACGGCAACATGACGTCACTGTTTGCTAGTAGTACAAGGCAACAAACTGAGGTAACAGTGTTTAAACCTGGCCTTACCATTTCTTTAAAATTGTCCATCCATACTTTCAACCTTCCATGTAGACTTTGTGCACAAGGGGAACCAAACCATTTCTAAACCACCTCATATAGTGACAGCAACCTTACTGTCGCTTTGTTGACTTGAGCTGAGTCTGTAGCGCGTAAAATTGATTGATGTTTGGACGTACGGACCTAGTTTTGCCGCTAATAATGCATGTGTCTCCCCGCACTGTCACTGGACGACGACGGACCGCCTACGAATCCCAGGTGACGGTAAGGCATAGTTCCTGCTTAAGCTGACTTCTTTTTCCATGGCGGCCGGATTCGTCGCCACGAGAAGCGAACGCTGAATCGTGCTGATTCCTGGGCGAAACTGAATCACTGGAATCACCAAGCGAAAAGAACTGCCGTGCAGACAGTTTTCGAAACAGTTCTTCAACTAACAAGGGCCAGATATTGTTCTCCAGAAATTAACAAATGATTTATGTAATCAAATCCTATACTGTACCAGCTATGTCTGTTACCGATGGTGTTGGTGCAACTTTAGGGTTTCTGAGCTATGACTAAATAACTCAAAGGCTAAAAAAACGACTCATCTTGCTTAAACATTTAAACTGTCATCGTTCGTGCTTATACGTCTGATGCTCGTGACTAGAAAACATGATACCGTGGTTCTCAAACGCCATCGTCACGATCCACAGTCTGGGAATATATCGGTGTAAAGTATCGGGACGACGATGCATCCTGTACTACAGCCTCGCAGATATGTCCGAACGGTGGCCGATAAACGCGGAAAACACCGCGAAGGAGGGGTGGGGGAGGCAAAGAGCTCCCGGGTGGATCGGCGTAAACTCAAAGAAGGACGTGTAAGTTATGGAACGCCTAGAACCTACTTAGGACGTCGCACGCCCAGAACATCACTGAGAAAACAACTGCCTGCATGTTCATGACGAGTCGGCACTAACAAAACTGGAATCGTCGCCCCCAAATCCGCGATAGAGCAGACAGCAGCGCTCAGGTCTGCAGGTCTTTTCGTTGAAATCAACTGCACCACTGAGAGCAGCACCGCAGACAAGGTGGAAGGAGGTGACGTCCATTAAATGACTGCTGTCTGCGACGCCTGCTGGGCGCCGTTCAAGAGGCCGTGGAGAGGAACATGACGAGGAGAGGAGGGCTTCCTACCCTCGCAGGGCAGAATCACTGTGCAGAGCCGTGGGCCTAGCCTGCTTTGATCGGCCAAAGTCGGACGAACAGCCGGCGCTGCGCCGACTGTAGTCTGCCGCCGGCAGCAGCCGCGCCCCGTCCGTGGACACAGGCGGCGGCCCGACGTCGTGACGGCAGTTGGGCCGCCGGCGTCTGCGCAAGCTGGCCGAGATGAGGTCGCTCCGCGTCGCTCCGCTGGTCGTCCTGACCGTCCTGCTCACGCTGACGGTCGCCGACCGTCCGGCCCCGGCCGCGCCTCGGTCCGAGGACGAGCGGCACCTGCTCGTCCTGGTGCCTGACTCTGACCGCACCTGGTGAGCCTGCTCTGCCGGAGGCGGTCGGTCGTGTCGACGGCGCTCTCCTGCCGGCAGCCGTCGGTCGCCCCGCAGAAGGAGCCGCCCCGGCCCCGCCCCATCCAGCACCCTGGCCGTGCCCCCACCCCGACCCCACAGTCAAAAGTTGAACCAAACTGACATCCAAGGTCGAATAGTGAAGACGAAACATTCTTCCTTTTTCCTTTCAAACGTCCTTTCATCCAAACATCCAAACATCAAACATCCATTCCTTTTCCTTGCCGAAGTGATCCCAATTGTATTTTGTATTTCGTTTTTTACCTCCATTGGCCTCGGATGACCTCAGATGGCCTAAGTAAAACACCTGACTTATGGATGCGTACACAAGCCGATCCAGACCATGTGCTAAGGCTACCCTGAGCGTGACTGCGTTTCGCTGTGCTGCGCTGTAGGTGCTGTGGCGTCGTAGCACAGCAAAGGTCGGACTAAACTGCGTTGAGCTGACAAGAAAACATTGGCACGACACGAATGATGAGCAGATTACCGCGTCTTCTACCGTGCTGACGACTTCCTGTGCAGGGGAAAGTTACTGGCGTCTGATGAGCAGCACCCAGCACCCGTCACAGGAGCGGCTCATCAGACAGACAGTGTGGCAGACGTGACGCCAGCTGACGTTTGTTACGGTCTTTCGATTGTTGCCAGTGCCAACTTCATTTTCACAGAGATCCTAGTCAGCAGAGATTTTTAAGTCGCGTACATAGGCGTGGCGTTTATTGCAATACCTGTGCGATATTACATTCCATGAGAAATACAGGAGCGAATTACGAGCTCAAGAGTCCTGTAACAGAGAATTGGTAACCCAAACTTTTGATCCTATTTTCCTGCATTAGGGCCCGATGCGTTCCCTGCTCCTTCCCTCACTTCGCATGGATTTCGAGCGATACCGACGGAACGAAAAAGGGTAAAAGGGAAACGTTGCACAGGCCGTCTTTGTCCCCCTTACTCTTGTGTCAGGCCGGTCTGAAAACGGCATGTCTCCAGTGCGGTGATGTTACACGTCTGCTGGGCCGAGCAGCGACCCAGGGCGGCGAGCGACGGCCACCCGCCCGGAACTCCTCTGTCCCGGCCGCCGTCACGGCGTCGCGGCGTCACGGCGTCACGTGACTCGCATCCGCGGCGTCCGCCGTCCGCCTGAGCACCGAGTGGAGGGGGACTGGCTGGGCCGACGCACCAGCATAGGCGCCACGGACCGTTGTCAACCGCAGAACGGCGGTCGGCACCCGAGTACAAGTCTGGCATCGAGTCAAACGGTACGCCACAGTACAAGTCCGACATCGAGTCAAACGGTACGCCCGAGTACAAGTCCGGTATCGAGTCAAACGGTACGCCCGAGTACAAGTCCGACATCAAGTCAAACGGTACACCCGAGTACAAGTCCGGTATCGAGTCAAACGGTACGCCCGAGTACAAGTCCGGTATCGAGTCAAACGGTACGCCCGAGTACAAGTCCGACATCGAGTCAGACGGTACGCCCTAGTACAAGTCTGGTATCGAGTCGAACGGCACAGACGTGGGCATTGCAGTCAGAACCCGACGCCGACGATGTGGCGTCGAGCTCGAGGACGAGGTGCGCGACAGGTACCGAGTGGGAGCCACGAAAAGATGAAAAACGCCACTGAGATATATTTCCAGGACTAAGCACGGTGCTCTCGATATATCGAGATGTATCGATTTAACAGTGACATGATACAAACACTGTGGTGTAATGCAGCACACCTTATGTCTGGTCGTGAGGAGCAGATCGTTTCGTCGCAGGGACTGACGATCCAGTTGTTCCAGGATCCGGGCATGCAAACGTTTTTTAGCTTTTAGCAACTGCTGCGCTGTGCCGTCCATAGCGGGAGCTGCACAGAAAAAAACGATTGTCATTTGAATGAGTCAAGTCGATACTTTGTTTGCGGAGGTGTTGAGCGAGGGACGGGGCGCCTGGCGCGCCTGCATGTGCGGGGACGAAATTCGCCCCCACCTGCCGGGTCAGGCCTGGGACGTTTTTGAGGCCAGTAAAGAAGAAAAACACGGAGATATTTCGTCGCCGACGGGAGTCCAGCTAATAACGCACAAACGCCTGAACGGCGTCAGCGCGGGCCGGCGCCATCTTCGCCCTACGTCTGTTGCTTATCCATTCCACCAGATGGCAGGCAAGGTCGGCCACAGCGAAGCCGGAATAGCCGAGGAAGAGGCCGACGTTGCCGCCGAGGTCCGCGAGGAGGTCGGTAACCCCGTAGGCCAGATGCTCCCCCACCACCTGCATCTGACTGGCGATGCGGATCTTGAGACTGATGGGTCTGCCGGGGTACACGGGCATGCGCGTGCGGGACTGTTCGTTGACGAAGATGGTGTACTTGACGGTGTTGCACTGGTCCGGGCACTGGCGACACGGCTCGGACACCGCCTGCAGCCACTCCAAGTAAAACTGATGTAACTCCGACGCACGCGAGCAGAACGGCACCGGCGAGTCGCCCGCCTGCGAAGAGGGCGGCCGCTGCCAGTGACTCTGACTCGGCGACTCTGACTGGCGGAGCCGTCGAGCACCTCCCTTCAGTGGCACACAGCTCCGGCAGGCATGAAAAGGAGGCGTTCACTACCCGGAGCAAAACCGCCTGATCAGAGTTCAGTCATCACGCTGGTGCTCGTTTAGTTCATATGAGCCCTAAAAGGTAGAGTCAAACATCCGGCTTTTCTTTTTGACTCCTAGTTTCACTCATGCGACTCCGGTTCCCGATTGAGATGACTCCAGTCGCTGACTTACGTGACCCCAGTCCCCTTCTCATGTGACACCAGGATCCCCGAACGGCATGACTCCAGGATCAGTGACTTACGCCACTCATGTCCGTGACTCACGTTGGTCCGGGCTACGTGACTCATGTCACTCAGGTCCGTGGCTCACGTGAGCCTACGTTCCGAGACTCACGTGGCCGAGGTCCGCGACTCACGTGAGTCCAGGGTCCGTGACTCACGTGACTCCAGGGGCCCCGGCAGCCGGAGCGGTTGGCGGCGCGGTCGTTGACGCAGCGCTGGTCGCACCGGTAAATGCTGTAGCCGGCCGCCGCGCGGCAGGGCGCCTGTCGCCGGCTATACAGCGTGGTCCGCCGCGGCTGCACCGTCAGCTGCACGTGCGACTCCGGCATCAGCACGTAGAACTGGTCGCCGGGGCCCTCGTCAGCGCCGTGCACGTGCAGCTCCAGCGCCTGGTGCAGCGCCGGCGTCGGAGTCAGCGGCCGGGCGCCGGGTCTGGACTCGGAACTCAGGACACCGGATCGGCCTTGATCACCAGGCGTGCGGGCACCAGACGTTGTCGGACACGGTCTGGACTCAGGGCTCACACCGGACCGGACCGGAACACCAGGCATCCGGACACCAGACATTGTCGGACACGGTCTGGACTCAGGGCTCACACCGGACCGGACCGGAACACCAGGCGTCCGGACACCAGACATTGTCGGACACGGTCTGGACTCAGGGCTCACACCGGACCGGACCGGAACACCAGGCGTCCGGACACCAGACATTGTCGGACACGGTCTGGACTCAGGGCTCACACCGGACCGGACCGGAACACCAGGCGTCCGGACACCAGACATTGTCGGACACGGTCTGGACTCAGGGCTCACACCGGACCGGACCGGAACACCAGGCGTCCGGACACCAGACGTTGTCGGACACGGTCTGGACTCAGGGCTCACACCGGACCGGATTCGAACATCAGGCGTCCGGACACCAGACATTGCCGGGCACAGTCTGGACTCTCAGACCTCTACGGGTATGGTGTGGACTACGAAGGAACGAATCTAGGAAGAGGATTTCATTATCACTCAGGCGGACGAGGGTCTGGACTTCGAACTCACACAGCTGGCGTTTTATCTTTCGATGCTCACGCGCAAGGGGCATGGTGTTGTATTGCACTGTATTGTATTACTGCAGGCGCCAACAGGCACAGTCGCCCAATTGCTGATGCAGTCGAAGGCTTAAACAGGAGTCAAACTACGATACAGACGTACATACGGTATTTGTTAGTGAGGGTTTTCGGCTCATTTTGTGTAGTCGCGTGAGATCGCTGAGGAACGTTTACTGGTGGAAAGGTGAGTCGGGCATGTAGGAGCATCCCCTTTTGCGATGGAGTGATATATGCACTTAAGAGCGATATATGTACATGGGAAATGAGCTCCACATTGGTGCTGCATTCTCAGCTGTTTTTTTTCGGTGTCCGGTAGGATACCTATTTTAACCCTCGCCAGAACAGGAAGGTGAATGGAGCACCCCCGAGCTTTTTCGCAAGTTATCCGAGAACAACTGCTCTGGGTGATCCGAAATTTTGCGTAGCTGCGTTCTGAGCCCTTTACACGTCGTCGAAAACCTTGGGTTATCTGTCGTGACGGGCCGCTGACTTACAGCCTCCCTCTCGAGGGTTTGCCATGGAGAAATCGCGACACGGGAACGGCCTTGGTCGGCGAGCAAACGCTTAGAGTGTTTGACGGTAATCAGTCTTACTGATTCTTACACATGGGTGACACCTATGGTTCCAGTGACCTCCGAACTGAATTGAGGTGCTTGACGGTAAACAATCTTATTAACTTTTACACTCGGGTGTCGCCTATGGTTTCAGTGACTTCCGCACTGCAGTGAAGTGGTTGATGGTAATCAGCCTCACTAACTCTTATACATGGGTGTCACCTTTGGTTTCGGAGCCCTCCGCATGCAGTCCATATTTGCGTCAAGGTCATCCGGGTCAAAATCATGAATTTTATCGTGTTCAGAGGTCATGTCAGGTCAGGTCAGAGGTCATTCAGGGGTCATGCTGTAATCGGAAACGCTAATTGACACAGGAACAGTAGTCTGAGTAGTTTTCACCCGCACGAGTGACATTGGGGCCTTCAGCTCTGTACTGTCAAAGGTGACCTGAGAGCAAATATTCGCCAAGGTTAAAATGCGCATTTGGTTACGATGACATCAGTCCACATGACGGCCACCTTGAATGAAAAGTCATCCAGTGCTCTTGCGTCCAAGACAAATTGAATTCTGGACAAGTTTCTTGAAGTGCCGTCAAACAAGGGGTCCAGGTTCAGAGAATGGCACGTCTTGCCGTCAGGCGCCATAATCAGGCGCTCCCAGAGCTCTGTTCTGAAACACGACAAATGAAAACAAGTGTTCACGACGACAGTAGTGATAGATATGGAGGTTGCTGAAATTGGCCATTGCTGAGACCATTATCTAAAGGCCGGTACCCTGCGCGTCAGCCTCCCCTACCAAGTCCGCAGTACGGACGCAGATCGAACTCTTGAAACGAGGACCGTCAACAGTGGAGATTTCCGCCGAAGTTTCTCCACATTTGTAGAGCAGATGTGATGGCTTGTCATAATTCAGTTTCACTGACACATCTCACTGGCTGAAGCCTGACTGAACGAGACTCAACAGTCGCACGGCTGGCAGACAAAATATAACGCGCTGGGGCAGGAGAAGTCAATCTGATCACCCAAGATTTCGGAACACAGCTGGGCTAGAGCCACCAAATTTGCAGGGTAGAAGCAGGCCTAAAGAACCTCCGTCGTGCAGAAGTTTGTTTCTAGATTGTAACTTTAAACGACAGCTGAGGTTAACAAGGATGAAATTCGTTGTGGCTCACCAGAATTTCGCTTTCACCGCGAAAACCCTTCAACACAACATTAAACTGTGAGAAGCCGTTTCTGTATGGAGCAAAATACCGTAAAGCCAAATGTTTATGCTGTTGCGCTCAAATTTAATTACATTCTTACGTACCATTCTTATGTATTCCATCTAAGTTTCGGTGTCCTATATGGAACAGGAACGGTTCCAGAAGGAAATTCTGGGAGAGATAACGTGCCGTTTTAGAGTCATTTCAGATGTGCAGTCGCCCATTTGGATGTGAGTGGTAGAAGCCTGTATTTAGGAATGCTGTGCCAGCCCATATTTAGCCCAGATTCGGCCCAGCCCAGATTCGGTAAGGAATTCCCTTTACGGGCCGATATCTCCCATAAAACTTGAGGAACCTGGCCTTGCCACACATCAACTGAAGGCACTCGTTCTCCCAAATACAACCGTGCAAAGAATAGTCACCTATCTTTTCTGGAATAGGATAGTTACAGACGATAAAAAAAATCGTGTCGATGGGACAGCTCATACGGTTTTCTTCAAAACTGGCACAACGAGCCATCGATCCATGCCCGTTAATCTGGCTGAAGAAACCCTATAGGCCATTGAAATCTAGGGGGTCAAAAACCCCTAGGAAAGTTTCAAATGGGTTTTGTAGCCAAGGAAACAATACGAACAGGCCAGGCTGCATATTAAATGAAGGCACTCGTTAACCCAAATACAACCGTGCGAAGAAAAACGACCTATCTTGTCTATGGGGGAAGTTATAGGCGACCAAGAAAATCATGTCTATGGCGCCGCCACTACGATTTTCTTCAAAACTGGCACATTCAACCATCGACGCAAGCCCAGCAATCTGGCTGAAGAAACCCTATGGGCCATTGACATCTAGGGGATCAAAAACCCTAGGAAACCTCCAAATCGGGTCTTGCAGTCGAAACAGCTGCAGGCATTGGCCGAGTTGCATATCAGATAAATTTATTTAGACAAACATTTACACAAAACGAGATCCCTGTAAGTACAGACTTGGATGGGATTCGTATACGCTTTAGCACAACGCCTGTCCGTTCGAGATCCTCGCGTGTTTTGTGGTAGCATTCCTTTACAAATATGAAGGCCTTTCTACAAATGTAGTTGTGCTGTTCTTTGAAAATTGCAGTAGCATTGCATCCTGGACTATAGTTACGTTGGTGTTGCTGAAGGTGATTTTATTCCTCTTTTTATGTGATGGATGGACCATCCGATATCAGAGTCCCGATGCCTTATCCATGGTATGGAAAATGGCAGTATGCCTGCAAAATAAACAGCCATTTAATCGACATACATGATTATATATTAATGCGCAAGTCACGGAAAACAATCGTGTATTACATTCCCCCTAGGTAAGGTAGGTGATTTTTCTTTCCACGGTTGTATTTGGGCTGGTGCTGCCATTTGGTATGATGTATATGAGCTCGGCCTATGCGTGTCGTTTTTTGAGCTACAAAGCCCGTTCTCGAAGTTTCCTAGAGGGGTTTTAAACCCCTAGATTCCAATGGCCCATAGGGTTTCTTCAGCCAGATTAATTGACATGGATCGACGGTTCGTTGTGCCAATTTTGAAGAAAATCGTGGAGGCCGCCCCATAGACACAATTTTTTTGATCGTCTATAACTATCCCTCAAGACAAAGTAGGTGGTTTTTCTTTGCACCGTTGTATTTGGGTTAACGAGTGTTTTTATTTGATGTGCTATTCGGCTTAAGCGTGGTGTTATTTCAGCTACAAAAGCCGTTATTTAAGCTTCGGGGGGGAGGGGTTAACCCTCTAGATTTCGATGGCTCTTGGGGTTTCTTTAGCCAGATTAATGGGCATCGGTCGACGGTTCGTTGTGCCAATTTTGAAGAAAATCGTAAGGGCCACCCCATAGACGTGATTTTTTCGATCGTCTGTGACTTTCCACACAGACAAGCTAGATGGTTTTTCTTTGCACGGTCGTATTTGGGCTAACGAGTGCTTTCATTTGATATGCACTTCGGCCTATACGTGACGTTATTTCAACTACAAAACCTGTCTTGGTAGTTCCCTAGGGGGTTTTGACCCCTTACATTTCAATGGCCCATAGGATTTATTCAACCAGATTTATGAGCTCGTGTCGATGGTTGAATGTGCTAATTTTGAAGAATATCGTAGGGGCCGCCCCATTCACATAATTTTTTTGATCGTCTATAACTTTCCCCTGGACAAGATACGTGATTTTTCTTTGCACAGTTGTATTTGGGTCAACGGGTACTTTCATCTGATATGCAACTCGGTCTATTCGTATTGTTTCCTTAATTACAAAACCCATTTTGAAACTTTCCTAGGGGTTTTTGACCCCCTAAATTTCAATGGTCCATAGGGTTTCTTCAGCCAGATTAATGGGCATGGGTCGATTGTTCGTTGTGCCAGTTTTGAAGAAAATCGTATGGGCCGCCCCACAGACATGATTTTTTTCGATCGGCGATAACTTTCCCCCTAGAAAAGATAGGTGACTTTTCCTTGCACGGTTGTATTTTAGACAACGAGTGCTTTCAGCTGATGTGTGGCAAGGCCAGGTTTCTCAAGTTCTATGGAAGATATCGGCCCGTAAAGGGGATTCCCTACCGGATCTGGACTGAATGTGGGATGTCTTCCGCTACATTGTGCCATGTAATAATTCCAACGACAATGACATATATGGAAATGCATCATCAGCTTGGTCTAAAACGGTCTGGAGGCTGCCAAGGAGGGATGCAAAGAACATCGCAGGGGAATAATACAACATCCTGTGTAAGTGGGTTCTACCGGCTCAAAGCAAGGTATGGTTCGAAAAGTAAATGTTGTTAAATGTTACAACAGTAATGCAAATGATATGGGTTGTAGCGGAAATATTAACTCTGTTCCCGGAGGGCTAGACGGTATGGCCGTTTTCCGGCAGGGCGGGGCGGGGGGGGGGCTGATTCGGCCTCCTGAGATCTCGAGAACTACGCATCCGATTTCATCGAAACAAACGGCAATCAATTTGCTGTGACGTAGCTACATTTTCATAAAAATAGGTCTCCAAAATTTTTAAAATGGTGGATACAGAGAACAAAAAAGTAAAAGTAGGGGGTATTTTTGGACTTGTTATAAAACTCTGTTGTTTGTGGGCTGATTTCAATGGAATTGGCATAAATCGAGAGATTATGGATGGGACTTTTACGTGGGGAAAAAATGGGATGCACTGAGTGTCATAGCATGTTGTTTTTTGCTGGGAACTGGTTATCGAGCGACTGGCAATAATTGGACACTCGGATGTTTACCAATTTATGACGCTCTTTGTCGACCACAAAGGGTAGCAAACCAATTACACAATCCTATCTACATTTATACTGAGCAATTAGTTTTTTCCTGACGCATGGGAGCGTCATTGGGTTATACCTGTGACCCATCTATAATACATTGGTTAATTGACAAATCAATAAACAGGTCAACTGTGTTGGAAAATCAAGGTTATAAGGCACATTTACTGGACGTCTTCAAAGCTAACCGTGCATTGCGACATTCCACACGGTGCAGTCATGCATTAAGACGACATGTCCCTTGTTCAAAGGAATGGTTGGCGGAAAGACTGTTGGCGACTGTTCTCAGATCCGTAGTGGTTACTGCGCCTTATGTCTAAAATCCCGCTTCGAACCCTCCGGGCTTTATTTGGAGGCACCTAGTCTCAGCCTCTGATCTGTTTTAAAGGGATCATATCAGCGGAGCCGTTCAATTCCGAAGATTTTTGAATGCAAAGAAATCCTAAGCAAAACGTGATCTGGCCACTTGTTTTGCCTGCAAAGCCGCCACAGTCACGGGCATTTGTTCTTTAATTATAGCGGAACACTGTTTTGACATCCTCTGTGTCTAGAACTTAGACAAGCGTTATATGTTGCCACAAAGTTGGACAGCTCACTGTTCAAGGTACAATTGCACGATTGACTGCAGGCGATAGACCACTTGCGACTTTGACAACTTAGGGTCTCTGCGATGACCGATTTATAGTAAGCTTAACTGCACGCTTTTTTACAGCCTATATATGTTGCAATTATGTTTTGTGGATCGGCACAGCGGACCTGCCTGCTCGGTGAAACTGTCACGCGCCTCGCGTTTGCGCGAGATGTTGCTGTGTGTACTTTCCCTGTGTGCACTGGTCCCTGCCATGGAAGGATACATCCCGCCGGTAGGGAAAAGGTAGGAACCTTTTAGACTTACTCATTGAAATCAGGCGTGAAGGGACGATGGAGGGGACGGATTGAGGCTTCCCAGATAAATTTACATAGCGCCTGTATGACCGTCGCGTCAGGAGAAACGACATGCACGGAGACAAGATGTCGATAAGAGAACTGCTCAACCCATGCTTTCTTCCGCGTTACTGAAACACGAACTGATCAGCGCCAGGTCGCTGTTGTCTGGCCGGACCGGGCTCGATTGCTCGGCGCCACACTGGCCGCTGGGAACGGAGCCCCGTCCGGTGCGGTGTTGCAGGTTCGTGTGCCGCTCCCCCGAGAGCCGGCACGCGGCCGGCGCCGTGCTGGCTCGGTCTGCGGCTCCTGACGGCGCCTGGACGTGCGCCCGGCTCTGCAGCCGTCGGCCCGACTGCAGGGCGTTCAGCAGCGGCGGCGGCAGCGCGGCCGACACCGGCACGTGCCGACTGCTCTCCTGCCATCCGCAGCGCGCCACCCAGTCGCAGGCCGGCGCCAGAGGGTACTCGATGGGCGACGCTCCAGGTGCGACCATGTCTACGGCTGCTAGCCAGTTCTCCGCAACTCCATGAATGACATTTTGAACACCATTTTTCTACATTTTGCACCCCAAGTGTATAGCCTGACATGTGTAACATTATTTAGGGCACACTCTGACGCCCTTGTACCGCCAATGGCGATCTCCCCTGTCGCCGTAAGTGAATTTGTCTCTCGGTCAATTCAGAAGCGCAGTTATCTGAGCACCGGATATGCACACCAACTGTTTCACAGGACGAACACCAATGTGTGTGCTTTTGTAGTTGTAATATTTTGCGTGTAACCCCAAGTTTCTCCCGTACAGAGAAGTCCGTCTATTTTCATACTCATGCCCAAACCCTGGGAACCCATGAAGACCATTTTTTTATTTTTCTCTGATAATCGTCAGTTTTTCCCCGCGACGGGACGGAGCCCATAAGCACCTCATGGGGCCCAGTATTCAGATGATGCATCAGGGCCTGTAAATACCACCCGTGGACCGGTGCATGTGTTGATGTGTCAGGGCCTGGATACCTGCCAGTGTGCGCCGACTGGATTCTACTTGGACCATCTCTTTTGACCGTGGACGACGCCACCCAGTTCTGTCACTCTCTCGGCCAAACAGCGAGCGGCAACCTGCTCAGAGTCCAGGCGAGTTCACCGTAGGACTCCTGTTTTGGACGAGTCCATCGCGCCACGGCCCACGAGTGAGGCGTACAACGTTTTGAAAGAGCGATTCCTTTGAGTTCTCGACAATTTTAATTGTGAGATTGTACCAACTTGGTCACACAAAGCGTGACCATATTACACATGCGTGGGAATGGGAATGTTTAATATTAATCATTTCTGTCTGCATACAAGGGGTTGTTTGAAAAGCTGTTAGTAACATCCCCATCTCTCACGCACTCATATCTTTTGAGGTATTCATTTGCCTACACCGGTTGACATGGAGGTTAATCTTGACCTATCATATTATGATTGTATTTTGTTGCCGAGAACTCAATGATGGAAACGCATTTGTCATCTTATCACTGTTCAGAATACATTTAATATGCTTTTATCTGCCAATCAGTATTTAACATCCCTAAATGCCACATCGTTTTCCACGCAAAAACGATAACAACATCGATGAGAAGACGAAGAGCTAAGAGCTAAGAACCGGACTTTATTCACTTTGCACTGGTAAATAACGTTTAAAAAATGTGCAACTCGAAACATGAAAGTTAAATGCAATAAAACCCTTCGGAAACTGTGCTTTCAGATGATGTTTTTTCCTTGGCTGCAATTCATCTCTCACAAAGTTTGTTCCTCTGCTCATCCAGGTTCTTTCTCCACTTTCCAACTTTTGAAAGTAAAAGTATGAGGTGAATCTACATGGCCACCATTGATGGGTCCAGCCACTCGTTTTTTTAAGGGGGGGAGAGCAAACCAAAAAGAAATGGTAGGTCAGCGCCTGAGGGGGGGGGGTGGAAGGCGCTGGCCGTGGGTTCGGGGTGTTATCATAGTCGCTTCCAAACATCTGTAGAATGTGGTAGCCTCGTTACCAATGCGCAAACAACGCAGGCATCCTCCGCTAAAAAAACAACAACAACGAATCGGGATGTTGCCTTGCAACTGAGCAGCGAACAGACGTTCCGATGGCTACTCAGCAGTGACTGATACCAGCTCAAAATATACCAGCGGACCGTTTACAGTCTACTAAATTGGCAACAGCAAATTCCCATGGTTACTGAATGGGGCAAAACAGCTAACATTGGTACCAGGTCCAACTATTACAATGTCCAAAACATGCATACTGCTCTATAATACGCGATGGGTGGGCTGTGAAACAAATAACCTTTTTTACTTGTTTCTGGGCTCTAATAGCGAATAATTATTTTGCCCACCGTTGAAAACTTGTATTTTTTTGACGTTTATTGGCGAGACGTTTTTTGGCGGGAGGGGCGTATGTTGGTCCCAAGGTCAAATTTTTTGACCAGACGCTTTTTTCGGGGGGAGGGGTATATTGGTCCCCCAAAGCCTAATCCTTTGGCAGTCATGACCCCCATGGTTTGCTGGATCCGCCAGTGATTGCAACAAGCTGAAATGATGTCATCATATTGCAAGGTTGTACAGTTAACCTAGTAGATTGGAATACCATTTGGTCATAATCGTCAAACCCCAGAAAGAAGCACCGTACCCTGCTATTACAAGTGTAAAAACATCTGGTAGCTGAAATGTAATGACACTGAAAAGGACAGTTAAGACTGCTGCCACAGGCAGGAGCGCGTGCAGGTTCTTTTGCGTTTTTGGAATGCCTTGTTACCAGCGAGAAATAGGGGAATTTTGGGTTATATCGGGCGGCTGCTAATATCGGATGCATTGTTGTCTCATTAGTGATACTTCTGGGGTCAAGACAGTATTTTATTTTGAAATTAGACGACGTTGAGATGTTCCTTTACGCCTTTGCTTTTGCAGGAGACGAGTCGCTGCCCCGCGGGCATCAGTATTTGAATTCACTGTTTCCAGCTGTGCAAGCGTCTCGGTTTGAAAAGTCCATTGCTACCCACGCTGTGAGCTGCTAACAAGAAGTTGTGATTTTTTTCACTGAGATGTATGTTTTTATGTTACTCTTCGTCTCGATTGTCTGCATATAAGGACTGTCGCGCCAAATTCTCCGCTTTATCACAGTCATGTCTGTTTGGTACTGCTGGACCCCAGTCCGATATTTACCAGACTGTGTCCGATATTAACCTAACTGCACTGTATATTTCTTATGTACATGGGTGCACAAATGGCTTCTTTTAAAGTTTAGAGACGAAGTTTATTTGTCTAGTAAATGAATGCCTTAAATATTCTAGGGGGCGGAGGAGCACTGCAAGGGTCTCTTGTCATGGAGGACACCGCAAGCACCAAAAGGGAAAATGATTACAGGCACATCCATGGAAGGGGCACGGCCATAGCCGCAAAAACATCAAGGTTTGCATCTGCGTCGCGCCCACTTGGTATGACGCTGTAATCTTATTTGCTGCAAAATTTGGTTTTCGATATCCCGCTCCAATAATTACACATCCACTGTCCTCGCAGGACTACCTATACGGCCTACCCGCTCGGCACCATGCCTCCTGTGAGCAAAGACCGTCCTGTTCCCGCTGCCAAGAAAAGGCGTCATTGGGCAGAGGAGAATATGAATAAGGTCTTGCTGGCTGCTATGAACGGCGAAATGTCCGTCGGGGAGGCGGCGATCACGTCCTCTGCACCACGTGCGACCCTGTTCGGCCGGATACAGCACGCGTAGGCACTTCTTCTGGGTCGTGAAGCGATTCACTAGATCTCACAGGACCAGACTTGGGCCGTGAACCGTTCTTCCCCAAAGCGCAAGAGAAATCCTTCAAGAACATCTCCTGAAGCTTAATCGCCTTTGCCATGGCATGCGTTCACTTAAGGTAAGGCAGCTGGCCTACGGATATGCCGAGAAAAATGGCATGCGTCCCAACTTTAACAAAAATAAAAAGTTGGCCGCAGGGGCGTGGTACGTTGCATTTATGAAGCGGCACTCAGAGCTGAGTGAGCACATTCCTGAACCCACAGCCCTGAGCCGGCTTATTGGTTTTAACCGCAAAGATGTGGACCAGTTTTATGAAAACCTGTACGAAGTGTTCCAAAAAGACGCTTATAACTCAAGCACCTATACGGTTTTGATGAGGCCGGTGTTTGCACAGTTCCTACCAAGACGAGCCAGGTTGCCCAACAACGGGGAAAAAACAAACTGGGACGATCAAGAGTGCTGAGAGGGTGCTCCTGTGACCGCAGTGACATGCAACAGTGCTAAACAGCGGCAGCTACGTGCCACCTATGCTGGTATTCCCACGCGCAAAACTGAATGACCGGGTGATGAAAGGAACACCTCCCGGCTCCATCCAGTCATGCCGCACCAAACGGGTGGATTGACAAAAATGCCTTCGCCATGTGACTCGACCATTTCATACGATATACGGGATGCTCCAAGGACAAAAAGGTGTGTATGGTAATGGATGAAGCATGAGTCCCATATAACACTGGACGTTTGGGAATGAGCGCGAGATAACGACATAACAATTGTCACACTGCCTAGCCAATGCAACCAGAAACTGCAGCCTCTCAACGTTGGTGTCCCGTCATTAGTGAAGCAAGCTTATAATACTGTTCTGCAGGACTGGATGGTGTCCAACCCTGGAAGGGGAATTACACTATATGAGGTTGCCGAAATTTTTGGACAGGGCATACAACCGACAGGCCACGATCGAAAAAGCAGAAAATGCATTCAAGAGACGTGGCATATGGCCCCTAGACCAGGACCTCAGGGGCCATATGCCTGTCAAACAGTCAGGGGGAACAGGGGATTTTGCTCCTCTAGAGGCTATCATGCCTCAACTGGAGGTGCAGGACAGCTCTGAGGACAGCGTGGAAGAAGCTGATGAGGCGCCGTCTGCCAGCCGCACGCAGCTCGCCGGAAGTGCTGCTGGCGGCTCCACACCGAGCTGCGGCTCCACACCGAGCTAACGGCCGCCGGGCACCCACAGAAGACAGTCGGACGACATGGCGGGATGGTCCTCGTTCTCAGACCTGTCTGCACTTCCGGCAAATACGTATGTAAAAACAAAAACCCTTCTCGCGAATGGTGAGTGAAATTCTGACCGCAACAGCGGTAAAAAAACGCTGCAAGCAAAACAGGAAAGGTGCAGAAGACTAGACGGTCAGAAAGCAGCACGAAGCAGGGGAGGATTGTGAGTCCAATTTTGGAGAAGGAAGATGAAGGTATGATGCAAAAACAACTCTTCGAGCACATGCCTCTTCGAGGAATCACTCAAACTTAACACATACATCCTGGCCCGGTATGATGAACCAAACCGAGTCATTTTACGTTGGTAAATAATCGAAGAGGGAGAAACACGTATGAAAGTTTCCTTTCTCAAGCGCAGCTGAAAATGCACAGAAAACGTCATGTTTCCGGAGGATCCTGATATGGCTGTCATTCAGCCTGACCAAATGGTGACCGTTCTTTCCAACCCGGTGCCCGCTGGGAACGCAAAGCGGGCAAGGTATCTTTCATTCAAAGATATTGTTCTGAGTTCTGCTTCCGTGAAGCAGACTAACGTCCGATAGTCAGGTTGCTGTGGTTTTTATGAGATGATTGGCTCTACGGTGATCACATTATCAGTGTTAACCTTCGCTGGTTAGCGTCGGATGAATTATTGGTGATGTTTCTGATAGCCACCATGTGATCATACCTGTGGTTTTCAAGTCATGGAGGTATTTTTTGTTAAGTGATTTGTTATTTGTATGCCTTTATGTCTTCATCTTAGGTGGTTACTGTCTGTGAGATGTTCATGTTAGTTCGCTACACATTCTGTTATGTGCTGTCAGGCTCCGAGGAAATGAAGATGTCCTCCTGCGGAGGCTGTGATGATTCACCGGAAAATGCAACGACGACATGGTAACGATTGAACTGTGCCCTACGACAGAGCTAAAAATCTCCCTCCACCACTGCCAGGACCCATCGCCGCCCAGACCGTGAAGTTGAATTGTATACATGTTGCATTGTATGTACCTGCGAAGTCATATGCAACCATGAGCACCACTTATGGTAATACCAGACGTTCACTGGGTAAAATCGGATGCCCGTCCGGAATTTACTGACGCTGTTCAATAATACCCTAGTATATCTTTTTTTGCCGTAAAAAATCGCGGTGTATTTTGAGATAACAATTGCTTTAAAGTAATCAGAAATAAAGGAGAGAAGTCGGTCTATGTTACAAGTCAATAAAACTACAAATGCAGTGACCGACAAAAAGTTACAGGGACTTTAGTTTCCCGTTCGATACGAGTATTATCCAAAGTTACCCTTCTGCTGCCAAAATGTTCAGAATTCGATGCGTTATCAGTTAGCGTATGGCGTAGAGCCAAGGATGTTAGCAGGGTGACAATTCCAATGGCAACAACGAGCAATCGCTTAACACCGAAGTACACTCCTGGTTCGTGAAAACAAAAATTATAGGAGCGTCCATCAAAATACACCAATCATGGGCGACACCATCCTGGGGCCTCGTGGGGTACCAGTACCCCACAATCATTTGATTGTGGGGCAATGCTTATGCCCAGTTCTCCCACAATCATCGTGACTCGCGAGGTGAAGTGTTGTATAATATATAGAAGCGAGAAGTTTTTTATTGCAAGGATCGTAAATAGTAAAATAAAGTGGCCCGAATCCGGGCAAAAAGGCAGTTTTTCGGGAGACCTCCTTTCAAAATGTCGTCGGTCTAGACTGCGTGCCTGGCAGCACCCAACAGTCAAAAACATGGCGCCGCCCCTGACACCGATCATTGCTGTATATGTCTTGGGAATGCAGAGCTCTTGGGACGCATTCGTTTTGTAACTGTTCTTCATTGCTGCTGTGTAACCGGACTGGGTAACTGGCCTGCACCATTCCCTGACAGGCTCCGTGGGGCGCTAGGGAAATTATAAAACGCATCGTAAACACCTCCGAGTCTATGTGCAAACATGGGTGCGTTTCGCTACGGTGGTCCCGAAAGAACACTTACGTATAGCACTTTTCTAATTATTCGGCTTTCAGTAACTGCCTGCACCATTCCCTGACAGGCTCTGATAGGCTCCGTGGGGCGCTAGGGAAATTATAAAACGCATCGTAAACACCTCCGAGTCTATGTCCAAACATGGGTACGTTTCGCTACGGTGGTCCCGAAAGAACACTTACGTATAGCACTTTTCTAATTATTCGGCTTTCAGTTTCTGGACGGTGGCCTCACACACCAGCGTTGACGTTCCCTGTCCCACAACAAAACGAGTGTTTGAGCTTGACTGATGCGAACCTTTTTAATTCCTGATTGCATTCTTGGCACCAGGAGTGACGTGAGCGAATAGGGTTAGGCATTTTACCACTCTGGAGGGAAATTCATAGCTCTCCACAAATTTTCCCATGCTTTTAAACGCGCTGATCACGATTATACCATTTTTTTTTAATTTAGAACATAGGAATACTCGTCCACTTCAATTCAAAATGTCGTGTTTTGGCCGTTTCTTCACCATCTGCGTTCATTGTTTCCTGAGTAACCTAACGAAATTTTTGAATGGCTCTGAGTCAGTGACGATTGGTATAGTTTCTTTTTTTTTTTACTTACCAAACGGTCGGCTATCATTGCTGCTTACAATTACAGATGCCAGAGCCCGCTCATGCTGGTCCTGACTCGTATAAACATTGCCCGAGATATTAAAAACACATGAAATGCTTTCTTTGGTGCCAGTTACCTGACAATCATCGTTCAGTGGTAGGTAGCAAAAAAATCACAGCACTTACGCGCACGACTGGAATTGACACTTGCCTGCTACCTAATGACCCTGACAGTGTTGCAGCCATCAGCAATGACATCTTTCCAGTTTTTGTTCAGGGTGTCCTTTTCGGAGTCGACGTTTGTCCTTCGGCTCTGCTCGGCTCCTTGAAGGAGCCATTGTCTCTTCTCGTCGCTGGTCAGGATGGTTGCGTGGTCGCTGATCAGCTGGACACCCCTCTTCGCCACATCTTTGGTCGTCTTGGCGACCTTCACCGACTCTTTCGCCGTCATGAAGCCCGCACTCTCCATGCACTCTTCTGGCGGCTGCTTCAGCCAGCTGTGTGCCAGGCCCAGAAGGGAGAACGTAACGAAACTCCGCTCACCGGCTCCAAAAACGAGCAGTTCCAAAAATGACGCCTCGAACAAGAACGGGCAAGGTGACAGTGTGGATGGCTGGAACATTGTCAGAGTCACAAGGTAGCACACAATTGTCAGTTCTAGTCGTGTACACAGGCACTGCGATTTTTTTACTACCTGTTAGTGATGATTTTCGTTGATTTAGTGTGAGCGATGATTTTCGAAGCAATTGTCGCCAAATAAGTCATTCAAGGTGTTTTAAAATGTATCAGGCAATCTTTCGTATAACGCAGTGACAAGCGACACAAATTACATGATTTTATGGCTGGGCTGGGACTGTTCTGAGTATGCTGTTCTTAAAGAACTCATACGAGTCGGGACCAAAATGTACGCACTCTGACACCTCGAACTGTAGACAGCGACGGTAGCCGACCGTTTGGCAAGTAACGTAAGCCTTACCAATTACCATTGGCTTGGGGCCTTTCAAAAATCCAGTTAGGTCAACCAAGAAACAATGAGCCCAAATGGTGGAAAAACGGCCAAAACACGACATTTTAAATAGAAAGGGATGGGGTATTCCCATGGTCCAAATTAAGAACAAACGGAATATTTGTGGTCAGCAAGATCAAAAGCTTGGTAAAATTGGCAGAGAGCTATGATTTCCCCAAAAAGGGTATCATGCCGCACTCTGGTGTGGGAACACCGGGTCAGTATTTGTGGCCTCTCGGATTTACGTCCCTGTATGTTGTGGTTCAGGACGCGGCACACGCGGACACACTGCGCCTCCTGCTGCTGGGAGAAGGACGTCGCAGGGTCTGGACGGACATGCGCTACCGCAACATCAACGGCAAGCCGGCCGGCTACTACTACACCGCGGGTTGGTCTGAGCGCGCCGGAAACATGCTCAGCTGAAAATCTGACCCGGATGTGGACACGACTCCTTGAAATCAAGCATTCATGTCCATTAATCCTTGTAGGACGTAAAGGTATTTGCGTATGCCCCAAACGCGAGGGTTCGTCCGTCTCCCCCTCACACGTACAGATATCAATTTTTCTCCTCATCAGGATAAAGCAACGAAACAAAAAAAAGTGTGCAGCTTGTTTCTTGTTCTCATGATACGAAGGTTGGCCGTTCCAGGTGACCTGGTGGCATTCAGACGAAAGCGAAAGAATGATGTATCATTTGCCCTATCCGTTTTCGTCGTAGTTTCATATCATTACCGCGCGCATACCGTGCTTTGTGACAGTCCGGTTTTAAAATTGACCAGTCGTTGTAGTCAGTGCTTTTTACTTGACATAAAGACTCATGATAAGTTATATGATATTGCCATTCTCCATTGCACTGCTATTGCCAGAAGCATTGGAAAAGTCCGTGAATTTCAGGTATCAATAAATTGTTAAACGTGCGTCCAAAATGGTCTGCTTGGACATATTACTCTCCATTTTGTTATACTTCTTAACCCTATTCCTGGCAGGGGGGGCGGAATCCGCCCCCCTCGGGTTTTTTGCTTGCCAATTCCAGGCTTTTTAACGCAGCTTCACGAAACTTGGTGACTTTTCCTAGCCAGTCTTTCTACGTGCTGTGAAAAAATTTCAAAATTCTATTTTGCTCAGGGGCAGAGCCAGGCAACGTTTTTGGGAGGCACCTCAGGCCATTTTTCGCGATGTTGAGGGTAAAAGGAAAATGTCTGCCAAAAACAGAGTTTTAAAGCTAGAACTTAAAACTTTATATGGATGTATAGCTAAATAGTTGGGCATTGTGTAGATATAATTTTGTTTATCTGAGGTCATTTTACAAGGTCAGGTCAAGGTCAAAAGTCAAAATTTGTTTTTTTGCGATAATTTCGGCGCCGTTTTTTCAAATGTCAAATTCAAAATACATGTAACGTAGAAGGGTGCCCTCTACTTGTGTACCAAGTTTCAGCTTGATATCAGGTCGGGTCATGGAGCTATGACCTAAAATGTCAGTGCGCGTACCCTATATCGCAATAGCCATAAAATGAAATTTTTGAAGTAGAGTGAATTCAAATGATTGAAAACGTTTACAGATAATATTAAATGCACACGAGATCATTCCAAGTGACCCCAAGGTTACTGGAGGTCATTTAAGGTTAAAGGTCAAAAGTTGATCTGAGAAACGTGTGACCGTGACAGTTACCCTTTTTCATGTCCCTGGCACCGCCTATGCTAACATTATACAAACATTGTAATGCGGTTTGTACTTCTTTATTATAACATGACAAGCAGAAGCCAAAAAAGGGTGTTTGCCTCTTTTGTTCATTCAGTTGTTAGAAAACTAATTCTCCTATTTTTAAAACCCTGTGAACGCCCATGAATTTTCTCAAAATTTCAGATTTGGGGACCCATGGTAAAAGCCCTATCCATAATCTCTCGATTCATGCCAGTTTCATCGAAATCGGTCCATAAACAACGGAGTTATAAGAAGTCCAAAAGTACCCCCCATTTTGACATTTCTGCCCCCTTGTATCCACAAATTTCAAAATTTTGGAAATTTCTTTTTATAAAAATGTAGTTCACGTCACGGCAAATTGATTGCCGTTTGTTGCGATGAAATGGGACAAGTAGTTCTCGAGATCTCAGGGGGGGCCGAAACCCCCCCCTGCCGGGAATCGACCATACCGTCTAGCCCTCCGGGAATAGGGTTAAGAAGAAGCCAAATTTGGTTTAGATCTCCAAAAACGGCTGTTAAGCCCTCGATAATGACGTGACAACCCGGCGACCCGACATAACCAGGTCATCGCATTTGGCAAAAGATGCGGAAATGTAAGGACAGCTTTCACAAAATTAGGTCTTTAACACGGCCGTTCGCCAGCAGTCTAAGAAAAATACATCGGAGGTGGCATCCACCTCCTCGTCCGGCGACAGTTAACATGTGGTGGATATAAAGACACTGTTCTCCGAGGCAGCATTTTGTAGACGCCACGGTATATGACTGTCCACGAGTGTATATGGAGCTGTGTTTCCGAATTCAGACGCGAGCCAGACCTCAGTACGAATGTGTGTGTTCTTGCCAGGAGAGGAGCCAGCGTACCTGACAACGGAGCAAGGCTGGCCTCAGGAACTGGGCACGTGCATTGTGCTCGAGGTCAACGATCTGACCTCTGACCTGGTCATGACTGCCGTCCGCTGCCACTCGGACACTGCCTATCCGGCCTGCCAGCGATAGAGGGGAAGGGGGTTGGTCATGCGTTTTTCCATCCCACGAAACCACCCGGCCTGCCAGCGAAAAAGGAGCCGGGGGAGCAGGGCAACACTGCCCGCAGACAAGACTATCGACGGCTGAGATGTCGGTGCAGTGGTGTTGCGTTCGCCTGCCTCGGTTCTCGGTTTTGGCGGCGTTGATTGCGTTCGGTCGTCAGGTCGGACCGAATTCCCCTGCTCTTCACTGTTTGCGTCGGGCCTTGACTGTTTGTCTGGAGATTATCTCCGCGGGTGAATGTGCTCTGGAGATACAGCCGCCGGGCGTAGTGTCATATCCGTAGTCATAGTGTCTGGTTTCCAGGAGGGAGAGGGAGAACCAAAACATCAGGTTTTGCTGAATGTCATTCTAAAATTTGCGTCAAGAACAAGATTTAGTGTAAACTGCTGCACGTAACTCAGAAAGAGCCACTTAAATATTCCTCCTATACGTTATGACTGTACAGTCCGTCTGCACATGGTGTAACACTTTTGCGTTCGGTGTTGTAACAAATGCATTATTACATCTACACAAGGCTACTTTGAAATGCAAAGTACTCTTTGTCGGATTTCTGTTCGGACCAAATACAACCCCAAACTAGCAGCTCGTTGCAAGCGTTGCAATATCCAGTTCTTATCGAAAACTATATCGCAGGAATACGACCTTTTTCTCGTGCCATTCTGCCACACCGTTCCTTCCCTACAATAAATAAGCACTCTGGTTTCAAAGTTCAAAAATGAATGTCGAGAAAAAAGAAAAGGAGCAATATAGTGGCTAAATCAGACCTCGACGTTATTGTTCTGATTACGGCAACCTGTTGTAAAAAAAAAAAGAAAACAAAAACGAGAAAAACGGGAATGCTACATTATCCCCACAGCACTCTTAGCATTTCGATAGCGTTATTTATTTGTTTATTTGTTGTCCATCTTTGTGGCATCCAGTACATGATTGGCTATTCACCCGCAATGGCGCACATTATGTGCTGCCGTGGCATATCATACACGAACAAAGTCATGAGGAGTAAAAATACCGACGATGATGCATAGTCACGTAAAACTGCTGACAACCTGACGACGCGTATACAATTCACGAGCCGACAAATAGCAAAAAGCTAAAAATGACGTACTTCCCAACCCCCCCCCCTTTATTTCCTCATGGGGAAGGGAGGGGCAAAGCTCAATTATATATCCGACGTCTACACCTGCTTCATACACTGGTGCCGACAAAGAGCGCAGCACGTGCCATCACGACACAATTCCCTATTGAACGGCTGGACCGTCGATTAGGGTCATATTCACGACACGGTTCAGCGCTCAACGTGACCTTCGTGATCACCGCAGCGACCGTTTTCGTGGAGTTTTTATTACCTGCTGACCGGAAAGACCATCGCTGAATGAATAACGGCTGTAGGTTTTGCATGGCTGTTCCATGAATGATGCAGATATTATCCCATGCAGCTTTGAACAATTCGTAACAGTGTTGGAGACGATATCTGTCATGATGCTTTATTTGCAGGCTGCAACATTATTTAGAGACAACGATGTGTGGCAATCGCTATATATGACAGTCCGTCAAATGACTCCTCATTCAGTGCACCAAAAACGTTATGAAATGAACGAAGCGATTTTTGTTGTTTTGTTAGAAAACCTCGGGATTTTGCTCATTGGTAAAGGCTAAAAGTTCCACAAAAAGACCCAAACGAGAATTCGCCCAAACGTAACATGCGAAGTGGCCTTTGATTCTGTTGCATCCATGCGGCTTTTCGCCGACTTGGATATAGGGTCGTAGTCCATTGCTTACTTGAATAGCTTCATGACATGAATCAGTTACATGTTTTTTTTTGTCGCTGGAAATATCGGTTTCACAAACGCGAATACCTGATATCGGCTGGTTGTTTTGATTTCGAACGATCTTCTGTGTCTGCAGTACTGGTGTTGGCTTTTTTAGAACAGACTTATGCACGTCTTTCGCTACTAGCCACGTTTTGTTCATGGATGTCTGACGAAGCAGCATCAAACACAGCATGGCTTCCCCGCTGGCATGGGTCCTAATGAGGAAAGGACTAATAGTATTGAAGACTGGAATGCACGATGCTGCAGGTGACAACGATAGACACGTAGATATAACAATGCCGCCAGGCTACTTATGCTTATAATTGGATCGAGATAGTAGATTTAGTGTTGGCCTCTGAAATACCATGACTGGTAGGCGTTTCAAAGTCCATCATCACTGGCCTTTGAACCTTCCCAGGTCAACAGCATGAAGCAACGGAAGCAGACAATGTTCGACAAAAGTTGTTTAATTACAATATCCACCAGTGTAATGTTTGGCTCCCGAGTTTGTACCTGTGATCGCCGCAGGGCTCCGGAGGCCGCGACCGGGCTCTGGTTAAAGGTCAGGGACGCATTAGCTGACCGCCGCCGGCTGAGGACGCTGCCCCACTGCCGTGGCCGGCCAGTGTCAGCTGGGTGGCTCGGGCGGTGGCAGGTGTCCAGGTGGTGACTGTCACCAACATGGCGACTCGTCTTAACGGTGCGCGGAGGCGAAGCTATCGTTAGCTCGGCCGTCTAAATCCGCCGGGTGTAACCGATCCCCACGCTTGTCCGCTGGGATGTCTTGCACTTCAGCAATTTTATCTGGTGCAAGTGCACGTGATAAACGAACTCAAGACAAAACAAAGACGTTTGTTCTCATTGCAAGGCGTTTGCTTATTTCATTATTGCCTAGCCAATGAGCACATAGGCTGAAGGAGTATTTAA
Source organism: Capitulum mitella (assembly GCA_030062745.1). NCBI lineage: Eukaryota > Metazoa > Arthropoda > Thecostraca > Pollicipedomorpha > Pollicipedidae > Capitulum > Capitulum mitella. The sequence goes on along the minus strand of CP099852.1, from coordinate 6,285,099 downwards.
ACTTATTCCACATGGGGCGAGCAGCGAGGGATTTGGCCAAGAAGACTTTGATTGGCAGTAGGCATGCTAGTCTGTAACAGTCGCCACTCCTGCAGAATGGCACGTGCTGTTGCTGTTGGCTGTGCCGGCGGCGGTCTGGGCCTCGGTACCCTCCGCCATGGACCTGCCACTGCTGAAGGAGGTCACCGCAGGTCGGCGAGAGAACCACGCCATTTCCCCGTTTCTCGTGTCTTTCGTCATGTCCCAAGTCTGGCTGGCCGCCCGGGGAAACACCCAGCGGGAGGTGAGCGCTCCATCCGTCAGCTGGCTCTGAAGCTTCTCCGTCTGCAGCAACGACGTCAGCAAGGAGGTTCGAGGCGGGCTCTTGGTAACCCTAGTCGACATTACGTAAAACTTGAGCGCAGTCCCAAGCAGCGAGTGCGTGAAACTTGACTCGTGATTTCAACGGCAGATTTAGCCGTTTGCTTTACGGAATCGATTTTATTTTGACTCGTATTTCGAGAAGGTGATTTCGGTTATGATTCCGATTCGCATAAAAACAGGGAATCGACTCGATTCTGATTTCAATGCCATTCTGAATTGCACGGGATCGATTCAGTTTCGGATTCAAGTTTCAGGTATGTGCGAAATCATACAAAAGTTGTCCTTTTGCTTGTTGTGGAGTCTGGGGTCAAACTATGTCTAGATATCATGAAAATGACCCGTATTGACAGAACTACTATAAAACTACACTTGTACGTAACGACGAAATGACTGGAATATTCATCACTAAGCAACACCACTTGTATAAACAATAATGCTAGCATTAACAGCGCATCAGCTACAATCAAAGCGAATGGCGCCAAGTCATACGGACGCGTACTAATAAGCCTCACGTAGGGACGGCTGACTGACACCCGACGACTCTCAAGGCTTGGCGCAATATTCTGGACGCCTGAGCCCAAGAACCTGAGCGTCTTACTCACAAACATAAGCAAACAAAGGGCTGAATGATGTCTGACGAGACACAGGACTTGACATAAGATTCCTGACGCCTGAACTAAACAGGCCGTGCGTCCTAATTCACAAACAGACCAAACAAACCCCATTCAGTCAGGGACAATCTTAGCAGCAGAGTTGTAAACGATTCACGGAATTTGCAATGATTCGGTCCCGATTCACAGCCCAAGAAAGTGATTCTGATTCTGATTCGCATTGGACAACAGAGAATCGGGTTGAATTCTCGGAGAGCCCGTTGGCATCGTGGTGTGCGGTATTCTTGGAGATCTTCTTGGTGGTTGTTCGCCTGCATTGCGTATAGTGTGGCTTGTGGCTCTCAGAAGCGCCGGGGCATTGAAGACTGAAGAAGCCCTAAAACCCTGATCCATGGCCGAGACGTCTGCAAACTCTTCTAAGGAGCACAGGCCACACCATACTGTACACAGGCCTACAACCAGCTAGAACAGAGAAGAGGTTCCATTCTGATTCAAAGAGCATATTACACTGCAAAGAATCCATTCGATTCGCGTTTCACGACTCGATCCACCATTCAATGGTATGCCAAAAAGTAAAAACCAGGCTAGTTTATTTTTTGTCCTATATGCAGTAGCCAAGTCCTGGGTGTTGTCTTATCTCGAGACCTGTTGTGGATTACAGGATAGCATCAGGGAACAACCATACGATGTATCGTATGCCACATGACTTATCCATGGGCGTACAGCACCGTGTCCAAACTCAGTTTACACCAACTGCCCAGTTGTAAAAAGAATCTTAAGGTGTAATTACCGTGGTATCTGGGGTTAAGGGTGATGATAAAAATGTTCACCCTAAACCACTTACAAACAACGCTTCTTACATGTACGTTCAACATGAAGTAAGAGCAGAAAAGTACACATCTCATTTTTCATTGTATCATAACTGGAATTTTCATTTATTCCCATTTAGCCATCCCCTCAGAGTGCTGATAGATATCATGGTTAGTCTTACAAATATTGGTAGTAAATCTTCCCATTTCCCAGGTAAACAAAGCAAGCATTCACTTCAAATGGATTTGGTGATCGATTCCCTGAATCGATTACCAGTAACTTTGTGACTCTGATTCTGGAGCTAAAAGATCATTCTGATTCTGATTCTGATTCGCAGTTATTGGATAGGTAACCGATTCTGATTATAAATCACAAGAAACGTAAAACAAGGGTAAAACAGAATCAATTCTGATTCGATTCTGAATCGCTTACAAGTTTGCTTACCGGAAGATTTCATGAGATTCACAAGCTGAAATCCCACCAAAGCACAACGCATCCCCGTTTCATCATCACCACGACTGCTGTACGCCAGTCATGCTAAACTTGGCTACTGTTGTAGATTTGGCGGTATGCATCGAAATGCATGCTGCTTACGTCATTTTTCTCTTCCCGCGTGTTTCTGGGTAATAGGATGATGACTTATTGTGGTTTCCGGACGCAAGACTGCAAAAACCATGCCTTACCCGCGGTTTGTCGACTGGGAACTGGGAAAGGTTGCCTGTCCCTATTCAAGGAATATGAGAAGCATATTGCAAAGATAAATTAATCCGGTACCACCTGAAGTCTTCCGCCACCCGGAGCCACCGCGGGGGGGGGGGAATCGAGCCTCCATCGTATCTCAGGAACTAAGAGGCGGATCTACGTGATTCAAACGGCAATCGGTAGGGTGTACCTTTGCCATCTTTGGGAGTGAAACTGCACCTCTTGCGTTTAGCCTGTGGCGAATGTCAGTGCACGAAAATGTCAGAATTTATGGCTGAAAAATGCGCAGTACTTCCGTTCAGCGATAACTTCAAAATTTATATCAAAGGAAAGATCACACTGGCGTATCTGGAGCGATACCATAAGAACGATAGAAAGTATCCCGGAGAAGTGTGGAGGAGTTTTGAAGCCTCCGGTTGTGAAGTTGTGGCCAGATGTGCGGAAGTGATGCCCGGATGCGATCAGTACTATCGTATGTAATCCTGGCCGCTATTTCCAAGTCGGATTCGACTATTTCCCGCTCTACTTGTTCTGTCAGAACGCTGGCCAGCGCCCGGCGGCAGCCGACCCGGCCGACGACGCCCGGCGGGCCGGTCTGGGTGATGTGTATCGCGTCATAAACACCGCAGTTTTTGTGGATTAGTAAAGTTTTGGCACTGTTGCATGCAGCAGTCAACAATAATGCTATGTTTGGAGTGGCCGTCAGTTTTAAAACAATGTTTCAAAAATTCGATACATATTTAGACAGTCAAATTATTATCTATGTGTTGCTAAATGTACTTATGAAAATTACAAACCATATTCAACATTCAGTTTATTATCTTATTTTCTATAACGAGATGCAAATTTATTCATACTTTTCTTGGAGGCATGGCTACATTGTCGAATAGAAGCTCAACGCCCGATGACCAACGCGCGGGCGCAAATCGCACGACATCATGGTACTATATGGCTTCCAATTTCGGCAAATTTCAGTCGACATGAAATTTTTTGCAGTCACAACGTTTTACATTGATAAAATTACAGGTACTGAAAATATGGTGGTCTCATCGCGTGAAGTTTGGACACAGTCGTTAACAAATGGAAGGGGGTTTTTGTAACTTCCCCTGAACGATAGCAGGCTAACGTTAGAGCAGCGTGCAACCATAAACACTCATGGCCCAAGCTTTAAAGGTAGTTGTGAAATATGCGTATTTTTATGACTGCAGTAACGTCATGGCTATTCTTATAAGCAATAATAATAAATCGTCCCATTTATTATATACACAAAGGCACTCAAATAACTCAGCATGTGAGAAGCTATTTGAGGCAATCGATCAGTAAAACTTTGGGAATCCATTCTAATCTGATTCCTGGCCCAAAAAGGCTATTTTGGTTCTTATTTTGATTTGCGCTTGCCAAGTGGGGAATCGATTATGATTGCTATTTATGAAAAGAACTGCAGAGTTGGAATCAATTCCGATTTGCTTCTTAATTGCTTGTAAGTCAGATTAGCATAGAAAATGCGCACTGCAGTTGCTGTTGTAACACTTGCCGTGTCCGTTTTCAGATTTCCGGAGTTATGAGGCATGTCGACCTTGAGCAGGCACGCTGTTCTCAGCGGCTTCAGCTCGGCCCAGCGTGCGCTGTCCTCACGCCGCGGTGACGTCACGACGGCCATCTTCAGTCGGGTGTACGTCCGCCGACGGTTCTCGATCCGGCGCGACTTCAGCGACCTGCTGCGGAGGTACTACGGCGCCGGTCTGCTGACGTTCGCCACCGAGTCGGAGGGCGCCAGGAGCATCAACCGCGCCGTGGCCAGAGCCACCCGCAACCGCATCAGCAGCGTCGTGTCCAGGCGGGCCCTGCGCACTGCCGACCTGCTCCTGGTCGGGGCGCTCTACTTCAAGGGCCTGTGGAAGACCAAGTTCCGGAAGGAGGCGCCGGCGCCGTTCCTCACCCCGTCCGGCGAGCGCAGGGTCAGCATGATGAAGGTGACCGCTAAGTTCCTCTACAAGTCCCGGCGCGACTTTGACGCAGTTTCGTTGCCGTACCGAAACGAAGACTACTGTCTCCTGATACTGAGACCGAAACAGCGGTCTCTGTCTTCGCTGGCACGGCTGCACGGCCTCTTGCGCAGTATTAATGTTGACCGGCTCTACCGCGAGCTCAGACGACGCAAGGTTGCCGTCAAAATGCCCTTGTTCAAAATCGAAACCAAGTACGACCTGAAGAGTTACATGAAGCGTCTGGGAATACGCCAGGTCTTCCGTAGTGACTCGGACCTTGGTGGGATCAGCGAGCTGCCGCTGGGAGTGGACAGCGTCATCCACAAGGTGTTCATGGAAGTGAACGAAAAGGGAACGGAAGCAGCGGCTGTGGTTTTTGTGCGGTCCAGGTTGAGGCGCTGGAGGAAGCCACCGGAATCCTTTTACGTGGACAGACCGTTTTTTGCCATCTTGTACAACCACCGCGAGCGCATCAACTTATTCTCAGCGCTGGTTGTTAGCCCATGATTATGAAACTCGTAATACCTATCTGCCGCTACGTGTGCTTCAAACCTAATTTACCCAAATTAACTCTCTGAATTGAGTAATCTCCAACAGGCAGGGGCTTTGGAAAGCCTTGAAAATTCGCCAAAAACAATGAAATTGATTGATAAGCAGAATAATTTGAAAAGAAAGTGTTCTCTCAGACCTACTGTCTTTTGTCAAGTCTCTCTTTCTGTTTCTTTTTCTCTTCCTGTCTCCTCCCCCCCCTCTCTCTCTCTCTCTCCCACCAGATGTCAATTTCATGCACCAGCATGTGCTAAACGGTAGACACAATTTACTTAACCGTTGCTGCAATTTTGAAAATAAACAATCACCAAACTTGCTACATAAATGTCACAAATGTTCCTGGAATGGGACAAACTGCAGTCTCATCTCGCAAAAACTGCTTCATTGCCAATGTCATTTCACTGAGGGCGTATGCGTTTCACGCACGCATGCATGCCATTTTCTAAATTCCGGGCCACAACCAGAGGTTTGTTTCCATTCCATCCTGTCCTTGTTACCTGTCATGTTCTTCCTGAGGTACGTGCCGGCAACCGTCGTGATTTCTGAGACGCAATTCTGCACGTGAACATGCGGATCAAGACACGCAATGCGTCCGCTTCTCGCTTTTCCGTGCTGTCATCTGGCCAAGGCCAACATCGGCTGAGGTCGCTGCCGACATAGCAGGGAACGATCTATTGTCGAAAGGTCGCAAAAACGCCCCGGGGCAAAAACAGCGTTGTTTCGCCAGCACGAGCTCGTCGAGGCGAAACACAAACATGCCTCACCTTCATTGCTGCTGAAGCGGACTCCGGGTCCACGCGACGGGATCGAGGTGTCGACGACAGCTTTGTCGACGCAATAATGTACAAAGTAAAGTGGCAAATAAAAACGGCATGCAAAAAATAGGTGTTTATTTGCCTGCGGCGGTGTGCGACACTTAGGACTTATCGTCTCTCGTCAGGGGAAAGTTTTGCACTGGGAATGTCAAGTGTTGCCAGTCAGCGGATCACCTCGTAACTTTTAAGTTGCCTTAGTGATGGCGTGAGTTTTCTGAAATACATGTTGGCGAAAGGGAGACGAAGCGTTTCATTTACCACCATAACCTCACCTGCTGCATATTTAAACCGCTGTCCATGCACCTCTGGGTCTGTTCGACTGTTGTACTAGACGCCACAGTCGTACGCACAAGTAGTTTTCATGACTGTGAAGTTGCAAATGCCACCTGATATGATCTCTAACAATTTTTGGGGTTTTAGGGAAAAATAAAAATGTTCCAAAATTTTCATAAATAAAATGCCTTTTTGGTATGAAATTTCTGCTACGTTTAAATCCTCAAGTCGACCATAATTTGGTGATGAGCTTAAAATGTGAGTGGCCAAGAAGGATTTCACTTTGAGAAACAGTGATCAATTCACCGTTGTTAAAAGACAGTGAGGTGCGACGTTTATTCGTACTCAACTAAAGCTATAATACCATCTGCAAAAACGTGTTGCTGCGCCTGAAAAACCTGCTTACCAACATAGGTAACTTGGTCCCAGTTTTCGGTTTGCTGAAGTATATGACCTAATATAGCGAGGGTTCGTTCTGATGAGCAGATTTCTCATGAAAGGCGCTATCTTGTTGGCATTAGGATTTAAAACGCGATTTAGCCGAAGGTGTGTTTTACACTCTGATGACCATCTCTCTTACGGTTATGCTCCTGAGAGACGTGTAGAAGCGCAGTAAGTTGTGAACGACAAAGACCTTAGTGATACAACTAGATTAGTTGCGCCAAGCATCAAGAAGAGGGTGTTCTTTTTGCGACCTAATTCACGTATCTTTGATGTAAACGTAATTCGTTATATGCTTTGTGGATTATCGAAGTAAAAACCGATGAACTAATCCTGCAACTTTATTCATTTGCCTAAAAGATTGGTTGTAGAAATGGCATGTGAACCAGTGTTGAACACGATATCACGGCCTCACGTGTATATTTTGGCCCGGTAAGGGAAAAACGCTTGTTAAATTTAAAGTATAAAGTGGTTATTTTTGTACACGACTTTGTTCTAAGTTGCAATATATCATGGCCGGCTTGACACTGATTTGGTTCTAAATCGTGGTAGCTGCCAAATACAACATATCAGAGATTCCCCGTGTTCCTTGGTTGCTGCCGTGCACATTGCTGTTTTGTTGCCACACGTCATTGTATGTTTGATTCCATCATGCCACGGTTACTAGTTTTCCACAAACGACAGACTGCCGATGCAACGTTATCTTTCAAATAACAGCATTGCCAGACTCATTGCCGGAGACCGGAAAACCCATCCCAGGCCCAGACAACAGCGCGTCGCTGAACTGCACTGAAGACCGGAGAGCCAAATCCTCCACTGTAGACGCGTGACCGGAGCCGTGGTCGCGGCGGACACACGGGACGGCCCGGGGCTTCGGCAGCTCGGAGGTCTCATGGCGTCGCCGGCCCGTGAAGGAAGGGAGGTCACGGGCCGCCAGAGGCCGACCGGGCCCCGACACGGCGCCAGTGAGCGGTCTCCCCCCGGCCGCTGACGACCTGGCCCGGATCGGCCGCTGCAGGTGAGACAGCGTGGGAACGCCCGGGGCTCGGCTGAGGCCTTCAGCGTCGAGACGTAACGGTTTCGGGTCGACACGCGCAGTGGAGCAGCCATCGACTCTCATCTGTCGGCCGGTTTTGGTTCAGTCAACATTGCTGATTAGCACGTGAATGTCTTTGATCATTGAAAGAAACATCATTTAGCGCGATGCAAAGCAACGTAGAAATGTATGTTGGAATATTTCGGCCAGCTAATGAGATACCACGGAGTTTCATCGCTGCTTATCGTTCGAAAGATTTTGACCGTGAGCGGATCGACGTTTTTTCCGCTATGATGCCTATCGCTCGAAATCTCAGTTGACTGATGTTCAGTAGGGCAACGGTTGCGTTTATTTCCACGACTCTGCGCAGTGCTCGACCTCTGCTGCTGACGTCATGATGGTGCTGCTCGCCGGGGTGATGGTGCTTCTCCTGCCGACGCTGGCGTCTCTGAGCGACCCGCCACCGGAGCAGACACTGCACAAGAGACACTACCCGCACGGCCACTCCGTCTGGGTCAAAGGCTTCTCCAAGGCGTACCCGGAAGCGGCTGAGACCGACCCCTTCTACCCGGCGGTGGTGTCCTGCAGGTGAGCGGCCACGTGCCAAAGAAGCGCAGAACGGTCTCAGGTCGGATCATTCTGCACGGAGGCGGCGTGTTTATCTGTTGTGCCCGCGCATTCCGGAAACAAACCTGTGGCCTTCGCAGGATACAGACAAGCCTACGACCATTACGACAGATGTCAAAACATAGATGTGGTTGAGTCGTACATTTCACGGCTGGCTTAAAATTAAGGGATGTTTTTTGGCGATGTTTAGCCTTGATCAGAACGTTTCGTGGTGGGCTTTGTGTGCCTTTGGAGTTGAGCTCTAGTTGTACCGGATGTTTCACAAAACATCCGATTTTCTTCCCCGATGGAAACGACTCTTGAGGTGGAAGGCGAGGAATCTTGAATGCAGTCGACTTAACAAAAAACATCCACCAGTAAGACATGAATCTGTCACCACATACGGACTATGGTCGTGTAGTGCATTCTAGCTAGTGGGCAAAGTATGTAGTATCCAGAAACGCAACTCCACAGCTTTTTAGTCGTCGAAATCCAAAAGGCCATGTCGTATTATTCAGGGAATGTTAGACGCCGACTGTGTCAGTTACTGCTGTCGGGAAATATTTTACCACCTTTCTATTGATACCGTTTGTACTCACGCATCTTCCACAACGAATCCTGATACGTTGTACCAACCACTTTGCAGATTCTTTTGCCCTCGCCCCGATTTCTACCTGTACTCTCCAAAGCACTGGTACTACTGCTGCCTGCCACGCACCACCGGCGCTACCCATTGTGAGTATTACCGAGCATTTGATCTCAACAGCTCTTATATACCACAATACAGTAGTGTCAGTTCATCACGACAGCGGTGGTGAGGGAGGGACCTTTCCAAACAGAAGACCGGGAAAAGCTCTGTCGAGGCTTGGCTTTGGGAGACACGTCACAATTACTGCGGTCATTGTCAATACAACGTCATATAGGGATAGAACCAAACTAATCGTTTGGTTCTATCCCTGTCATGTCACATGGTCGCATCTGCTGAGAATTACTGTGTCGCATCAGGAGGCGACTCTCTAGGTCATGAAGTCCAAAGCAGTAGCAGGTGACAGTTGTTGCCGGGGGGCCAGATACAACCCTGCGCTGCCCCGTGGCGACTGGATTTGTGGATAACGCTGTGAAACACTGACTACGCCTCACGTCTTTGCTATACGTTTGTTTGCTAGGTTTACATACATATATATATATATATATATATATATATATATATATATATACAATACATTTATGCATATATATACCGGCAACATACATGTATTGTGTATATGTATATGTATATTATGCATATACACAATACATATATGTTGCCGGTCAAAGCAAAGTAAATAAGTCCGGTGAGAAACTCGTATTTGGAGGAAAAAAAGGTTGTTGGACCTTCACCTCAGTCCCCCCTTATCATTTACGCAGAACGACAACTCTGTACAAAAGTGAGTGGTGATTTGCCAGGAAGCTGGCCGTCAGGGTACGAATCTCATGCAGCGGCGGCCACCGACACACAGCTGATATCAAGGACTTTGAAAACATGTCATAAGAGTATTTCATTTATCATGTGCCTGTGACAGTCCAGGGGGAATGAAACATTCTGAATGTATAGGTACCAAAATGTGAGCGATAGTTTTGAGCCAGTCTCTTGTAACTTTTTTGAATTTCGTGAAACTCTCTTGACAGAGGGCTTTCATCGAGGAGTCCTACTTACGCTTTTCAGACCTAAAAATCTGCACTGAATTTGGATGGTACCAATAACTTGATATGTATCGTTGTCTTACGCCATTGTTGTGCCAGTTTCGAATTTCGTGCCAGTTTTCTCCAGGGGCGACTTTGTTGACACCGCGCTGTAAGTTCCACAATGAAAAGACGTGGAGGTCAGCATCCAGTTTCCTTTGGACCGAAAAAAATTCCGGCCTAAAAAAAATGGTGATTGGATCCCTGAACCCTATTTCCATGCGGAGGGGGAGACGGTTTCGGTCTCCCCTCCGAGGTTTTTCCTACGCCAAAGCCAAATTATTTGTGGCATTATGCTGACATTTGGTGACGTTTTCTACCTATCCTTCACCTTTCATACATGTTTCAACTTCCTACATGAGATAGGAGCGTCTCCAGGAGGCTTTTCTGGAGGTATGCCAGGCCGTTTTGCGGTCGTTTCAGAAGCATGTTCGGCGGTATGGATATCGATGTTGTAAGGTGCTGTTTATTATTTCTTTATTTCTTTATGTCAAAAATACTCCATTTTTGCGGTCCTGGAGACGCCACTGGCGATTTTCACGACTTTTGCACGCATAAAATGTTGGTTCAGATCACAAGTTTTTCGTTTAAGCCCTGTTCCGTCGAAGTCGGCCCGGTAGATCGGCAGGGCTCAGAAGGGGCCGAATCGTCCCTCCCTTACGCATGGATTCCAAACGAAATCCACCGCATAAAAATAGGGTTAAGCGACACTGTTATGTCACTTCTGAACTGAGTTGTGATTTTCTTCAGAGGTGAATTTTTCTCCCGGTTTCATAATCGTAAGAATAAAATGATAATTTTCATATCCCAAAGTCTGCATCGAATTTCGATACTACGGCTGAGGTTGTGATTTTATGCATCAGGCAAACATATGCCTTATATCACACAAGTGTGCCCATTTCAATTTTGGCCACGGATTTCTTTTCAATCAGGCTTTGTTGCTCAGCACTGTAGCGGAGCTCCCCATTATCAATGTTTTCGGCGATTTCTTCTGTCATAGTTCATAGTTATTAGTTGTCATAGTTATTCATGCTAACCGATTAAGATGAAATGGTGAGAATGGAAAATTGCTTTAGAACATTGCAAAAAAATGAACCGTACTTACATTTTCGTTCCTCGCCTGCATCCGAAACTTTCATCACTAGGATTTAAATGTAAGACTTCCATGTTTCGTCACCGGACTGACGCTGATGATCAGTGTCTGCTGTCGTTCCCTAATGTCATCAACGTCCACGCTGCGCTCTCAGGGAGCCGTTTTCGCCTGTTTCCAGTGCAGTGTCCGGCCCAGTCGCAGCTCTGCCGCGCCGGTCACGTGACCTCTGACGTCACGGCCGTGCTGACCTGCCGGTACGACTCGCAGTGTCCCTCGCCGCGCGACCGCTGCTGCTACGACGTCTGCCTGCGTCGTAACGTGTGCAAACGCGCCGCCAGCTTCCCGCCGTACCTGCCGGCCTGGTGACGGCGACAGCCGGCAGGATGACGGCCGGATGGTTTCCTATTTTACCATACGTATAAGCTTTCTGCCTCGGTCGGCGTCCTGTTTACAGTCGGTGCTGTCATACTGAACGGACCATAATAGACACATTTTTGGCGTGGCATTATTCAGATTCATCTACAAGGCTGCTGACCGTTATTTTCGACAACACGGAATACACAAAAATATGGACCACGCCTTTTTACTCGCCTTTCTGGTTCCGCCCGTGTTTTGTTGTCCGTAACATACTGAAAACGTGGCACATTGCAATGATCACTTCTTGCATTTGCTAGTACTGGGCGAGTGATTACGGACTATTTACCAGTTTGTCCACAATACATGGCCCGTATTCTGCACGTTCTCACTGTAATAAAGCCAATCTGGTACACCGTGGAAATGTACAAGATAATTGTCTTTTGCTTCACTGTATTTCTGAATTGCTCTTAGTTGTTACTGAGTCTCATGAGAAGAAATGCAATATAAAAGCATATCTAGATACACTTGGGTATTGTGCGCTTTTAAGAGAAGGTAAAGCTGTGCCGTATTATCAATCTGCCCGAATGAATTTGATGATGCACGCAGAAAAGAAAGGAAAACTATTCTTCCACCTAAATAAAGAATCGACAAAACTGATACATACCACGGCTTATAAGCTGTGATTAAGGAAATAACAGCAGATCTCAGTCTTCTTTCTGTAAAGCAGAACCATAAAATATTTGGGAAACGGTAGACGTATCCAGTTTTGGGTTCATTCACGAGCCATGGTCCCGCTTTCCCTGATGCCTTTTACTTAAATCCTATGGTATTTGATGCGGAACAAAATCCTTGAAAACCTGTTCGTACCCAGTCCAAAACAAACCGCTCGTTGCCGGTCAAGTCTTTGGTTAATGTGTTTTTTTATGATTTTCGTTTTTTTCGGGTAACACTGAAGTAAGGCTCGGTAAAAACAGACCATATATTTCGGACGATCTTGTTCGTCCTTGATCACTAGTCGAGTATAGTGTCTCAGACAGGTGAACACTTTCGGGCTCCATGTTTACATGGTCTGCCCGCGAGTAGAACATGTAAAGCATAAGTTTTTGAATTTGGCAGGAGTTATGACTAGACCAATATGGGAAGCGTATTTTTAGGTCACTTCTCTCTCTTTAAAAGCAGCCACAATTACTGTGCCGCGGGACTGAGCGCATGATCCTCGAATTCTTGCACTTGTGTTCACCTGCCCGTGATCCTGCACTCACCAGTGTTCACGGAGGAGCAAAATCGTCCGAAATATATGGTCTGATTTCATCTAGATGGATCTTACTTCAGTGCTGCCCGAAAAAAAATCGAAAATCACGTAAACTAACCTGAAGATAAACGAAACGAAATTGCATTGCGTCAACATACAAAGTGTTTCCCGCGAACCCGCAGCAGTGCAGGTTTGGCCGCAGAAATTACTGGCTGCAACGACTCTTATGGGTATTATGCAGCCTGGCATTGCAGTTATGGACGCTGGACAGTCTATCACCAGCGAGACAACCAGAACGGAGACCGCGGCAGCAGAACTGAATATTATCGATAACTGAAAGCTGTTCGAGGTCTGTAGTTTACAGCAGACGGCAGTCGATAGTTGAAAGTCCTACCACAGACACATATAAAATTTTCAGATATGCACACCGTTACTTGCTCCAAAATGCTAATAAGCCTAGACGACGTCACATAATCCCAACGTGGGAGAACCATGTTCACCAATATCCTTCCAATGACACAGGTGCCAGGATCTCGATGGAATGCAGATTATCCCCTTATTTTATTCAGCTCCTCATTGACGTGGGCAGGTTGCTGCGTTGTCTTGGAAAGGCCGTGTCCCTCCAGATGCTGCGGTGCTAGGTGACGTAATGCTGACCGTGGCAACTCAGAATCCGACGCAAAATGACGGTAATCTGCATGCCACCGGGCTACGGCATATGTGCGTGATGCGTGAAGATTTTGCCGATGCGTGATGCGTGAAGACTGTGCCCGATGCGTGAAAATTTGCCCTGTCTCTCAGAAGAAAACGCCTTCCATCCTTCGGCCAGGAGCAAACAATTGCCAGTACTGTTTGAAGCTGAAACATCGCAGCCCAAAATGGACCTAGCTTCGGTTTCGAACACCGGCTGTCAAAATGTTATCGGGGATATACTGGTGAATCAGGCCCCGACAGGTTTCCCGAATGAAATGTCACGTCCGCGCGGGGCGTGCTGTGAATCGCCACTGTGCATCGTCAGTGCGGAATGGCCACGTTCCCCTCGTTGTCGAGCACGGGCCGGTGTGTCAGGGGTCACCTGCGAGGCATTTGCCCTGCCTGTCCCCAGAGCGCCGCTGATTAAGCAGGGCGCGATGGAGTCAGTGCTGAGAGCGTGGGCCGATTCCAGGATATCTCCGTTCATCCCCCTCGGTGCGCCGTTTCGCCTGGTTCCGGCGGCATGTGCGATATCTCAGCGCCCGCTGCCGTCGTTGCCCCTGGCAGGCTGCCCCCTGCCATCAGTGCCCCCTGCCAGGCTGCCCCCCGCTGCCGCCGGTGCTCCCGGCAGGCTGTCCCCGCTGCCGTCAGTGCCCCCGGTCAGGCTGTCCCCGCTGCTGCCGGTGCCCCCGGCAGGCTGTCCCCGCTGCCGTCGGTGCCCCCTGTCAGGCTGCCCCCGCTGCCGTCGGTGCCCCCTGTCAGGCTGCCCCCCGCTGCCGTCGGTGCCCCCGGCAGGCTGTCCCAGCTGCCGTCGGTGCCCCCTGTCAGGTCTCCCCGCTGCTGCCGGCGCCCCCGGTCCCCCTCCCCAGCTGCCGTCACTACAACAGGCCACCTGTGCGACTCAAACCCCGGCCACTGAACACTCTTTTACGATGTTTTTTTTCGGCAGCTCTCCGGCAATTTGGTAATTTAATGGAATTCCGGGCTTGTGGGGCCCTGTATTCACCTTCGTACCAAAGCGCCCCACCTCTTCCGAACACTGAAAACATATCTACCCTTGCATAACCATAGCTGGAAATTTAATGTCCCGCTACCATTTAAGTATAGTCAAAATGGTACCAATATCGCAATGTTGTTCATAATCATACTTCTATTATCCCCTCATTGCTCTTGTGTAAAAATCACTCAACGTCTTTTTTTACTAGTTTTTACTGGTAAATGAACCATGTATACGCTTTTACTACCCGGAAGTACAACCATCTGCTAGTTTAGGATGATTATACCAATCTGAAATGAGTGGTACGAGCGGAACACTGATCAAATACCCCTGTTTTACCAACCTGTTCTGAAAACTATCACGTCGCTAGCTTGTCGTACCACCGTATAACTATGTCGATATCATGATTATACCATTGTTCTACGAGGGCTACTAGCACGATACTACACTATTACGAGTATTATACCATCGCATTAGTTTGTCCCTTTTGAATGACCAGCACCGTACCAGCTTGTCTTACCACGGTGCAACTATCACGGTAACAAGACTGCACCATTACCAGACTAGGCCTACTACAAACACAAAATTATGCCACTACGAACAGTGTCTAGCGCGGTATTTTCTTTTTCATATATACGTATTTCATGAGTTAAAAAAGCAAGTGTATGGTGAGATAAACAGTCATAATGATGCAACATAAAAGAGTTAAGTACTGTACCAATGAGTTCGAATGTGAAAACTGATTTCATATTTTGCGGCAAATGTGAAAACCTGGAAAGAAGCGCTCCCATCAACGATTCGGCGCAGATTGGTTTGGCTTTGGCTATTCTACCGAAGGCACTGATATGTCGCTGAAAACCCACAGTCAGTTTCATGCGCATTTATTTTTATTTAAATGTTAAGTGGTGTGTCGTTCAGAACTGGCACATTGATGTTAATTGGTGTACAATTCAGCAGTGGCATATTGGTGTTGACTGACGTACAGTTCAGCGCTGGCACATTCATGCGCAGCATTTAGAGTGCTGACAGACGACACTTCGCAAGTCCTGTAGGGCCGAGGCCTTCGGCTTGGAGTCACACCGCTTCACTCCAAACACTTCAGCAAGCGGGAACCAAGCAAGGACCCCTTGCTTTCCTGTTCTGCTGGAGGGGATTTTGGCTGAATACCAATGCGCAAACCCCCTAGAGCAGCAGGGTCTCCTCGAGGTTGGTGATCAGAGCCATGACGGTCCCCTCGACCACCACCTGCCGTTCCCGCTCCGGAGCAGTGGCGTGCGTGAAGGCTGTGCGCTTCGTCGACCTGCGCCTGGAAGAGCACGGCCTCTCCCTCGACGATGCGGAGCGTGGTATCCCCGCCTCCTCCGAAAAAAATCGCACTTGGTTTCAGTGACCATGTGACCAACCTTTCTTCACAAAAAGGCGTCATTTTGCCAGCTGCTGCATTTAGCCAAAAAGCGTCAGTTAAAACGACAAAATGTCATCGTACTACCTCCGATTCTAATGGACATGCACGGTTGGGACCACCTGACGTTCCGATTTTGGATGTAAACTATGAACTCCACCAGATATAGTAGTGACCTAATTACGATCTCGAACTTTGTTCATGTGTCACAATGATGTGTCGGAACCTTTGGTACCTCTAACTTCTTAATGAACAAAAGAAGTGGTTTGATCTCTCAATACTTCAAAAACAATACGGGATGTCTTTCAAACTTGGCCAGACTAGATCATGACAGGTCCAACTGAAATGAAATTCAGCGTTTTAGCAGGCACCGGACTGTGAGGCCTCCTTGTCCTTGTAGTTTATATGCAATGAAGCCCATACAGCAAAGAGTCCAAACACAAGTGATGAGGTAAAAGGGTAAGATCAGAAGATGTAAGATCATCCTGATCTCATGCTAGGTCATCATACGTTAAAAATATTTTCAAAGGTGCAGTCATAATGCAGTTCTGAAGGATGATGAAAAGATGCTCTCATGCCCTCTAGAAGCTGTATCATTCACATGTGACATGCTCAAAGTGTGCTCAAACGTGACTTAGCATGTCTGGCCATGCTAGATCAACTTCTTGATATGTTGTGATTGTTAAGGTCATCTTCTTGACGAGTAAAAAGTCAGCAGTCGATTTAAGACATTGAATACATTCGACACATTCGCCAAATCTGCGAAGTTGGCAGCCGATCTGAGACATACGACGCATTTGCATCTGTTGTCGGCAGTCGATTCAAGACATTCGACGCATGCCATACATTCACAGTGTATTGTTTGCAGCCGATTTGAGACATTCTACACCTTCGATATACTCATCATGTACAGTTTGCAGCCGGTTCGACACATTCGACACATTCGATACATTCGCCGTGTCGAATGTGTCGAACGTCTTGAATCGGCTGCAAACTATACGCTGTAGATGTATCGAAAACGTCGAGTGTCTCAAATCGGCCGTAAGTTACACGCACTGAATGTATCGGATGTCTCGGATGTCTCAAATCGGCTGCAAACTGTAAATAATACGGGCATCGAATGTGTCAAATATCTTGAGTCGACTGCAAGTTGTACACGTCGAACGTATCGAGTGTGTCGAATGTCTCAAGCCAGCTACAAATTACACACTCTGGATATATCGAATGTGTCGAATGTCTCAAGCCAGCTACAACTTACACTCTCTGAATATATCGAATGTGTCGAATGTCTCGAAGCGGCCGAAAAGTTATGAATACGATGAATGCATCGAATGCGTTGAATGTCTCAAATCGGCCTCCAACTTGACAGCTTTGGCGAATATGTCAAATGTGTCGAGTGCCTCGAATCCACTAACTTTTTCTCGTCCAGCGGTGCCATTCATGCCGGTCACGCGCTAGCTGTGACGCCGTCTATACCAGTGCTGCCATCTACCGTAGGTACATGTTTGTTCCAACACAGACACAGCCAAAAGCGTGACGTTTTGGCAATTGGCTCATAATGCCGCAGTTTTGAAGATCCAATGACCTGTTCCACCGCAAAAGCCAGCGGCACGCGGATGGCGTAGTCTAGAGCAGTCATGCCCATGATAACTAGTTCAAGAAACGCGCGACGTACCTCGGCGATGGCCAGAAACCGAAAGCCACATTCCATGGAAGGGGAATTGAGCAGGTGGGTACCACAGCCCGTCATACGGCTACCCAACTTATCCAACATGCCAGTGGCCAAACTTGGAATGATTCTCCCTCGATTTTGATGAGGCCGCAGATTCGACCCGTGGGCCAACTTTACGTGCTTCACACCATGCAGGATAGCGCCATACTGGATGACGTCACGGCGACGTTACACAGTCCTAACGACTCGATAAATTACGCAGAGAGATCTCGCAGACCATGAGCGTTGTAGTTCCTAGCCATGGTTGCAATTATAGTGATGATAAGGACAACGTGAGTGGCGATGTTGATGTACTTTTCTTGAAGTCTGCGATTTCTTGTAGTCCACGATGGGACAAAGATTCCTAAAGACTGACATAGGAATTAGAAATATAATACAACTAAGTTAAAAAAGCACACACAATACCGTCCATAAACACCCACTGGCAGTGTCATTCCATCCGCCATCAGTTGCAAACTAGTCCGCAGATTGCAGATTATCAATGGCACACGCTGAGTACTGCAACCTGATTTTGAGAAGGATGGGGCGGGAAAGTTAATTCCAACGTGATGTCACGCATTATGAGCGCAGGACATGCAGTAATTTAAAACAGATCAAAGATAGCCTCCGGACAACTGTACCTGTGCCAGCAGAACATAAAATCCCTTCCACAGCGTCAGCAGACACGAAAGAGTCAAATCAGCAATGTAAAACCGGTTTGGACACTACTCATCACGAACGTGAGCACGCACAGTCGATAATCGCCACAAAGCATCGGTCACAATGGATGTGCAGATGACACGCTGCGCATCCACATAGCGCACCAGACGGCTCCACCAGGCCACAATCGGCGACTCAGAGCGACGCGAAATCAGCCAAAACCACGCTCAGAACTCCGCGCACGGGCCACGCCTCGTGCCCGGGCCGCGGCCGCGATCATGTCGACAGCGGTCCCACACCTCTAGCCCGGAGCAGAGGAGAGGTCACCCCGCCGACGGCGATCACGTCCCTGCCGCCTCCGGCCGCGTCACTGCACAGTGTCAGGCCGTGTCACTGCGCAGTGTCAGGCCGCGTCACTGCACAGTGTCAGGCCGCGTCACTACGCAGTGTCAGGCCGTGTAATTGCGCAGTGTCCGGCTGTGTCACTGCACAGTATCAGGCCGTGTCACTCTGCAGTATCAGGCCGTGTAACTGCGCAGTGTCAGGCCGGGTCAGTGCACAGTGTCAGGCCGGGTCACTGTAGTGTCAGGCTGCATCAATCCATAGCGTCAGACCGCGTCAGTGCTGCAGAAAGTGTAGGGTCATGTCTGTAGGCTCAATGTCCATCGGGCCCACCTCCACACCGATGGCCTGCCCCGGCCCCACCTCCACGCCGTGCAGAACGCCCGGCACCACGAAAATGTCATCCGGCCGCTCTCCCACGTCCTGCTGCACCTGCTGCTGGAGCTGCTGGTGCTGCTTCGAATGTTGCCGCAGCTCCTGGTGCTGCTGCAGATGCTGGTCCTGCTGCTCCTGCTGTTGGTGATGCTGATGAGGTGGATGCTGCTGCTGAAGCTGAGGTAGTTTAGGGACGTGCACCACCACGTGCTGCTGCTGCTGCTGCTGCTGCTGCTGCTGCTGCTGCTGTTGTTGCTGTTGCTGCTGATGCTGTTGCTGCTGTTGCTGGTGTTGCTGGTGCTGGCGCTGCTGCTGCTGCTGTTGCTGGTGGTGTTGGTGCTGATGCTGGTGCTGATGTTGTTGATGTTGTTGGTGGTGCGGCAGCGGCGGTCTGGCCGCCTGCCGCCGCTGCTGGTGCTCAAGCGCTTGCGCAGAGAGCCCTCCATCCAGCAGCGGTGGCGGCGGCGGCGGAGGTGGCATCTCCTGCAGCACCGTCTGCAGCGGCAGCGGCTCGTCCCTGAGCGCGTGCGTGCGCATGTGCACCTTGCGGTGCGTCGTCTGCGAGAAGCCGCGGCCGCAGACCGGACACACGTAGGGCCGCTCGCCGCTGTGGACGCGGCCGTGGCGGCGCAGCTGCGTGACGGTCGTGAAGCGGCGGCGGCACGTGGTGCACTCGTGCGGCTTCTCGCCGCTGTGCGTGCGCGCGTGGATCTTGAGCGTGACGTTGCGCGCGAAGTTCTTGCCGCAGACGTGGCACTGGAACGGCCGCTCGCCCGAGTGGACCTTGGCGTGCTGCACCAGCGCCGTGTTGTCGATGAAGCGCATGCCGCACTCGTTGCACTGCGCCGGCCGCTCGCCCGAGTGGATCATGGCGTGCCGCTTCAGCTTGCAGCTGGTCTTGAACTCCTTGCCGCAGATGTCGCAGAGGAACGAGCGGCAGGCCGCGTGGCGGCGGCTGTGCTCGCGCAGCTGCGCCGCGTCCTCGAAGGCGCGCTGGCAGAGCGCGCAGCGGAACGGCGGCACGCCGCGCTCGCTGCCGCCGTGCGCGCGGCTGTGGTACTCGAGAATGCGCCGCTGCGGGAAGGCGCGGCTGCAGATCGGGCACTGGAAGGGCCGCAGTGGCGAGTGCACGCGGCTGTGCAGCACCAGCACGTCCAGCCGGCTGTAGGCTTTCGGGCAGAGCTCGCAGGAGAAGCTCTGACCGCCGGCGTGCAGCCGCCGGTGGCGCCGCAGCGCCGTCAGGTGCGACAGCTGGCGACCGCACTGGTCGCACGAGAAGCGGCCCTCGGTCGGCGGCCGCCGCGCCGCCTTGGCGTCACCGTGCGTGCGCATGTGGTACTCGAGCAGGCAGCGCAGCGTGTACTCCTTGTGGCAAAGCCGGCAGCGGTGGCGCTGTTCGGAGCCGTGCTGGCGGCTGTGCACCACCAGCGAGTCGAACCGGCTGTACCGGCGCGCGCACACGTCGCACTGGAACGGCTCCCGCTCCGTGTGCAGCCGCCGGTGGCGCACCAGCGCCTGCCTGTGGGCCAGCTGGCGCTGACACACGTCGCACTGGTACGGGTGGCCGCTGCGCGCCGCCGCCGCCTCCGCCGCCGTCGGCTGCTCGGGCTCGGCGGCGCCGGACGCGGTCGGAGTCTCCGTCGCCGCGCCGCCCGCCGTCGCGTAATCGTGGTCCGTCGCCGACGGCGCGGCTTCGTCCACGTCCGGCCGCGTCGTGGACATCGGGGGCGAGGCAGCCGCGGCCGACACCTCGCCAGGATCGTCACCATCCTCCTCCTGCGGCGGTGGCAGCGGTGGCTGTGGCGGTGGCGGCGGGCGGCGGCGGCGGCGGTGTCTGCCGCGCAGCCCTGCTCCGGCCACGTCTCCTGGCCGCCGTCATCGCCGCCGATGACGCCGCCGCCGGCTCCGGCGCCGGCTCCGCCTCCTCGGCGTCGTGCAGCGCCTCGTGGTGGCGCAGCAACCAGCGGAACGCGAACGCCTCGCCGCACTGGCCGCAGAACACCGGCTTCCGGCGCGTGTGCGCGCGCACGTGCACCACCAACTGGTCCAGGTCGTCGCACGTCTGGCCGCAGACCTCGCAGCTGAGCGGACGGACGGCAGCAGGCCGGTCCGCGCCGTCCGCGGCCGCCGTGAGCGCCGTCTGCCCTGCCGCAGCCGGCCGGTCGGCCGCGACGGCGGACGGCGCGCGCCGGCGGCCGCTGCGTCTGGGGCCCGCCGCCGCGTGGGTCCCGATGTGGCGCCGCAGACCGGCCACCGAGCCGAACCGGGACCGGCAGACGGCGCACTGGAACGGACAGAGCAGGGCGCCGGCGGCGCCGGTGGCGCTGTCCGAGCGCCGCAGGCCGGCCCGCTCGGCCGGCCGCCGCTCGTCCGCCCCGGCGGCGGCCGCCATCAGCCGGGCGCGCAGGATCTTGCCGTTGGACCGCGCCGGAGGCCCGTCCGAGGTCGGCTGCTCGGGCGGGGGGACGTCAGAGGCTGATTCGCCTGACGCTGGGACGCCACACGCCGACTGGGCGGAGGGAGGCTCGGCGCTCTGCTCACGGGACGGACTCCGCGTTCTGCCCTCGACGGCACAGACTGCGGACGCCTTCAGGGCGGAGCTGGCCACTAAGCTCGGCTCAGCACGCGGCGCCTCGGCCGGCTGTTCCTCAGCGGGCGGCTCGGCGGGCAGCTCGGCGGGCGGCTCAACACACGGACCCCGGCCACCTGGGCGGGCGTGGCGATCTCCGGCAGTCGGCTCGGCCAGCCGCAGCCGGTCCGCTGCGTCCGCAGCCGGCCGCTGGGCGGGGGAACGTTCAGCGGCCGACGACGACAGGCGGCCACCGCTGGCTGGCGGCGGCGCGGCGGCCGGCGCGGCGGCGTCGGCAGCGTCAGCCCGGCCGACCGGAGAGGCGCTGCAGCTCGGCCGGCCCAGGCCGAGGCGGTGCTTCCTGCTGTGGCGCCGCAGGTCCCCGGCCAGGCCGAACGTCCGCGGGCAGCTGGGGCAGCTGAGAGAGCCCCGGTGGCTGCGCTCGTGCGTCGCCAGCGCCAGGCGGTCGTGGAAGCCGACCGCACACTGGCCGCACATGAACGGAACAGTGCCGGTGGCAGCAGGAGATGACATCAGACCGGAACAGCCTGCAGGGATGGCAGTGCCGAAGCTTGACACTACTGTCTGGCAGTCTGATTGGCCAGGCAGCACAGGTATAATGGGCACCATGGAACAGTTCAGACATGTGCTTAATTTCACAGCAAGAAAAGAATACTGCAGACGATAATGCATTTGTTTATATACATATATGTACATGTGTAAAATGTATGCAACAGTAAATAATGGTGCTTTTTCAAAATTATGAAGTAAGTCAAGCATTTTTTTGGCTTTGGTACAGCAATAAGATAATTTTGCTATTCTAATCTGGCTCCATAAATCATTAAGGTGTGTTACAGGTGCACAATTTTCCCTGGGGATGACCATATTGTGGCACTTATGAGCTTTGTTTACCATATTTCATGGTGAAAGACACAACTGCAGAGAATACTTAATGCCACATTCTTTAGCAAATGCCTCAGAAACACTCTAAACATGCCTTACATGCTACCAAACCACAAATATTAAGTGTTCATTCTGATTCAAATTCCACACTCATGTATAAATTCACATGGACTACCTACATAGTATAGCTTTGTGGATTATGAAATGATATGAACAGTAAGCCCATTATTTAGCTTTCATGCCACCATAGTTTTGTTGGCTCTCATAAAATGGCAATGACTACACTGTGCAGGCCCTGATTTGGAGCAAACTGAGTGGCATGTGTGGACCTGGGCTCCTCAAATATCCTATATTGCATAGTCATTTATTAACCCATCACAATGTTTCACTAGAATTCCATGACAACTGTTCACAAGCTTAGCCAAGAAATATACAAACAAGCCTAGAAATTCAAAGCACTTCAAACTAAATTATTAACAGTTCACACAAATGCGAAGAGCAACAACCACCTCCACAAGACAGGTGTAAAATAAAAACTAATTAGACCAAAACTGAGTAGAAGCATTAATCCACTATCCTTTATTTATAAAATGCGACACAAACATCAAAAGAAGCATTATGTATGCATCGATTTAACTCTCAAAACGCGAAAAATCATGTGTTTCAGACCGTATTTTAACAAACCTGGAAGAATGGCACCATCCGATTCCATTGCATCGACTTCAAAATATTGTCTGGAGCCAGACAACCATGAGTAAGAAGGTGTAAACAGCTATCAAAAAGGAATATATGACCTGTTCTTGGGTTGCCTAAAAGTGCCTATCGGCTTCCGTTCCTTGTTTTCGATCGCAAATGTAAACGCAGCATTACAGTGTGCAAACCGTGCCTTCAAATGTCCTCATGCAGTGGTAGAATGCCCTGTCGCAGAGCTCGTCACAGGTGCGCAAGAAATGAAGAGTAAAAGGTTTCTTTTTCTTCAAATTCTCACGATATCGGCTCTAGTCATGGCAGGAACAGGAGGGAAAGAGATGCATAGCACATGCAGCCAGACGTCCGTGAAGTTAGCAACAGCAACAGCAATGGCTCCAGCAACGAGCACCGATTTCAATGAAAGCTATGTCATAAGATAACCTGACCGAGTTGTTCATGAATCTGACGTCCGTTTTGGGATAGCTCTGAACGTTTGACCTCTAGAGGTCACAGCACAAAACGTTAACAACAGCCACAGCAGACGGCTCCAGCAACGAGCACCGATTTCAGTGAAAGATATGCCATAGGATAAACTGACCGACTTATTCCGGAATCTGAAGTCCGTTTTCGAACAGCTGTGACCGTTTGGCCTTTAGAGGTCACGTAGAAAAACGTGAAGAATTTAACAACAGCACCGCCTCAAGCAACAAACACTACTTTCAACGAAATATATGGCATAGGACAGCCCTTTTATTTCATATTGTATACTTTATTTCAAAGATATTTGTTGATTTACGCAGCTGAGTGGTTGGGGGGATGACGTCCGACATACACCTCCTCGTATAAACCTAAAGCTGCCTGGAGCTTCGGTCACTATTTTTCACGTCTTTGGATTTTTTCGCGGAAACAAAGCACTTTGAAGTCTCGGGATAGGAAGTCTCTGGTGCTTTCAGTGACCCTTTGGCACTTTCAAATGCTCTTTTGGGCGTATATCAGGTAGTGTCCCGATATACGCAGACCCTAACAGCTGTTTCGTACTCCTGAGGAAACCATGCTGATCGACTGCAATCCACTAGAAGATTATGGGGACTGCCATTGCATTACAATTGCACTCTCAGTTTATTGCCTTCTGTGCAAGGCTGCAACGTGAACGCAAACGGGTATGCTTGATCTGATATGGAGCTATTGACATTTTGTCACAGGATATTCCCGGTGTCGTTACGGTCACTCCTATACATCATCTACGGCGCAGCTGTGTGTTAATGGCAGATGTCTGGCCCTCCACTGGCAAGCACTTACTATTCTTTAAAAAATTGCCCAGACAAAAGGCGTGGTTCCAGAGGTTAACATGACATATTTCCCATCAAATTCCTGTTGTCTGTCACCTCCAGCAGCCTGCTCCACGCTATCGCTGTCGGCCGTCACCACGCTGCGGAAGACCTGGCGGCACAGCTCGTCACCGACTGACGGGAGACGAGTATTGCACTGGAGCTTGGTCTGGACCTGCGGTCGCCGCTCTGCTCGATCCCGTCCCGCTTGAAAATGACTCACTCAAACAGCTGGATCCGTTCCGGTCCTTGCACACAGTGACAGCGTGGAGTCGGCAGGGAAGGACTAGACGAGTTACGGCAGTTCAGCTGGGATCGAGTAAGAGGCAGTGCTGTGAGAACAGCAGCGTGTTTCCATAACGTGCAGTTCAGTATATGCCGTATAAATAACCGTGACACTGTCCGTGACAGTAGCGCTAGATCATGAGATGGCGTTGGTAGCCGGTGGTCGCAGACGCATCATCCGAACGCAAGACCTGGACGAACGCCTGTTTTTTTTTTTTAGCAGCAACTAGACGGTAGTCGCGGCGCCTGAGCAGGAGATACTTCAGTTTTTTCGGCCGTGTCGCTTGTGCGTTTTTAAGGTATATTTCCATGCGGCAAGCGTGGATCAGTAAATCTTCGGGTCGCTTATCGGGACTCACGTACTAGGGCATCTTGCTTACCAAATATCTTGTGCGATATTGTCCTGCAGTCGCTACATATGTTGTTGGAGCTACGCTTCCAGGACAAGCACGCTGAAGAGCCTCTGGACTGTGGTGCAGACACGCAATGCAAGTGACGGCGGTCGCCATTGTGAGCTTGCACTGCGCTTCTAAAAGTCCGTCACGATTCACGAGCGCTTATCTTGCGTGCCCACGTTTAATTCGTGCCTGCCTATGACCTTCAATTACTGGGGAAAAGATATGGGCCATTCCACGGCAAATCGCACAAGAAGTGACCCGGCCTTTTTCGATTTGGATAAAATTTGGTAAGCTCATAGAACCTTTCGAAAAATGGCCGGCCATAAATTCCAGTCCTGGGTGACCTCTGAGTTCAAAGTAACAGGCCATGAAAGGTCACCGATTTTTACGAGCCCATAACTCGGTGATGGACTGTCACAGACAAGTGTGATAGGGTCATTCGAAAGAGAAAGAAATGCTTTCATAAATAAATTAGTTTTTCGGTGGCCTCTGGTTGACCTCCAAACCCACTAGGTCACATGGAACGTTTTCAGTTCTCTGTTTACCCACCGTGTCCCTCGCAAAAAAATGGAGCACAATACGTCCCCAAGTATCTACAACAGGCGCGGCAAAAAAAATGGATAAAGTTGTATGTTCTCAGAAAGATTGAATTTAGTGTTGCCAAGTGTCGCTTGAGAAATATGCCTTGAAGTTGTTTCATGAATACTGATTACGTGGCTTTCGTCTGTCCATTGTTCTAAAATTTCGTGTGCACAATGTCCTGCGAGCATGCTACACATCACGTTAGTTTTAAATGCTTGCCCAGATAGGTCAAAGGTCATGACTTCCCACCATCAATCGACCCCTACCATCATCCTTATCTGACATACCCGTCCTTCGCATTTCCACGAAACTGAGTTTATCGGGTGTTCTAAGGCCTAAAGCCAACTGAGATAATCCTACTTGTGCGTCGGTGCCTTTGGAGCTGAGGTCAATGAGATCGGTTGGCCTTGGATTGCCTATTTTGACCTCGGATTATTTATTCCTTTTTTGGGCGCTGATGTCGAATTTCAAATCCATTTTGCACGCATCGAGTTACTTATGTTCATTTCATGTCCTGAAGATAACAGCTGATTTCTTTTTTGGCACGTATCTCAGTTATTACTTCCATCCGCTTCTATAGGAAACCGCCATTTCCTTTACAGCTATTCCAACATTCAGAGATGACGTGATGACAAGAATTCATCGCCCTCTAGCTGACATGGAATCTTCGATGCGTGCGAATCCCCATTCGCTAACAGTATACGTGAAATTCGGAGTCAGTGCCTCAAAAACGGTATGAATGGTCCGAGGCCAGGTGATCCACGGTCAGTCAAGCTCAATGGCCTCGGTTGACCTTCAAAAGGCCCCAATGCACGACAAAGATTGTCTCAGTTGGCTTAAAGGACTAAGAACACCCGACAGACTCACTTTCGTGGAAACGTGAAGAACGGGCATGTTAGAATTGGATGGAATGGGTCATTTAGTGGTGGAGTGTCATGGCATTTGACCTTTCTGGTTACGCAATTTAAAACTACGCTCATGTATAGCAGGCACCATGGACAATGTGCACATCAAATTGCAGACGAATCGGACAAACTAAAAGCACGACCCTGATTCCACTTGGCAACACTAAATTCAAGATATCTCAGAACGTTTCAATTTTCCCAGAAATGTGTTTTGCGACGTTTATTGCTGGCACTTAGGGAAATACGGTGCTACCTTTTTTTGCAAAGATCACGGTGGACAGACATGGTTAAGACTGGAAATGTTCGATGCGGCCTAGTGGGATCAAATCATCACCAAACAATGATCAGTTATCAAGAATTACCTTAAAAAAATCGTCCCGATGTCAACGAAAAAATAGCATTCATGAAAGCTGAAACATTTCTCTTTCGAATGGTGGCAATTGCACCTTTCTGTAGCATTGTCACCGAGTTACGGGCATGTCAATCATGTCAAGTCTGCAAAAATCGGTGATCTTTTATGAACTATAACTTTGACCTCAAAGGTCACCCCGGGCCAAAAATTCCTGGCTGGTCACTTTTTTGATAAGTGCTATGAGCGTACCAGATTTCATCAAGATCAAAAGGGGTCCGGCCAATTATTGCACGATTTGACGTGGAATGAACTAATGTATTTGTTCGTGACAAGTTTCGTTCCTTAAACATGTTAAAAAACGCCGACCGTTCGCACTGATTGGTACAGCTGTTTTCACAATAGTGCGATTTGTGCAACTTGTTTCACAATACCGTGCTTTGCCGAGGCTGACTGTAACACAGGTTGAATGGTCAGCGCGGGGCTCTCCTCCCGCCCCCACGTTTTATTTTTTGTGCTCTTCAGATACGAAAAAAAATGTTGATCTGCTCGGGTTCAGGCTGAAATATTCCATGTTATTTTAAAAATAAACGTATAAAGTAACCTAAAAATTCACATGCGTTATTATATCTGAGAATATTTTGCGTTTGTTTCCCAATAAAGTGGCCAAAATATGGCAACAGCGGAATTTTAGGCGGCTGCGCCCTTTCCCTTATTTTAAATGTCGTGACTATGTGACCCAGCAGCCCCAGTACCCCCTCGTAGCTTCTGGTGACTTTTCTGCTAGGTTTTTGGCGGTCTCGGACCGTCTGCCCCAGACCTGTCTCTGTCGGGGCCCTCTGGTGGTCTCAGGTTTCGTTTACAGTGTCAAGTGTCTCTCTCGACGTCTAAGGCGCTTCTTTGGCAGTTTCAGGGACGGGCAGCGCCTGGCAGCATCAGGGACACTCAAGCGATCTCGGGTTCCTTCCTGTCGTCCCTGGGGAATGTTTGCCCTCTAAGAAGTTCCTCATAGTAACAAGGACTCTGTATAAGTCTGCCGTGACAGAGGCGCCTCCGGCAATGCGCTAGGTCCCTTGGCCGTTTCAAAAGCTGTCTGGACGCCTCAAGGCTTCGTAGTTTCGAAGGCCCCTCAGGTCGTCTCAGTGGACTCCATGTTGTCTTAAGTACTCCTTTTGTCTTTGGTAAACATTTGTGCCGTCTGAGGGCTCCCCTAGCGGTAAAAAAAACTTTTGTCGACTTCAAGACCCCTTGGAATGTCTTGGGCTCTCTGCACGTATCCGGTGGTCTCCATGGCTGTATCCGGGGACTTCGTCTGTTGCTCGGGGTACATCTGGCGGTCTTAGGGCCCCTCTAGCCATACCATGGACCTTTGTTGTCGCTTCAGAAGCCTCACTGGCAGTCCCAGGGGACATTTCTGTACCAGGAGGACATCTAGCACACTTGGGACCCTCTGGCCGTCCAGGGCTCCCACGCCGCCTCAGAGGCCATCTGCCGTGTAGGGGCCCATCGTTCCGTGAAGGAGCCCTGGATGCAGCATGAACCAATCAGGTTTTCAAAAACACTAGTGTAGCCTATTTCGGGTTCCTCTCGAGGCTGAGTTCACTGATAAATCCCTGTTCAGAGGGCCCCTATGGCTGGCCAGGGTCGCTTTATACCGCTCTAGACACCTTCTTAAGTTATTGCCGTCTCAGGGACCTCTGCCATTTTAAACGGTCTCATAGACCCTTTGCCGTGTTGGGGCTCCTCTTGCGGTCCCAGGGGCCCTTGGAGAGTTTCAGGCGCCTTTCTGTCCATCTTGCCTCGTCAAGGTTCCATTAACCCTCTCGGAGGCAGTTTGACCGCATCCGGAACCTTCAGTCTTCCACAGAGGCCGTGAAACCCACTCGGGTCCCACATTCCAGAGGCCCCTGTGCCGTCCTAGAAACTCAATCTCATCTTGACCGTCTCAGGCGGTCTTTTTCTGGCGGTCTCAGAGGCAATCTGCCGTGATGAGGTCCGTTGCGGTCTCAGGGGCCCTTCGGGAGCCTCAGAGACCCTTCTATGCGCCTCAGGGGCAATCTAACCCTTCCGGAGGCTCCTCTGGCCGCATCAAGAACCTTTTAGCCTTTATCAATGAGCCAAACCCCAAGGTTTTTTAACAAAACAACAAAAACCGCTTCGTTCATTCCATAACGTTGTCGGTGTTTCATATTCATATTCATTCATTCAATTCATACACTCCACTGAATGAGGAGTCATTTGACGGACTGTCGTAAATCTCACAGCGATTGCCACACATCGTTGTCTCTAAGTAATGTTGCAGCCTGCAAATGAAGCATCATGACAGATATCGTCTCCAACACTGTTACGAATTGTTCATAGCTGCATGGGATAATAACTGCATCATTCATGGAACAGCCATGCAAAGCCTACAGCCATTATTTATTCAGCCATGGTCTTTCCGGTCATCAGGTAATACATACTCCACGAAAACGGTCGCTGCGATAGTCACGAAAGGTCGTTGAGCGCTGAACCATGTCGTGAATATGACCCTAGTGGACGGTCCAGCCGTTCTATAGGGAACTGTGTCGCGATGGCACGTGCTGCGCTCTTTGTCGGCACCAGTGTATGAAGCAGGTGTAGACGTCGGATATATAATTGAGTTTTGCCCCTCCCTTCCCCATGAGGAAATAAAGGGGGGAGGGGAGGAAGTGGGAGGTACGACGTTGCTGTCCATTGCAGGCCATCAGTCAGACACCTGGTGGCGTTCACGAGGCGCACGTGGGAACTGCACTGAAGGGTCTCTGACAACGACTCCAGAAGACTCATGAAAGGTCAGTGTTCAACTGTGCTTGCACCTCACAGATCCTCACACGCTGGTACCTGCTGGCCTGTAATTCTGCTTCCTGCTTAGCAGCTAGCATGTTTTCAATTGTTCCCGTTGTCATTTGCGCGGGGAATACCCGTGTTATCGTCGAAAGAACTATCCCGCTTTTTCGTGTATTGTAAAGCTCAGACATCCCAACTGTAAGCCTCTGAAAAAAATATTTACTTCTTAATGCGTAATGTGCCTGAAATATGTAATCTTTAATGGCAAGCATGCCAAATGAAATATCTTCTCATGAGGTGTTAAAGATCTTCAAACAAGAGATCGAAGACCTCGAGTTTCAAGATTCGAATGTCGAATGAAAATATATTTCATTTGCATGCTGGAAAAATAAATATTTCCTTTTTTTAGGTAGAAGAAGGTTGTTGAAAAAATGATTTTTCGCTTGAAAAGCACCAGTGTTATGGATAGCACACATATGAACAGCAACAAGAGCTTGCACTGCCGATAAGATGGGATGTCTTGGCACCTCAAGGTTTAATGAGCTTCTGCGTAAATCACGAAAGAAAACTACATTTTCACAGTCCAAGACATTTTTGCGATTTCCAGCCTGAGCGATTTATTGTTGGTGATAATACCTAACTGCTGCGGTTTGAGTATGACAAAAAGCAAAGCATTACCGTATGCATCAAGAAAACGTTGACGGAATCACGAAATGCTGGGATGAAAGTTTTAGCTGGCTGCGCAGGTTTCGCTTCGAAGCGCTAACTTCGGCATGATCTCAGTCTGACCTGTTTCTTTTACACTAATCTCAGAATAAGGAAGCTGCATCATAAAAGTCGCCAGAAATGACCTCGGTAACTCCCACTCGTGTTCCGAAGAGACGTTTTAACGTCACCCGTCATTTTTACCTCTTTTTCATGATCATACCTTAAATAAGTGGAATTATGTAGAAGTAGTTGAACTAATAGAGATTGTCCAAGGTGGAATTTACCCATTAACGCACAGCGGTGAACGTACGGATGGACTGAGACCGAAGGCAACAAATGTCTCGTGCATGGAGCATGTACTTGGTCTTCGTTCACGCCCAATCATGATCTGGAAAAACTGTCCTGACATGATGCCCGTTTTGACTCTGCGGGTTTACTTACCCACGTGTAGCTGGAACTTAGTAAAGAAGCATTTTTGTCAGGTCCAATCCCACGGCTGTAAGGGAAGGCTTCTTTTAAATCACTTATCGAAATGCAAGAGGTGATTTACTGACCATACTCAAAGAAGAATTCAGAAAAATACCTATGGTGTAATATGCTATAAGCATCAGCATTGCAATACAGACATTCTATATGTGCACATAGCTGTTGAAAATTGGGATATGGTTTTGTTTGGCCTAAATGCGAAGGATACATTTCTAAAAAAACTAAATCGCATTGCCCTCGAAATAAGGATGAGTGGATAGAAGTTTAGCCTCACTGCACCAATCTGACAGAGCTGCGTCTCAGGGTAAAAACGGATCCGGCTGCGCTCTCTGCATGGTTCACTTCCAACGGTCTAAAAGTTAACCCCGTAAAAAACTGAAGTGGTATTCTCTGGAACGGCATCGCCGCTCATGAAAACGTCTAACTTTACGATCAGTTTCGACGGTGTGAATTTAAGACCAGCTCGAAGCATCAAAATTCTTCGTGTTCTTCTAGATCCAGAAATGAGCATGCAGAGGCAGGTCAGTAAAGCGACACAGCGTTTTATGGCCGCCCCGTCCTAGTCAGCAAACTTAGGGGCACTCTTTTGCGGACAATTTTGGTGCACTTCATTCAGTCGGTCGTCTTCCCACACATCACTTACCGCCTGACAGCCTGGACACCATCAACACAGTACCAAAATCATCACACTGAAATCACATCATCACTCTGACTATGTCATCAATCTTGCAACTCGAATCGTCTCTAGAAAACACCAGCACAGACATATCTTGGAGGCACGGCGAGAACTCAGGTGGATGCCTTACAACACTAAACAGCTCACATGCCATTTCGAGTAGATGTATCTGAGCGCACTACTTGCTCAACCACTGTGAGACTTCTGCGGACGCATCAATGTCATTTGAAGGTCACTAAAATGGCTGTGCCTTTCGTCTCCATACGCAATGGAATGAGCTTGACAGCGATGTCCTTTAAAAGCAAAGAATTTCCTAAACATTGGAACGCCGGTGCCTTTAAAAAGTGCGTGAAAGCAATACTGATGTCCGGGCTCTGATGTACCTGTCAGCAATCAGTGATAAATTTATTTTTGCTATTTGTCGGCTCGTGAATTGTATACGCGTTGTCAGGTTGTCAGCAGTTTTATGTGACTATGCGTCATCGTTGGTAATTTTACTCATCATGACTTTGTTCGTGTATGATATGCCACGGCAGCACATAATGTACGCCACTGCAGGTGAATAGCCAATCATGTATTGGATGCCACAAAGATGGACAATAAATAAAGACGTAAAAATAGAGAGAAATAAATAAAAAATGAATAAATACAAATATATAATAAAAATATAATAAAGTATAATAAATGTAATAAAATATAACACAATATATAACATATAAATATAATATAAGATATAATAAAATATAATAATAAAAAGTAAAAAGATAAACAAATAAACAGTGCTATCGAAATGCTAGTAGTAATGCGGAGGTAATGCAGCATTCCCGTTTTTCTCGTTTTTGTTTTCTTTTTTTACAACAGGTGGCCGAAATCAGAACAATACTGTCGAGGGATGATGTAGCCATCATATTGCTCCTTTTCTTTTTCCCGACATTCGTTTTTGAATTTTGAAACCAGAATGTTTATTTGTTGTAGAGAAGGAACGGTGTGGCAGAATGGCACGAGAAAAAGGTCGTATTCCCGCGATATAGTTTTCGATAAGAACTGGATATTGCAACGAGTTGCTAGTTTGGGGTTGTATTTGGTCCGAACAGAAATCCGACAAAGAGTAATTTGTATTTCAAAGAAGCCTTGTGTAGATGTAATATTGCATTTGTTACAACACCGAACGTAAAAGTGTTACACCATGTGCAGATAGACTGGACAGTACGTATAGGAGGAATATCTAAGTGGCTCCTTCTGAGTTACGTGCAGCAGTTTAGACTAAATCTTGTTCTTGAGGCAAATTGTAGGATGACATTCAGTAAAACCTGATGTTTTAGTTTTCCCTTTCTCTCTTGGAAACCAGACACTATGAACTGGTGTAAAGTAATCTCTCGGTCTTACAGGACAACATACTAAAGCAACCTTCCTGTCAGACAACGGCCAAATGAACAGCCTGATGAACGAGGTTGTGATACAGTCCTGCTCTGTAGACACTATTCAATCCCCCCACACCATGAACATAAGTACTAGAACAAATCAGGCAGGCCTTTATAGGCAGACCGACGCAGACTATTTGCAGACGACCACATGACCCCGCACCACACAGCTGCGCCCGGGACACGCCCAGCGGCTGTATCTCCAGAGCACATTCACCCGCGGAGATAATCTCGAGACAAACAGTCAAGGCCCGACGCAAACAGTGAAAAGCAGAGGAATTCGGCCCGACCTGACGACCGAACGCAATCAACGCCGCCAAAACCGAGAACCGAGGCAGGCGAACGCAACACCACTGCACTGACATCTCAGCCGTCGATAGTCTTGTCTGCGGGCAGTGTTGCCCTGCTCTCCCGCCTCCTTTTTCGCTGGCAGGCCAGGTGGTCTCGTGGGATGGAAAAACGCATGACCAACCCCCTTCCTCCTCTATCGCTGGCAGGCCGGATAGGCAGTGTCCGAGTGGCAGCGGACGGCAGTCATGACCAGGTCAGAGGTCATATCGTTGACCTCGAGCACAATGCACGTGCCCAGTTCCTGAGGCCAGCCTTGCTCCGTTGTCAGGTACGCTGGCTCCTCTCCTGGCAAGATCACACACATTCGTACTGAGGTCTGGATCGCATCTGTATTCGGAAACACAGCTCCATATACACTCGTGGAAATGATATGACATTACGACGAAAGTGGATAGGGCAAATGATATTGCACTCTTTTTCACCTTGGTCTGAATGAAACGGCCAAACTAAGTATCATGGGAACAAGAAACAAGCTGCAAACTATTTTTTTCTTCTTTGTTCCATCCTGATGAGAAAAAAATTATTTCTGTATATGTAAGGGGGAGGGGAACGATCCCTCTCGTTTCGGGCATACGCAAATACCTTTACGTCCCACAAGGATTGATGGACATGAATGCTTGATTTCAAAGAGTGGTGTCCACATCCGGGTCAGATTTTCAGCTGAGCATATTTCCGGCGCGCTCAGACCAACCCGCGGTGTAGTAGTAGCCGGCCGGCTTGCCGTTGATGTTGCGGTAGCGCATGTCCGTCCAGACCCTGCGACGTCCTTCTCCCAGCAGCAGGAGGCGCAGTGTGTCCGCGTGTGTCGCGTCCTGAACCACAACATACAGGGACGTAAATGCGAGGGGCCACAAATACTGACCCGGTGTTCCCACACCAGGGTGCGGCATGATACCATATTTGGGGAAATCATATCTCTCTGCCAATTTTTCCAAGCTTTTGGTCTTGCTGACCACAAATATTCCGTTTGTTTTAATTTGGACCATGGGAATACTCCATCCCTTTCTATTTAAAATGTCGTGTTTTGGCCGTTTTTCCACCATTTGCGTCCATTGTTTCCTAGTTAACTTAACTGGAGTTTTGAAAGGCCCCAAGCCAATGGTAATTGGTAAGGCTTATGTGACTTGCCAAACGGTCGGCTACCGTCGCTGCCTACAGTTCGAGGTGCCAGAGTGGGTACATTTTAGTGCCGACTCGTATGAATTTTTTAAGAACAGCATACTCAGAACAGTTCCAGCCCAGCCATAAAATCATGTGATTTGTGTCGCTTGTCACTGCGTTATACGGAAGATTGCCTGATACATTTTAAAGCACATTGAATGACTTATTTGGCGACAATTGCTTCGAAAATCATCGCTCACTAACAGGTAGCAAAAAATCGCAGTACCTGTGTACACGACTAGAACCGACAATTGCGTGCTACCTTGTGACTCTGACAATGTTCCAGCCATCCACAGTGTCATCTTGTCCGTTCTTGTTCGAGGCGTCATTTTTGGAGCTGCTCCTTTTGGAGACGGTTAGAGGAGTTTCGTTACGTTCTCCCTTCTCGGCCTGGCACACAACTGGCTGAAGCAGCCGCCAGAAGAGTGCATGGAGAGTGCGGGCTTCATGACGGCGAAAGAGTCGGTGAAAGTCGCCAAGACGACCAAAGATGTGGCGAAGAGGGGTGTCCAGCTGATCAGCGACCACGCTGACCAGCGACGAGAAGAGACAATGGCTCCTTCAAGGAGTCGAGCAGAGCCGATGGAAATACGTCGACTCCGAAAAGGGCACCCTGAACAAACAGTGTGTCATTGCTGATGGCTTGAACACTGTGAGAGTCACTAGGTAGTAGGCAAGTGTCAAGTCCAGTCGTGCGCGTAAGTGCTGTGATTTTTTTGCTACCTACTAGTGAGCGATGATTGTCAAGTAACTGGTACCAAAGAAAACATTTCATGGGTTTTTAGTATCTCGGCCAATGCTTATACGAGTCGGGACCAGAATGAGCGGGCTCTGGCATCTGTAATTGTAAGCAGCAATGATAGCCGACCGTTTGGTAAGTTAAAAAAAAGAAACTATACCAATCGTCACTGACTCAGAGCCATTCAAAAATCTCGTCAGGTTACTCAGGAAACAATGAACGCAGATGGTGAAGAAACGGCCAAAGCACGACATTTTGAATTGCAGTGGACGGGTATTCCTATGTTCTAAATTAAAAACAAATGGCATGTTCGTGATGGGCGCGTTTAAAAGCATGGTAAAATTTGCGGAGAGCTATACATTTCCCCCAGAGTGGTAAAATGTCTCACCCTAGTCGCCCACGTCACTCCTGGTGCCGAGAATGCAATCAAGAAATGAAAAGGCTCGCACCAGTCAAGCTCAAACACACGTTTTTTGTTGTGGGGCAGGGAGCGTCAACGCTGGTGTATGAGGCCACCGTCCAGAAACTGCGAGCCGAATAATTGGAAAAGCGCTACACGGAAGTGTTCTTTCGGGACCACCGTAGCGGAACGCAGCCATGTTTGCACACAAACTTGGAGGTGTTTACCACGCGCTTTATAATTTCCCTAGTGCCCCACGAAGCGTTTCAGGGAATGGTGCAGGCCATTACCCGCCTGGTTACACAGCAGCAATGAAGAACAGTTCTAAAAGGCATGCGTCCCAAGAGCTCTGCATTCCCAAGACATATACGGCAGCGATCGGTGTCAGGGGCGGCGCCACATTTTTGAATGTTGGGTGCTGCCAGGCACGCAGTCTAGACCACGACGTTTTGAGAGATCTCCCCAAAAACTGGCTTTCCGCCCGAATTCGGGCCACGTTATTTTACTATTTACGGTCTTTGCAATAAAAAACTTCTCGCTTGTATATGATATATAATACTTCACCTCGCAGGTCACGATGATTGTGGGGAACTGGGCATAGGCATTGCCCCACAGTCAAATGACTGATGGGTACTGGTACCCCACGAGCCCCACGATGGTGTCGCCCATGACTGGTGTATTTTGATGGACGCTCCTACTTTATGTTTTCACGAACCAGGAGTATACTTCGGTGTTAAGCGATTGCTCGTTGTTGCCATTGGAACGCCACCCTGCTAACGTGCTTGGCTCTACGTCATACGCTAACTGATAACGCATCGAATTCTGAACATTCTGGCAGCAGGAGGGGAACTTTGGGTAATATCGAACGGGAAACTAAAGTCCCTCCAACTTTTTTGTCGATCACTGCATTTGTAGTTTTATTGACTTGTAACATAGACCGACCTCTCTCCTTTGTTTCTGATTACTTTTAAGCAATTGTTATCTTATCGCGATTTTTTGTAGCAAAAAAAAAATGCACTAGGGTATTATTGGACAGCGTCAGCAAATTCCGGACGGGCATCCGATTTTACCCAGTGTACGTCTGGTATTACCATTAGTGGTAATCATTGACGCATATGACTTTCTGGCTACATACAATGCAACATGTATACAATTCAACGTCACGGTGTTGACGGCGACGGGTCCTGGCAGTGGTGGAGGAAGATTTTTAGATCTGTCGTAGGACAGGGTTTAACAGCTAACGTGTCGTCATTGCATTTTCCGGTGAATCATCACAGCCTCCGACGGAGGACAACTGCTTTTCAAAAAATACCTCCTGACTTGAAAACCACAGGTATGATCAGGTGGTGGCTATCAGAAACATGGCCAAGAATTCATCCGACGCTAACCAGCGAAGGTTAACACTGATTTTACACGATGTACCCTTTCATCACCCGGTCATTCAGTTTTGCGCGTGGGAATACCAGCATAGGTGGCACGTAGCTGCCGCTGGCACTGATGCATGTCACTGCGGTCACAGGAGCTCCCTCTCAGCATTCTTGATCGTCCCAGTTTGTTTTTCCCCGTTGTTAGGCAACCTGGCTCGTCTTGGTAGGAACTGTGCAAACACCGGCCTCATCAACACCGTATAGGTGCTTGAGTTATAAGCGTCTTTTTGGAACACTTCGTACAGGTTTTCATAAAACTGGTCCACATCTTTGCGGTTAAAACCAATAAGCCGGCTTAGGGTTGTGGGTTCAGGAATGTGCTAACTCAGCTCTGAGTGCCGCTTCATGAATGCAACGTACCACGCCCCTGTGGCCAACTTTTTATTTTTGTTAAAGTTAGGACGCATGCCATTTTTCTCGGCATATCCGTAGGCCAACTGCCTTACCTTAAGTGAGGCAAGTCATGGCAAAGGTGATTAAGCTTCAGGAGATGTTCCTGAAGGATTTCTCTTGCGCTTTGGGGAAGAACGGTTCACGGCCCAAGTCTGGTCCTGTGAGATCTAGTGAACCGCTTCACGACCCAGAAAAACGTGCCTACGCGTGCTGCATCCGGCCGAACAGGGTCGCACGTGGTGCAGAGGACGTGATCGCCGTCTTCCCGACGGACATTTCGCCGTTCATAGCAGCCAGCAAGACCTTATTCATATTCTCCTCTGCTCACTGACGCTTTTTCTTGGCAGCGGGAACAGGACGGTTTTTGCTCACAGGAAGCATGGTGTCGAGCAGGTAGGCCGTGTAGGTAATCCTGCGAGGACAGTGGGTGTGTAATTATTGGACTGGAATATTGAAAACCAAATTTTGCAGTAAACAAGATTACAGCATCATACTATGCGGGCGCGAGGCAAATGCAAACCTTGACGTTTTTGCGGCTATGGTCGTGCCCCTGCCATGGATGTGCCTGTAATCATGTTCCCTTTTGGTGCTTGCGGTGTCCTCCGTGACAAGAGACCCTTGCAGTGCTTCTCTGCCCCTAGAATATTTAAGGCATTCATTTACTAGACAAATAAACTTCGTCTCTAAATTTTAAAAGAAGCAATCAGCGCACCCATGTACATAAGGAATACACAATGCAGTTAGGTTAATATCGGACACAGAATGGTAAATATCGGACTGGTGTCCAACAGTACCAAACAGACATGACTGTGACAAAGCGGAGAATTTGGCGCGACAGCCATTTATATGCGGACAATCGAGACGAAGAGTAACATGAAAACATACATCTCAGTGAAAAAATCATTTCTTGTTAGCTGCTCACAGCATGGGCAGCAATGGCCTCTCCAAACCAGGACGCTTGTACGGCTGGAAACAATGAATTCAGATACTGATTTCCTGCGGGGCAGCGACTCGTCTCCTGCAAAAGCAAAGGCGTAAAGGAACATCTCAACGTCGTCTAATTTCAAAATAAAATGCTGTTCTTGACCCCAGAAGTATCACTAATGAGACAACAATGTGTCCGATATTAGCAGCCGCCCGATATAACCCAAAGTTCTCCTAGTTCTCGCTGGCAACAAGAGATTCAAAAAAAAAAAACGCAAAAGAACCCGCACGCGCTCCTGTCTGTGGCGACAGTCTTAACCGTTCTTTTTTAGTACCATTACCTTTCGGTTACCAGATGTTTTGTACACTTGTAATAGCAGGGTACGGTGCTTCTTGCTGGGGTTTGACGATTATGACCAAATGGTATTTCAATCTACTAGGTTAACTGTGCAACCTCGCAATATGATGAAATCATTCCAGCCTGTTGCAATCACTGGCGGATCCAGGAAACCATGGGGGTCATGACTCCGAAAGGATTAGGCTTTGGGGGACCAATATACCCCCCCAAAAAACGTCTGGTCAAAAAATTTGACCTTGGAACCAACATACCCCCTCCCGCCAAAAAATGTCTCGTCAATAAACGTAAAAAATACCAGTTTTCAACGGTGGGCAAAAGAAGTATTCGCTATCAGAGCCCAGAAACAAGTAAAAAAGTTATTTGCTTCACAGCCCACCCATCGCGTATTATAGAGCAGTATGCGTGTTTTGGGCATTGGAATAGTTTGACCTATTACCAATGGTAGCTGTTTTGCCCCATTCAGTAACAGGGAGTTTGCTGTTGCCAATTTAGTAGACTGTCAACGGCCCGCTGGTATATTTTGAGCTGGTATCAGTCACTGCTGAGTAGCCATCGGAGCGTCTGTTCGCTGTTCAGCTGCAAGGCAACATCCCGATTGGTTGTTTGTTTTTTTTTAGCGGAGGATGCCTGCGTTGTTTGCCCATTGGTAACGAGGCTACTACATTCTACAGATGTTTGGAAAGAAACGACTATGATAACACCCCGAACCCAAGGCCAGCGCTTTCCGCCCCCCATCCCCCCTGTCACTGACCTACCATTTCTTTGTAGTTTGTTCTCCCCCCAAAAAAACGAGCGGATGGACCCGTCAGTGGTTGCCATGTAGATTCACCTCACATTTTACTTTCAAAAGTTGGGAAGTGGAGAAAGAGCATGGATAAGGAGAGAAACAAACTTGCTGAGAGACGATATGCAGCCAATCAAAAAAAAACATCATCTGAAAGCACAATTTCCGAAGGGTCCTATTGCATTTAACATTCATGTTTCGAGTTATACATTTTCTAAATGTTATTTACCAGTGCAAAGTGAATAAAGTCCGGCTCTTAGTTAACGTCTTCTCATCGATGGTGTTATCGTTTTTGCATGGAAAACGATGTGACATTTAGGGATTTTGAATACTGATCGGCAGATACATGCATATTAAATGTATTCTGAACAGTGATAAGATGACAAATGCGTTTCCATCATTGAGTTCTCGGCAACAAAATACAATCATAATATGATAAGTCAAGATTAACCTCCATGTTAACCGGTGTAGGCAAATGAATACCTCAAAAGATTTGCGTGCGTGAGAGATAGGGATGTTACTAACAGCTTTTCAAACAACTCCTTGTATGCGTGCGGGAACGGTTAATATTAAGCATTCCCATTCCAGCGCATGCGTAATATTGACACGCTTTGTGCGACCAAGGTGATACAATCTCACAATTGAAATTGTATTAAAATTGATTTGATTATCAATTGATTAATTGATTAATTAATTAATTGATTAATTAATCAATTAATTAATTGATCAATTGATTATCAATTAAAATTGTAAAATTAAATTTTATTTAAACTCAAAGAAGTCCCTCTTTCAAAAGGTTGTACGCCTCACTCGCGGGTCGTAGTGCGATGGACTCGTCCAAAACAGTTCTACGGTGGACTCGCCTGGACTCTGAGCAGGTTGCCGCTCGCTGTTTGGCCGAGAGAGTGACAGAACTGGGTGGCGTCGTCCACGGTCAAAAGAGATGGTCCAAGTAGAATCCAGTCGGCGCACACTGGCAGGTATCCAGGCCCTGACACATCAACACATGCAATGGGCCACAGGTGGTATTTACAGGCCCTGATGCATTATTTGAATACTGGGTCACATGCGGTACTTATGGGCTCCGTCCCGTCGCGGGGAAAAGCTGACGATTATCAGAGAAAAATCAAAAATTGTCTTCATAGGTTTCCAGGGTTTGGGCATGAGTATGACAATAGACGGTCTTCTCTATACGGGAGAAACTTGGGGCTACACGCAAAATATTACAACTACAAAAGCACACACATTGGTGTTCGTTCTGTGAAACAGATGGTGTGCGTATCCGGTGCTCAGATAACTGCGCTTCTGAATTGACCGAGAGACAAATTCATATACGGCAGCAGGGGAGGTCGCCATTGGCGGTACAAGGGCGTCATAGGGTACCGTAAATAATGTTACACATGTCAAGTTATACATTAGGGGGTGCAAAATGTAGAAAAATGGTGTTGTAAGTGTCATTCATGGAGTTGCGGAGAACTGGTGAGCAGCCGTAAACTCAGTCGCACCTGGAGCGTCGCCCATCGAGCACCCTCTGGTGCCGGCCTGCGGCTGGGTGGCGCGCTGCGGATGGCAGGAGAGCAGTCGGCACGTGCCGGTGTCGGCCGCGCTGCTGCCGCCGCTGCTGAACGCCCTGCAGTCGGGCCGACGGCCGCAGAGCCGGGCGCACGTCCAGACGCCGTCAGGGGCCGCAGACCGAGCCAGCACGGCGCCGGCCGCGTGCCGGCTCTCGGGGGAGCGGCACACGAACCTGGAACACCGCAGCGGACGGGGTCCGGTCCCAGCGGCCAGTGTGGCGCCGAACAATCGAGCCCGGTCCGGCCAGACAACAGCGACCTGGCGCTGATCAGCTCGTGTTTCAGTAACGCGGAAGAAAATGGGTTGAGCAGTTCTCTTATCGACATCATGGCTCCGTGCATGTCGTTTCTCCTGACGCGACGGTCATACAGGCGTTATGTAAATTTATCTGGGAAGACTCATTCCGTCCCCTCCATCGTCCCTTCACGCCTGATTTCAATGAGTAAGTCTAAAAGGTTCCTACCTTTTCCCTACCGGCGGGATGTATCCTTCCATGGCAGGGACCAGTGCACACAGGGAAAGTACACACAGCAACATCTCGCGCAAACGCGAGGCGCGTGACAGTTTCACCGAGCAGGCAGGTCCACTGTGCCGATCCACAAAACATGGTTGCAACATATATAGGCTGTAAAGAAAGCGCGTAGTTAATAGTTTGCTGGAAAACGTTCATCGTAGAGACTCTAACTTGTCAAAGTCACAAGTGGTCTATCGCCTGCAGTCAATCGTGTAATTGTACCTTGAACAGTGAGCTGTCCAACTTTGTGGCCACATGTAACGCTTGTCTAAGTTCTGGACACAGAGGATGTCAAAACAGTGTTCCGCTATAATTAAAGAACAAGTGCCCGTGACTGTGGCGGCTTTGCAGGCAAAACAAGTGGCCGGATCACGTTTTGCTTAGGATTTCTTTGCATTCAAAAATCTTCGGAATTGAACGCACGGCTGCGCTGATATGATGCCTTTAAAACAGATCAGAGGCTGAGATTAGGCGCCTCCAAATAAAGCCCGGAGCGTTCGAAGCGGGATTTTAGACATAAGGCGCAGTAACCATTACGGATCTGAGAACAGTCGCCAACAGTCTTTCCGCCAACCATTCCTTTGAACAAAGGACACGTTGTCTTAATGCATGACTGCACCGTGTGGAATGTCGCAATGCACGGTTAGCTTTGAAGACGTCCAGTAAATGTGCCTTATAACCTTGATTTTCCAGCACAGTTGATCTGTTTATTGATTTGTCAATTAACCTATGTATTATAGATGGGTCACAGGTATAACCCAATGACGCTCCCATGCGTCAGGAAAAAACTAATTGCCAAGTATAAATGCAAAAAGGATTGTGTAATTGGTTTGCTACCTTTTGTGGTCGACAAAGAGCGTCATAAATTGGTAAACATCCGACTGTCCAATTATTGCCAGTCGCTCGATAACCAGTTCTCAGCAAAAAACAAGATGCTATAACACTCAGTGCATCCCATTTTTTCCTATTTTAGTAGAAAATATCAAGGAGGCTGTATTATATTTCCTTGCATGTACTCCGAAACGGTCACCTCATCGATTGGGACGATACAGTGGAACTAACTAGCTTATCGTCGCCATAGGGATTAGGAATTATCGGCTGTAATATTGCTGATAGAGCTGTTGTTCTAGTCCGAATATGGAAAAAGTATGGACTTGGGAACTTTCAGGCTTCATGCGAGCAAGATAACCATCACGCTGTCCCCGGAGTTTTGGTTATCAAGTTTTCAATACGTTGTAAGCACCTAATGCACAAACATGCAGACACACACGCACACGCACACACACACACATACTCACGCGCACGCACGCATACGCTTACGCACACGCGCACGCACATGCACACGCAGACGCACACATAAGGTTCAAACTTCTCCAGTTCAGGGGCTGATGCAATCTCTGAGTTCTTTCGGTGGTGTCCCGGAACACTGCCGCAATCACTCCGAAATTTTGCATGGCTGTGCTGAGATGTTTTTACATATCCCATGAATATCTGAGATCAGTATTTTGACCTGACCTGGGGCCTGTTTCTTGAGGACATGCTTTAGAGAAATAAATTCGGTGACGGCCGTTATAGCACAGCCAACGTTTGAGGCGTTTTACAATTCTGTCTTACTAAGTCGTATTTACTTGCTTATTTATTTATTTATTTATCATGCAAGATGAGTAACAATGGTTTATCCTAATACGATCCAAATCGACCAGAAAAAGCATCAGTACACAGAGTGCGCACATCCAGTCAGGCATCGCGCTAGTGCTGCAAAACAGCTGCAAAGTACGTTGCAAT
Source organism: Capitulum mitella (assembly GCA_030062745.1). Classification (NCBI taxonomy): domain Eukaryota; kingdom Metazoa; phylum Arthropoda; class Thecostraca; order Pollicipedomorpha; family Pollicipedidae; genus Capitulum; species Capitulum mitella. The sequence goes on along the minus strand of CP099852.1, from coordinate 6,241,782 downwards.
GTGGAAACATGACAGTTGAGTAAAGAACGTTTTAAAAGTAACACGTTGATGCGAAGTTAGATTGACATCGTTCCGACAAAAGTGGCCGTCTGTCGTCTAGCAACATGTAAAAGTTATCAAAAAGGTCGGCCTGTTTGTAAGGGGTCTAAAAATGGTTGAAGATGTCTCGCGCTTTTATATACACCTCCGGATTTACTGCTTGGAAACAGACATGGAACGTTTAATAGAGCTGTTCGTCGTGCCACTCTGGCCGCAACATTGATTGTGAAACGAACGAAAGGTGTAGCGGAACACAGCCGATTCGGTTACTGAACATTTCTGTGGCAAAGAAGATGTCGTGTTGAACTCGACAATTTGCTAAATAACCAACGTGAAATTTGTCCTAACTTTTGAGATAGTGGCAGAAATGACTAGTAGTCACGATGTTCAGCGAAGAGTTCAAGACACAAAATAAACTGGTGTTTAGCCTTTCTACTCTCTCCAGGCTTGTTCTCTTTCGGCGGCCCATTTCTAAATCAGGTAGCCATATTCAAGTATGTACCTGACGCTGCTGGAGGTGGCCGAAAACAGCGGATCACTCCGTATCCTCGCAGAGCGAGAACCACTGAAATGATTTATTGAGAAGGCCGAGGGATCTGTTCGCCTTACGCACCACGAATTTGACATGATCTCGAAAAGTGAGCCTTGAGTCAAGGAGGATGCCAAGGTTGCTGATACCAGTGATGTGTTCCAGTGCTGCGCTATTGAAGTGCAAGATGTTGGTGATCGAGGTTTCATTAACAAGGTATTAGTGTTAGTGATGAGTGATCTCCGCACTGGGGTGCTTAATTGGGTCAAGGTTGCTTTAGAACCAAAACACTAATTAAGGCTTTTTGGGATTCTTTATGACCTTAGAAACGTCGTGATGGGACTGAAAGCGCCGATTTTCGTACTAATCGTAATTTCAGTCCTTACTCATCGCAAGAAATCGTTCGTAACACCCAAGAAGCGCTATGTGGGCTGCGTGAACAGGAAAGAAGGGAAACCGAAAACACTTACTTCTCCTTTGAGGTCGTCTGCAAGATCACTGTGCAACATAAAAGGGCCAAACCATCGTGTAGCCAAAAGACCGAGCTACATTGGTCATTTCCTGTGTCCTCCTATCACGTCACGTTTGTAGATAGGTAGATGGCTGGCTGTTCCTACCAGTCCCTCTGTACTGTCGGAGTTTGCCAAGGTGTCGGGGACTGCTGGCGATGGTGAAAAAAATACTCCAATGCGATGCTGCCATCTGAAACGATAATCCTGATGAATGTCAAAAACCGTTGAAGCCATGATGCCGTTGCATGAACTGCGAGCTCAGTCTCAGCGCTACCTTAATCCACGTTGAGTTTGTGACGCGGCATTCTGGCGTGTTTGGCGGATCAGACGGTCCGAGCTAACTTCCGTGGCGTGCCGGCGCGGCAGGTGGCGGCGCCATGTCCGGCCGGCTCCAGACGGCCTGCTACCAGGCGGCGCTGCTCTTCAAGCTGGGCTGCGTGGTGGCGCTGCTCTTCTTCAGCTGGCTCAAGTTCGTCGACCTGCAGCGGCAGCCGGTGCAGGCGTCGGTCAGCATCAACGGCGCGCGGCTGCCGCGGTTGACCCTCTGCCCGGAGGTGCGGTCCCGACTGGGCGCCGCCGACTGGGAGGCGGGCGCCATCAGCGTCCAGCAGTTCGTCGACGTCTCCAGCCTGAACCTGAGCCGCCTGGTGCTGGGCTGCACGGTCGGCCAGCACACGGCCGGCTGCCAGCCGGACAGGTCGGTGCCGCGGCGGTCCGGGCCGGCGGGGGTTGGCGGTGCGCTCCCGGCTCTAGACTCGGCTGCGGCCGTCAGGGTTAGGGTTGGGATTATAGGTAAATTTTATCGATACCTGTTTTAATTTCTTTTTCGTTAATGGATAAAAGATCACACCAGTTATCGATAAAATCGTGTCTTTTTTGCCTAAAGCACCATTTATAGTCACAGACTGGCGCTAATTTTTGGGGAAAATTAACTATGAATATGCGGTCCTTATTGCTACCCAGATGCGCACCCAAAGGGAGGCGTCCCTCCGTGGGCCCCCACACCCCCTTAAGGATCGACGATACTGCACAAAACCGGAGACGAATGTCTCTCTTATTTTACAGGAGATGTTGTAACTTTTACGTCAAAACTTTACGTTGAAACACTCCGCATAGCAAAACGAGTTAAAATCGGATGTTCGCATGAAATTGGTCGGATCCGGGCCCACATGAAAAATCCTGAGAACATGTCACTACGTTACCGGGCCAACGGGCCGATACAACTTAAGCACCTTCAGCAGTATCCCCAGTCTATCGATAAATTTATCGATAATCGATAAAAATAACGTTTTATCGTGTATCGATAGAACTCAAAACCTTTATCGATTTCCAGCCTTGGTCAGGGTCGTCCATGACCCGGCGGCGGCCCGCAGCTGGGCCGGCGGCCTGACAGCCGGCATCAGCCGCGGACATGACACGTTGATAATGTGCTGTCAAGCGAAAGCTTTTGCAGGATGCTCGATCCCAGCGGGGCAATAGGCTCGGCATTTCTGACACATGTTGATGTTGCGTGCTTCCATATTTCAGCTTTCTTTTTCATTGTTGCCCTGCATATCGGTGCGGACGTTTCAGGCCACCGGGTATGAAGCTGGTCTCACGGCGTTTGCTCCAGTTACACAATCGCCTGAACGATTTAGATAACTGCTTTCAGTAATGAAACAGATGGTATCTTTGTTGTTTAGGGAATTTAACAGTATGTCAAACCATCGCATTTTTGATATTCCCTTGACGGCATGGAGTAGGACCTTCACCCCTTCCCTTGAGTGCACCTGTGCACGATGGATGCTGATATGCTTTCCTGCATGCTGCATTTTTTCTCGTTCGCCGCGATTTCCACGGAACGAATATTTAGTGTCACATTGCCGGACAATACATACAGGGAACCGTGTTTATAATCGGCTAATTTTAGTAAATAAAATTTTTTGTAGCAGATTACGAATTAGTGGTTGGAGTAAATTACAAAAATAAATAAATAATTAAACACAGTCCACGGTCTGCCGCAACACGGTAAGACGGATCCGGGCCCCTGAGGCCGCTGGGTACGGCCGCTGGGCTGGCGCGAGAGCGGACCAAACCGTCGGCCGCTGCCCCGCCGCTGCAGCACGGTGCAGAAAGGCGGGCCGAGAGTCGCTGGTGACGGACGGTATTAGTAACATGCATCACTGGAAATTGATGTTACTGTTCATTGCATGGGCTGGACTTAAACATTTCTTTTTCTTACTTAACCACTCTTTCGGTAGCCCACTACTTTGAACTGACGTCCCTTGTTAAGACGAATTCAAGCTCTGGCTGGGCAGTAGCAGACGCAAGGGGTGACGCAAACATGAAGGTTTTCAACTGTGGGATGGAAACGTGTCCAAGGTACGATACTGTCCTCCAAAGTAGGGTAGGATAGACAAAGAAACAGAGAGAGAGAGAGGGGGGGGGAGGGAGAGAGAGAGAGGGGGGGAGGGAGAGAGAGAGAGGGAGAGAGAAAGAGGGATGGAGAGAGAGAAAAACGGGGTCTTCTTATTCTCACTCAAAAATTGCCTTATAATCCTAATGAAACGCTACCTCTGTCAGTGGCGGAGAAGGCGGGAAGGCAAAAAAAGTGGGAGTAAACGACCGATTTTCGTCCTCTGGCATGCGGCGCTGCAAGCACTTATCTTATGAGCGTTATCAGTATCAGCTTTTTGACCTTTAGTTAGTCTCAAAACATTCTTGGAATCAGTTTTATGGGCACTGAAGAACTCAACGAAATAGCACTTGAAACTATTTTTCACTCAGTTTTGCCGGATTGGCTAGGACACCTTCAGTACCGTTCCCTGAGGAGATGATCACAATATAATATAAACATCAATGACGGATTCAGGAAACCGAGACAACGAGGACTTGTAACCTACTGAAAGTGTCAATAGTTAATTCAGAACCAAACCATGGTTCTTATTTTATTATTTCATCCATTTATTTCTCAAAGACCCTTCTTCGTCAGTCCATGTACAACTGTCTGTTGTACATACATTGTCAAAAATGTAACTATTATTTGTTCCGCTACGAATACTAGAGCCCTAGGTATCCAAAGCCGATAGACTGGTCTCTGAAAAATGAAAAGACTGGTCTCATTTCAGCTCAGCCTGTAGAAATGAGATCACCGAGAGAGAGGTCCTCATGAATTTTTGGTCCTTAAGCCATGCTCAGGTGGTAGGAGAAAGGTGGGGAAAGGAGCCAGATTCGCGTAATGTTCGGCTCCTAAGAAGACCTGAGAAAACCGGAGAAGACTCGAGAAGACGGAGAAGTCTTCTCCAGAGCCGGCCGTTACTCGACTCTGTTCTGCTTCCCTGACCCTTCTCCTAACATCTGAAAATAGCCTAGGGCCGGAAATTTGTGCGTGCCTCTTCACTTTGAAATCTTCTGACTTTCGTCAGCCTGCACTGCACAATGATCATTATTTTTCATCTTTATATTATCATCTACCGGTTATGAATTACTAGAGATTAGATGGTCGAACCAAAATAGCAAGCACAACATGCTGCACATCCATGAGGTCCTCCGGGAAAAAATGTCGCTGTATTTGCCTGAAGTAAGTGGTGTGAATCTTGGTAGGTATGTATCGCAGATTGAGCCTCCGAAATGTCTGTACCTGACTTTGTTCGTGATCTTTATTGACCCTATTCCCGACAGGCGGGCTAAATCCGCCACCCTCGGTTTTTTTTGCTTGCCAATTCAAGGATTTTTGATGCAACTTCATGAAACCTAATGACTTTTCTTAGCTATTTTGTCTACGTATTGTAACAGGATTTCGTAATTCTGTTTTGCTCAGGGGCGGAGCAAGGCGACGTTTTTGGGAGGCCCTCAGGCCATTTTTTGCTCTGTTGATGGCAAAAGAAGTCCGCCAGAAATAGCATTTTTAAGATAGAACTTAAAACTTTATATCGATGTATAGGTAAATAGCTGGGGAAGATACAGATAAAATTTTGTTTGTCTGACGTCACTTCACAAGGTCAGGTTAAGGTCAAAAACTAAAATTTGTTTTGATAGTGATAATTTAGGCGGTATTTTTAAATACCAAACTCGAAACATATATGACGTGGAAGGGCGCTCTCTTCTTGTGTACCTAGCTGCACCATGATATCAAATCGGGTCACGGCGCTATAACACAGAATGTCAGTGCGCGCACCATATACCACAACAGAGGCAAAATGGAATTTTAGAAACAGAATGAATTCCAATGATTGGAAACGTTTTCAAATAACATGAAATGCACACATCATTCCAAGCGATTCTAAGGTCATTGGAGGTGATTTAACGTCAAAGGTCGTAAGTTGGTCTGAAGAACATGTGACCATGAGAGATCCCCTTCTCCCTGTCCCTGGCACCGCGTATGCTAACATTATACAAACATTGTAATACGATTTGTACTTTTCCGGCATGACATGACCAATAGAAACTGAAAAGTGTTTTTAACTTTTTGGTTAATTCAGTTTTTGAAAAACTAATCCTCCTATTCTTAAAACCCTGTAAACACCTACGACTTTTCTCAAAATTTTAAATGTATGAACTAATAGTAAAAGTCGCATCCATAGTCTCTCGATTCATGTCAGTTTCATTGGAATCAGTCCATAAACAACATAGTTATGGCAAGTCCAAAAATATCCCCCATTTTGACTTCTCTGTCCCTCTGTATTCACCCCTTTCAAAATTCTGAAGACCTATTTTTATGAAAATTAGCTACGTCATAGCAAATTAATTGCCGTTTGCTGCGATGAAATCGGATGCGTAGTTCTCGAGATCTCAGGGGGCCGAATCCGCCCCCCCCCCGCCCTGCCGGGAATCGGCCATACCGTCTAGCCCTCTGGGAATAGGGTTAGTGTTTCCGCTACAACCCATATCATTTGCATTACTGTTGTAACATCTAACAACATTTACTTTTCGAACCATACCTTGTTTTGAGCCGGTAGAGCCCACTTACACAGGATGTTATATTACCCCCTGCGATGTTGTTTGCATCTGCCCTGGGCAGTCTCCAGACCGTGTTAGACCAAGATAATGATGCATTTCTATATATGCCATTATCGTTGGAATTATTACAGGGCACAATGTAGCGAAAGACAGCCCACATTCAGCCCAGATTCGACCCAGCCCAGATTCGGTAGGGAATCCCCTTTACGGGCCGATATCTCCCATAGAACTTGAGAAACCTGGCCTTGCGACACATCAGCTGAAAGCACTCGTTGTTTCAAATTCAACCGTGCTAAGAAAAGTCACCTATCTTTTCTAGGGGAAAGTTATAGGCGATCGCAAAAAAATCATGTTCATTGGACGGCCCCTAAGATTTTCCTCAAAACTGGCCCAAAGAACGATCGACCCAAGCCCATTAATTTGGCTGAAGAAACCCTATGGGCCAATGAAATCTGAGGGTCAAAACCCCATAGGAAAGTTTAAAAAAGGGTTTTGTAGTTAAGGAAACAATACGAATAGACCGAGTTACATATCAAATGAAAGCACTCGTTAACCCAAATACAACTGTGTAAAGAAAAATCACCTACGTTGTCTAGGGGGGAAGTCATAGACGATCGAAAAAATCACGTCTATGGGGCGGCCCCTACGATTTTCTTCAATATTGGCGCAACGAGCCGTCGATCGCTGCCCATTAATTCCGCCGAAGAAACGCTATGGGCCATCGAAATCTAGGAGGGTTAAAACCTTCCAGGAAGCTTAAAAAACGTCTTTTGTACTGAAATAACGCCACGCTTAGGCCGAATAGCATATCAAATAAAAGCACTCGTTAACCCAAATACAACGGTCCAAAGAAAAATCACCTACTTTGTCTAGCGGGAAAGTTATAGACGATCAAAAATATTATGTGAATGGGGCTGCCCTTATAATATTCTTTAAAATTGACACATTCAACCATTGGCATAAGCCCATCAATCTGGCTGAAAAAAACCCTATGGGCCATTGAAATCTAGGGGGTTAGAACCCTTCTAGGGAACTTCCAGAACGGCTTTTGTAGTTCAAAAAACGACACGCATAGACCGGGCTCATATACATCATGTCAAATGAACGCATGAACTCAAATACAACCGTGCAAAGAAAAATCACCTACCTTACTTAGGGGGAAGGTAATAGACGATTGTTTTCCGTGACTTGCGCATTAACGTATAACCATGTATGTCCATTAAATGGCTGTTTATTTTGCAGACATACTGCTATTTTCCATACCATGGATCAGGTATCGGGACTCTGATATCGAATGGTCCATCCATCACATGAAAAGGGGACTAAAATCACCTTCAGCAACACCAACGTAACTACAATCCAGGATGCAATGCTGCTGCAATTTTCAAAGTACAGCACAGCTACATTTGTAGGAAGGCCTTCATATTTGTAAAGGAATGCTACCACAAAAAATGCGAGGATCTCGAACGGGCAGGCGTTGTGATAAAGCGTATACGAATCCCATCCAAGTCTCTAATTACAGGGGTCTCGTTTTGTGTAAATGTTTGTCTAAATAAATTTATTTGATATGCAACTTTGCCAATGTCTGCACCTATTTCGAATACAAGACCAGTTTTGGAAGTCTCCTAGGGGGTTTTGATCCCCTAGTTGTTAATGGCCCATAGGGTTTCTTCAGCCAGATTAAAGGGCATCGGTCGAAGGTTCGTTGTGCCAATTTTGAAGAAATTCTTGGGGGCCGCCGCATAGACACGATTGTTTTTGATTGTCTATAGCTTTCCCCCTAGACAAAGTAGGTGGTTTTTCTTTGCACCGTTGTATTTGGGATAACAAATGCTTTCATTTGATGTGTAATTTGGCCTAAGTGTTGCGTTGCTTCAGCTATAAAACCCGTTTTTGTAAGTTTCCTAGGGGGTTTCGACCACTTAGAATTCATTGGCCCATAGGCGGGGTTCTTCAGCCAGATTGATGGGCTTGTGTCGTTGGTTGAATGTGTCAGTTTTGAAGAAAATCGTAGTGGCCGCGCCATACACATGATTTTCTCGAACGTCTATAACTTCCCCCATAGACAAGGTTTTTCTTTGCACGGTTGTATTTGGGTTTACGAGTGCTTTCATTTGATATGCAACTTATCCTATTCCTACTGTTTCCTTGGCGACAAAACCCATTTTGAAACTTTCCTATGGGGTTTTGACCCCTAGATTTCAATGGCCCATGGGGTTTTTTCAGCCAGATTAATGGGCATGGATAGGTGGTTCGTCGCGCCAGTTTTGAAGAAAATCGTAGGGGCCGCCCCATAGACATTGTTTCGATTGTCTATAACTAACCTATGCCCTGGAAAAGATAGGTGACTTTTCTTTGCACGGTTGTATTTGGGACGAGTGTCTTCAGCTGATGTGTCGCAAGGCCAGGTTTTTCAAGTTCTATGGGAGATATCGGCCCGTAAAGGGAACTCCCTACCGGATCTGGGCCGAATCTGGGCTGAATGTGGGCTGGCACAGTATTCCTAAACAGTATTCCTGGCCATTCATATCCAAATGGACGATTCTAAAACGGCACGGTATCTCTCCCAGAAACTCCTTCTGGAGCCGTTCCTGTTCCATATAGGACGTTAAAACTTAGATGGAATACATAAGAATGGTACGTAAGAATGTAATTAAATTTGATCGCAGTAGTATAAACATTTGGCTTTACGGTATTTTGCTCCATACAGAAATGGCTTCTCACAGTTTAAACGTTGTGTTGAAGGGTTTTCGCGGTGAAAGCGAAATTCTGGCGAGCCACAACGAATTTCTTCCTTGTTAACTTCAGCTGTCGTTTAAAGTTACAATCTAGAAACAAACTTCGGCACGACGGAGGTTCCTTGGGCCTGCTTCTACCCTGCAAATTCGGTGGCTCTTAGCCCAACTATTTTCCGAAATCTAGGGTGGTCAGACTGACCTCTCCGACCCCAGCGCGAAACATTTTATCGGCCAGCCGTGCCAGTGCTGAGTCTCGTGCAGTCAGGCTCCAGCCAGAGAAATGTGTCAATGTGTCAATGAAATCGAATTATGATAAACCATCACCTCTGTTCTGCAAATGTGGAGAAAATTCGGTGGAAATCTCCACTCTTGACCGTCCTCTGACCGTCCTCGTCTACAGGGGCGACTAACGCGCTGGGTAGCGGCCTTTAGGTGATGGTCTCAGCATCAGCGAATTCCAGCGACTTCATATTTATCACCATTACTGTCGAAAAAATTGTTTTCCTTTGCCGTGTTTCAGAACAGAGCTCTGGGAGCGCCTGATTATGGCGCCTGACGGCAAGACGTGCCATTCTCTGAACCTGGACCCCTTGTTTGACGGCACTTCAAGAAACATGTCCAGAATTCAATTTGTCTTGGACACAGGAGCACTGGATGACTTTTCATTCAAGGTGAGCATCATGTGGACTGATGTCGTAACTAAATGCGCATTTTAACCTCGGCGAATATTTGCTCTCTGGTCATCTTTGACAATACGGAGCTGAAGGCCCCAATGTCACTTGGGCGGGCGAAAACTACTCAGACTACAGTTCTTGTGTCAATTAGCGTGTTATAGCATGACCCCTCTGAACACGATAAAATTCGTGATTTTGACCTGGATGACCTTGACGCAAATGTGGACTGCAGTGCGGAGGGCTCCGAAACCAAAGGTGACACCCATGTATAAGAGTTAGTGAGGCTGATTACCATCAACCACTTCACTGCAGTGCGGAAGTCACTGAACCCATAGGCGACACCCGAGTGTAAAAGTTAGTAAGACTGATTACCGTCAAGCACCTCAATTCAGTGCGGAGGTCACTAGAATCATAGGCGACACCCGAGTGTAATAGTTAATAAGACTGATTACCGCCAAGCACTTCACTTCAGTGCGGAGGTCACTGGAACCATAGGTGACACCATGTGTAAGAATCAGTAAGACTGATTACCGTCAAACACTCTAAGCGTTTGCTCGCCGACCAAGGCCGTTCCCGTGTCGCGATTTCTCCATGGCAAACCCTCGAGAGGGAGGCTGTAAGTCAGTGGCCCGTCAGGACAAATAACACAGGGTTTTCGACGACGTGTAAAGGGCTCAGAACCCAGCAACGCAAAATTTCGGATCAGCCAGAGCAGCTGTTCTCGGACAGCTTGCGGAAAAGCTCGGGGGTGCTCCGTTCACCACGCTGTTCTGGTGAGGGTTAAAATACGTATCCTACCGGACATTGGAAAAACAACTGAGAATGCAGCACCAATGTGGAGCTCATTTTCCATGTACATATATCGCCCTTAAGTACACTTCATCGCGAAAGGGTATGTTCCTGCATGCCCGACTCACCTAAGGTCCACCAGTACACGCTCCCCAGTGATCTCACGCAACTACACAACATGAACCGAAAACCCATCACTAACAAATACCGTACGTACGTCTGTACCGTACTTTGACTCCTGTTTTAGCCTTCGACTGCATCAGTAACTGGGCGACTGTGCCTGTTGGTGCCTACAGTAATACAACACAATGCAAAACAACACCACACCCCTTGCCCGTGAGGATCGACAAGTAAAACCCCAGTTGTGTGGGTTCGAAGTTCAGACCGACGTCAGCCTGAGTGGAAATGAAATCCTCTTCCTAGACTGGTTCCTCCATAGTCCACACCATATCCGGAGAGGTCTGAGAGTCCAGACCGTGTCCGACAATGTCTGGTGTCCGGACGCCTGGTGTTTCGGTCCGGTCCGGTGTGAGCCCTGAGTCCAGACCGTGTCCGACAACGTCTGGTGTCCGGACGCCTGGTTATCAAGTCCGATCCGGTGTCCTGAGTCTCGAATCCAGACCCGGCGCCCGGCCGCTGACCCCGACGCCGGCGCTGCGCCAGGCGCTGGAGCTGCACGTGCACGGCGCTGACGAGGGCCCCGGCGACCAGTTCTACGTGCTGATGCCGGAGTCGCACGTGCAGCTGACGGTGCAGCCGCGGGGGACCACGCTGTACAGCCGGCGACAGTCGCCCTGCCGCGCGGCGGCCGGCTACAGCCAGTACTGGTGCGACCAGCGCTGCGTCAACGACCGCGCCGCCAACCGCTCCGGCTGCCGGGGCCCCTGGAGTCACGTGAGTCGCGGAACCCCAAACCGCGTGAGTCGCGGACCCGAGCCACGTGAGCCACGGAGCCTGGACTCACGTGAGTCACGGACTTCGGTCACGTGAGTCACGTAACGTAATCTCAGGTGAGCCACGGACCCTGGGCTCACGTGAGTCACGGACCCTGGGCTCACGTGAGTCACGGGCTTCGGTCACGTGAGTCGCGGAACGTAGGCTCACGTGAGCCACGGACCTGAGTGACATGAGTCACGGAGCCCAGACCGACGTGAGTCACGGAGCCCGGTTCGACGTGAGTCACGGAGCCCGGTCGACGTGAGTCACGGACATGAGTGACGTAAGTCGCTGACCCTGGAGTCATGCCGTTCGGGGATCCTGGTGTCACATGAGAAGGGGACCGGGGTCACGTAAGTCAGCGACCGGAGTCATCTCAATCGGGAACCGGAGTCGCATGAGTGAAACTAGGATTCATAAAGAAAAGCCGGATGTTTGACTCGACCTTTTAGAGATCGTATGAGCTAAACGAGCACCAGCGTGATGACTGAACTCTGATCAGGCGGTTCTGCTCCGGATAGTGAACGCCTCCTTTCCATGCCTGCCGGAGCTGTGTGCCACTGAAGGGAGGTGCTCGACGGCTCCGCCAGTCAGAGTCGCCGAGTCAGAGTCACTGGCAGCGGCCGCCCTCTTCGCAGGCGGACGACTCGCCGGTGCCGTTCTGCTCGCGTGAGTCGGAGCTACATCAGTTTTACGTGGAGTGGCTGCAGGCGGTGTCCGAGCCGTGTCGCCAGTGCCCGGCCCAGTGCACCACCGTCAAGTACACCATCTTCGTCAACGAACAGTCCCGCACGCGCATGCCCGTGTACCCCGGCAGACCCATCAGTCTCAAGATCCGCATCGCCAGTCAGATGCAGGTGGTGGAGGAGCATCTGGCCTACGGGGTTACCGACCTCCTCGCGGATCCTCGGCGGCAACGTCGGCCTCTTCCTCGGCTATTCCGGCTTCGCTGTGGCCGACCTTGCCTGCCATCTGGTGGAATGGATAAGCAACAGACGTAGGGCGAAGATGGCGCCGGCCCGCGCTGACGCCGTTGAGGCGTTTGTGCGTTATTAGCTGGACTCCCGTCGGCGACGAAATATCTCCGTGTTTTTCTTCTGTACTGGCCTCAAAAACGTCCCAGGCCTGACCCGACAGGTGGGGGCGAATTTCGTCCCCGCACATGCAGGCGCGCCAGGCGCCCCGTCCCTCGCTCAACACCTCCGCAAACAAAGTATCGACTTGACTCATTCAAATGACAATCGTTTTTTCTGTGCAGCTCCCGCTATGGACGGCGCAGCGCAGCAGTTGTTAAAAACTAAAAAGCGTTTGCATGTCCGGATCCTGGAACAACTGGATCGTCAGTCCCTGTGTCGAAGCGATCTGCTCCTCAAGACCAGACATAAGGTGTGCTGCATTACACCACAGTGTTTGTATCATGTCACTGTTAGATCGAGAGCACCGTGCTTAGTCCTGGAAGTATATCTCAGTGGCGTTTTTCATCTTTTCGTGGCTCCCACTCGGTACCTGTCGCGCACCTCGTCCTCGAGCTCGACGTCACATCGTTGGCGCCGGATTCTGACTGCAATCTCCACGTGTGTGCCGTGTGTGTTTGTAACTTAAACGCTTGCAGACGGCGTATCCATATCTACAGAACATTCTGGCTGGTCGTCAGCGAATCGCGTTTGTTCGATGAGGGACAAACGGGAACACTTTCATTGTTGTACAGGAAACGGCGACAAGGGTCAGTTCTTGGTGTGTTTAGAGGCAGAGCATCGTCGTTGCGTGGCAGCACCGATGACTGCGATTACAGTCTGGTTACGTTCCGAATAGAGCGTCAACAAGCCAGTGGTTGCCACTTTTCCACAGGACGCTCACACCATGCAGCGTTCCTCGCACTGCGTCGGTGGCAGCACGGTTTGTTTGGTTCACATCGGACGGTGACGGCAGCAGCCTCCGAATCTGTGCGTCCTGGGCGCGTTTCCGGAGACCGCGAGAGTTCGTCATTCCATGATTAGTCACAGGTGACATTTACAGAAAAGTTCCGGATAAACGACTGTAACGTTTTTCAGATCGGTGCTGCGGTTTGGCATCATCGAATCATTATCGGTACCGTTGTTGCCACATCTTTCGGAACCGACTGCGTGCGCTCCTTATCCCAAAACCTTGCAAGCGGTAGCTGGTCGTCCGAGACATCTGAAAACGAAGATTGGTGAATAGTTTAGCACTCGCGCAGAAGTATCACGTAACCACGTAACAAATAATCGGTCTACATCTACAGATGTTCGGTGGCTATGTAACGATGACCGTGTGGGTGTAGAGTGATAGGGCCGCATTTGGTGTGTTTCGTGTAAAGCCGTTGACGATGAGAAAATCTGTCCTCTCCGTGCGATATACATGGAAATGGAGGGCATATTTCAGTTACTCAAATAACAGTGGACATTCTTCATCGTGCGACTCCGGAACATTTTCATTATTTGTTTTGTTTCAGGTAACATGCCAGTATCTTAACAGGCTTTCTCAGTCGCCGCCGGAACATTTCGATGAAATCGAACTCAGCTGGCAGCATTGCTGCAAGTCCTCTAAGGCACGATACCTGCATGACGCAATGATTGAAATGCTTTGGCAACTCTTTGTAAAAAACGTATTGAAACAAAGTTTGAAAACTGAGAAATAAGGACTTGAGTCTGTTTTGGCCTTGTGAAGCCAAGGAACATAATTGTAATATATGACTGATCCTCGTGCCAGTTACCTTTATATGCTAAAAAGACAAGAAGTCGAATGAGAATAATGTCAAAAATGTTTGTCTTTATGGCATTTTTAAATAACTTTCAACACGTTAAGTAAAACGTCACCAATAGGGATGGCGGATTGCTCTTTTGGCTGGGGGCAAGCTCTGTCGGATCAACAGTCGACCATATTTGGGTTACCTTCTTCCCGCATCTCCAAAAAATAATTGAATTCCGTTCTTTTTGCTTTCGCCCAGTTTTTCTTTAAATAAGCAAACCTTTTTCCCAGGTTTTGGTGCTAGTGCATAGTTGTGTTCTAGAAAATGCGTGGATTTTTCTATTCAGGTCTGCACCCATTGCCATTTTTCAGGTGTTCGCCCTTGAGCAACCATCTACATAATGGCGAATGATGAAAACTTCTGTTTGTTATTATGTTTGCGTTTACATCACGAATTCAGCGTTATTGCAAAATACATTTGTAAACGGTTGAAACGCAGTTTCCTTCTACAACATTAAATTATAACTCGAAGCTTAGTAACAAAGCTCTTACAGACTATCACACGAGAACAAAATCATTATCTTAAGCACTCGCCAAAGCAGCTTTGCCTGTCCCCCACACACATATAATGTAACAATGCCAGCACCAAATCTCTGACATAATGGACCAGGGGCTCAGCCAGGATTCCGCGCAGGGGGGAAGGCAAATCGGATCAAGGGGACCCTCGAAATCAATGGGAGCCCTCGCTAAGGGCGGATCCAGGATTTCGTTAAGGCGGGGAGAGGGGGTGGAGGCAAATGGTCAGTGAGGGGCCCCCATTTTTTGCCATTCAGATATGGAAAATTATGTAATTCTGCTTTTCACGATATAAAATAACCGAAGAAATTCAAAGGCGTCATCTTATTTGAGAAAATTCTGCATTTTGTTTCCGAACACAGTGCCCGAAATGCGGCTCCGTCCCTCCCTTCATCTGAATTGAAGGGAGGGAGTCTGTCTGTATTTGGTCCAGGAGCCGTCTGTCCCCCCAAATCTCGTAGCTTCTGGATTCCTTTTTTAAGTTTAGTTTAGTTTAGTTTAGTTTAGTTTAGTTTAGTTAGGTCAGCTTAGTTTAGGTTTCCTCTTACAGTTATAGGGGCACTTTTGGTGGTCTCGGGCCGTCTGCCGTGCCAGGATCCTCTTGTGGTCTCAGATTCCCTTTACAGTTTCACGTGTCCCGCCGGACGTCTCAGACGCTCCTCTCACTTTCAGAAGCACCTCGGGCAGTGTCAGGGACCCATCTAGCAGTTTCAGAGACGCTTAAACCATCTTGGATTCCTTCCTGTCGTCCCCAGGACGTTTTTTGCCGTCTAAGGAGTCTCTCAGGCACTAAAAAAGACCCTGTGTAAGTCTCTCTCTGCCGTGACAGGGGCGACTCCTGCAATCGTCTAAGTCCTTTGCCGTTTCAAGAGCAGTCTAGACGTCTCAAGATCTAGTAGTTTCAGGGGCCCCTCTGGTCGTCTCAGTGTCCCCTATTGGTAGAGACTTCTAGTTAACAGTCTAAAAAGTCCCTCGCTAGCAGTCTCAGTGGACCCCCTGCGGTCCTGGATACCCCTCTTATCATCTCGAGGAAACATTTTTGCCATCTCAGGGGCCCTCTGGCAGTCACAAGAGACCTTTCGACATTTTCAGGGCCCCTGTGCGGTGTAATAGACCCTCTGAACGTCCCTGGTGGTCCCATGGCTGTATCAGGGGTCTTCCTTTGTTACATGAGGCATATCTGGCGGTCGTTTAGGGCCCCTCTAGCCGTAACAACTCTAGCCGCTTTGTTGGCGCTTCATGGGCCTCGCGCGGCCAAGGGGCCATAGTGTCCCTTCACGTCAGGTTTGAGGGGGCCCGTCACGGCGAGCCGAATGTCAGGGGATAGGACAATTGGAGCGTCTGAGGAGGGCCTGGAAGGATCCATTCCGACAAGATTTTTCTCCAGAGGGGCCTGCGGTCCCTCGGAGAGGACCCCGCTGGGAGGACCCCCAGGCCCAGACTGTGTCCAAAGGAGGCCCTGATGCTGACAGAATGCAGACAACGACCCCGTAATGCTCAACGGGTCCCAAAAACAACAAGCAGCCAGGGGCTCTACTTGAGAGCGCAGGACGCAACGGATTTTCGGGCGGGGGTGGGGGCAACTTTCAGGGGACCCTTAGCCCGCCAAAGGGCTCGCCTCCTGGGAAAACTGAGAGTGACCTCTTAACGCACCTTTTAGCTCAAAAAGGTCTATAAGGCCAAGGCTCAAAGGAGGCTTAACTGAGAAGCCGGAGGTCCCGGGCCCCCTTAGCCCGGGATGGGCCCATATACGATGGCCATTCAGTAGAAACAGGCCCCTAGGGCAAGACCCCCAAGGGCCCACTTTAAAGGGAGTTCATCCTGCGGGGCCGAGGTTCATCCCAGGCCCCCGCTTACAGAGGCGGATACAGAGGGGAACGATGGGATGATCACCCAATGAGACGCGATAGGAGCCCCGAGGAGCCCTTCTCTGGCCCTTGAGGGACCCTGCAGGAAAGGAACCGCAGGGTCAGATTGTGTCTGAAGGGCACCATGATGCTGAAATCATGCAGTGAAATGGCCCTGCTATGTTCGAGGGGCACCAAAAACGATGATCAACCAGCGGCCCTGCTTAAAAAGGCAGGCGCACTGGATTTTCGGGGGGGGGGGGCGGCCACTTTTAGGGGCCCTTCTAGTTTTCTAGGGGGACCCAACTTAAAGGGGACTGTTCTGAGTGTGGGCCAGTGGACCCTTGAGGCAAGTTCTCTTTGATACGAAAGTACCTCTTAAAGCAATGCCCAAAGCGGCCTATCCTAAACAGCCGGGGATCCTGGACTCCCTTAATACCGGGATAAGCCCTCTACTGTGCTCTTCACAGAAAGATGCCCTCTAAGAAAAGGTCTCCAAGGCTCATACCTGGGAGCGGGGGGCCATTCCAAACTCTCTGGTGACAGAGGCAGATACAAGGATAGAGCGATGGAGTGATCGCCCCACTGAGGCCCGATAGGAGCCCCGAGGAGATCCTCTTGGGCCCCTGAGAAGCCCTGCACAAAAGGACCCCGGACTGTCTTTCCTGAGGAGTCAGGTCCTGGGTCCCGGGCCTGAAATGGGCCCTATACGGGGCCCTTGAGCAGCAGGGACCTCCTCCTTTACGGCCCACTCTAAAGGGACAAATCCCGGGGGCCAAAGGGGTCATCCCAGTCTCTCTGCTGACAGAGGTGGGGGAAAAGGTAGAGTGAAGGAGTAATTGGCTCTTTTGGTCCTGGGAGGCACCCCAAGTGGGACGTCTGTTGAGAACCTGAAAGAGCCTTTTGTGACGGTAAGGGCCTCTTGGACAGAAATTTGACCCAAATGAGCCCCGTAGCTGCTCGATTAGGCGTAAAGTTGGCCTCGTTTTTCCCCAGAGACCCAAAATCAGCCTCAAAGAGCCTCTTCCCAGAAACGGCTCCAAAATATCCTCTGGGAACTTTTGTGACTCCCTGAGGATTTATTGCTCACCGCTGTCGCCATTCTGGATCCACCGCTGTCAGCTGACCATCAGTCTTTGTCCGCTAGACTTTTTGGAGTATTTTGGAAGGAAAATGTATGTTAGAGCTT
The DNA here is from genome assembly GCA_030062745.1 of Capitulum mitella. Lineage (NCBI taxonomy): Eukaryota > Metazoa > Arthropoda > Thecostraca > Pollicipedomorpha > Pollicipedidae > Capitulum > Capitulum mitella. Next base: position 6,224,309 of record CP099852.1, on the reverse strand, counting down.
CACTCGGACATCGGTCCAAATTTGAGCATGGAATGGAGACACCTTTTTCGTTGGTTCCTTTCTCTATTCTTTCTTTGGTTAATTTCTCGTAGCAATGTTTGCTCCTGGTGGACCAAATGGACAACACATCATAATATTTCTTGCTTGTTACGCCTGAGTTGACTTGAGAAATTACTGTGCCTCTTGTGGTATGGAAAGTCTATTTAAATGGTGTCGAACCTGGCGATGAATAAAAACGGAAGAAAGCCGTGGGCCTAATGATTTCTCTCCTCGTTGTTGTGAACCCAGCTAAAACGCATTCAGTGATGGCTCAGCAACGACAAATTTCATGTAAGCTACGTGATACAGAAAACGTGGCTCCAAATCTCCTCTTCCTATTCCTAAACGCTGAACTTCAAAAGGTTCTGTGGATGGGGATCAAAAGAGGCACTGTGGAGTAGATTGTGGTATATTGTTGCTTGTTTATAATTCAATGGTTCTGAACCACTACTTTTAAGTTATGCATCACATATAGTCCATGTTCACTTAATTCATCATCGGCATGTACGTATGTACATGTAGAAGTCAGTTCGAAGAAAAGACACATTGGGTCCGGCGCATGTCATACAGGGGATGGCACTGGAGCCGGGTCTGTTGCTAAGCACGTCTTGATGATCCGGAGCCCGAGCCCGCCACCTGAAAATCTCCAAATATGGAAGATTTTCGCCCCAGGCGGCAAACCGGTTGTTGCTGGGGATCTTTGATCGTGATGGCGTTGCTGCGCCATCACGCGTTCGCCTTATGGCCGGTTTGATCCTTTTCCTCGGATCGGTCCAGTGCCTTTACTTGATATCGAACTCACACCGCTGCCTGACACACGCTGCCGTATGACACCAGCACTCTGTGCATTCGGCCATGGGGACGACAAAGTGACCCGCATTTCTGCATTAGGCTGCAACCTTGAGGAAACACCGGAGAGGGACAGATTCTGACCCCTCACAGAATGCACTTGTTTCAGGCCTGGATAAACAATTAAGCAGTTAAAAACTGAAGGGCCTCTGTCTATGGGGGGTTCAGGTTAGGGATGCACCGGATGTCCGGTCCGACCTGGTATCCGGCCGGATATTTGAGATTATCCGGTATCCAGTATGCGGCCGGATATTTCCATGATCCGGCCGGATATTGCCGGATATTTGGCCTTCCGGTGTGCGATGAGACGTTCTTATGTCTGCCTATAAAACCGTTTCAGGAGCAACGTGCCTCGTTATATAAGACTGTCGATGTGCCTGACAGTTCCAAAGTTTGTGTGCGTCACTACTTTTTCTTCTTAGTTCGGAAGGGTTAAGACATTATTTGCAAGGGATGGACTCAAGCGCAAAGTAGTGTAACAACAGCTAGCATATGCTCAGTCGACCATTTCGTGGCGCATCATCTTCCTATTTTCCAAACATTTTTATTTGTCTCAAATACTCTTGTACAAAGTCATTAACCCTCGCCCATAAAGGGGGGGGGGAAATGATGCAATCCCCGCTGAGGTTTTCCGAGGGTCATGAACTCAAGTCATGTTGTCGGCGGGAAACACCTTATTTTTATCTTCGGAAATGCAATACGAAATGGGCATCGCAAAACAACCTACATATCCGGATTCCTCACGTTATGAGGAAAAAATAGTGTAAATTTGGTGTGGTTTGTCTTTTGTTTCATCTAAAGAGGGCGCAATGCAACAAACACTTGACTTTTGCTCCGACGGGCGGAGCGGCGTCGGCCGCGGAATGATGAGTCTGCAGTAAGAGGGCATGCCTAAAATTCGACTTTGTTTTGGATCTCAATTCGAAAAACGCTCTTAAGGTATCTAAGTTACGATTTTCGGCTAAACTCAGGTCATCCTAGGTCATTGGCTTCAGATGAACTTGGATAACCTAAGATAACCCTTAGATGTCATTTGACAATAGTATTTGTTAATTGAGATGCTACATTTAACTTCAGCATTTATTATTGTCCACAAAAAATGCTTCTGCAGTTCCAAGAACGCATTTAAGCCGACGGCCCCACTTGACAAGGATTGGACTAACGACCTGGATCGGATTCCAGGGGTGAAATACAATCCTGTGATGTACAGACAGACTCGTAATTGACCGACGAACACTGTGATATCCGTTCCGTTTCATCATCATTTATCCTTCCACGCCCATTTGCACCTAAAATCAAAAAGTATCACTTTCTGCCAATTTTTGACATTTGCCCCGATCTGGAAGATCATCCGTTGACATACGGGCAAGTATTAAAGTCATTGGCGCAGCCAAAGGTTGGCCCAGGGGTCCGGGCTTCCTTCTTAGGCTCGCGTTTTTTTTTTTGTAAAGACCAGCACATATTGCCGTACCAGCAGGCGGTTTTCGTATGATTTCAGTTCACCCTGGGCTCCAGGCCCCCTCCTCAAGAAATCCCTGGCTGCGCCCCTGGTTAAGGGGCAATATACTTCAGTGGACATACATTAGTATTTGTACAGAATGGTTATCAAGTCAGGTATTTGAGGTCTACCAAGGCGTTATAATGGTATTCTGCGCATTTTGGAACGTTTGCCCTTGGCCTTCAGTCAGAGTTGGTGATCGGTGATGTAAGCTATGGTCGCTGCGTTCTTTATTTATTCTTTTTTACAATGAAACATGGGGAAACCTAGCAAGAACTAAGAAATAGATGGAAGGATTCACAAATTGCTAATATTCCTTTATTTAGTATTTTCCAGTTTTCCAGGCCTTTTTTACCGCAGTCTTTTTCGTCTGATTTTCCAGCAACAAATAACAAATAAAAATAGTTATTCATAATATCCTGTATCCGGCCGGAAATCCGGCTAGATATCCGGAACACCGATCCGGCATATCTAGCATCCGTCCGGATCACAAATATCCCGATCCGGTGCATCCCTAGTACAGGGTCCAGCAGGCCCTCCCTCTCATAAGGATTCTGACTGCGTGCCAGGACCCATTGTCATGTGATCGTTCCTGTCGTGATTGCGGTCGCAAATACGGTCCTCTGGGGTGGGGTCCATCGGAATGTACGAATATGTGTGTGTGTGGGGGGGGGTGGATTCCCCCTAGTTAATGAGCTAATCGAATCTCTGCTCTCCCGTTTGTTCTGACCTTTACAGTTCTGACGTCATAAGATGGTGGAAGAGGTGATAAGACGTGTCGACCCCACGTCCGTAGGTGCACAGCCTTCCCAGAGTCGGCAAAGGTGCAACCAAGTTGGCAGCCTTTGAGACACCAAAAAAGAAACTGAAAAACCATGTGAAGCTGGCAGATCTCGTGAAATAAGCACACGGCTGGGAAATGGCTGTGTTCAGCGTCTACAGCCCCAGGAATGGGCGTGTTGGCCATAACAAATCAAAATGTCGCGCCGCTTTGCTGCGCATGACAGTAAAACTCTCCGTGGAGGACATTTTGCTTGGCTTGGTCTCCCCCTGTCCAATCATGACTGTCCTCAATGCAAAAGCCGAGTCCCACAGTATCAAGAGTTTTCACAGTACAAAGTTCGCAAACGGCCGCTCTTGATCGTACGCTAGGTTACATAACACTTGCAGGACCACATACCTGTCCTTCGTGCCATGCACCATCAGTTTCTGTCAGACCATGTCGCAAGGTTGCACATAATTGCCCTGGGGACCCGCGTGCTAGTTGCCTACATACGAAACTGCGCAGCACCATTAAGAAGTTTCAAGAAGTCGCAAACGCAGTCCTTTTCCAGCACCGCCGTGCCCTTTAGCTGCTGAAGGCCAAGCCGCCATGGCCACGCGCCGCCGCCGTCGCTCTTCACCTTATGCGGGGTAACTAATGGTGTCTGAGCATGCACTGTTCCCCCCCCCCTTCCTCCGACACTGAAATCGGGAAACTGGATGGGCTGGCGTTCCGCCGTTACCTCTTAACCCGTCCCCGACTGGGGGGGGCAGTTGACTGCCCCCCTGAGGTTTTTCTGGGATTGCGAGAGAACTGACAAACACAGATTCACGAAACTTTGTGTACCTTTTGCTCCATCAATTTTACATCTTGTATCAAAATTTTGAGCTCAGGTCACGTCAGGTGCCTAACCTAGGTCAGGTCAAACAGACCTATGTCAAAAAAAGTTTAGCGCCGTCTAACTTTTTTGCAAAACAAGATATCTCAATAATACTTTCAGGGATTAGTGATCGTGATAGATGCAACAAATCTGCCATTTCAGATTTTTCGGAATTTTTCGGGTCATTGACCTAAGGTCAAGCCCATTTTTAAGATATATCGCCATTTTTTTCGGAAATTGACGGAACATTCCATAACATTTTTGCTGTGGAATGAAGCAGACATCTGGTTACCGTCATTGGGCAAAGTATCAGTGACTTCCAGCCATTGACCTGAGGTCAGGTCACGAATAACTGTAGTGGGCCAAAATGTACCACCGTCAAAATCGACGATGAATTACTCAGAATGGGTAGAAAATGGCAGAACTAGCGTGCGCAGACGTAAGTAATACCAAGGAACCTCAAAAAGTTTGAAAAAGTAGCATATTTTGGAAATAAACAGGCTCCCGCGAATAAAGCTCCGCCAACTTTGTACAATGGCAACTAATAAATTTTTCCAAAATTTAAGCACGAGAAACCATCACAAGAACCACAAAGAGCAATAAAATTTACATAGATCGTCTTTTTTCGCGAAAATAAAGGAACGCCAAAATTAGTTCCCGTCAATTTGGTACCGCATACGGCCGCGGCGCACACTTGACGGCTGACGGGAGAATTACGGTGTCTTTAACTCAACGTTTCGGCGTATATATTGAACAAATCTGGGGGAATTAGACGTGTATCGGCATCGGCGGACATTTACTTGTGCGCTGGTGCCTTTACCTATGCGTTATTAGTCACAGTCCTTGAGATTCAGGCCATTTCTCGGTCTCATGCAGTCGGCTATGAGAAAACATATATAGGGCGTAAATTGGCTTACATATTATCTACAACTAAAAATGAGACCAGTTTCGAGCTCTACTCGTCACAGGCTTTCCACCGGTATGCTTATTTTTATCGTGCGACCAACCGTTCGCGAGTTAGAGGGGGGCAGTCAACTGCCCCCCCAGTCGCCGGTGTTCGGGACGGACCGACGGTCGTGCGCGGGTTAAAATCATTTTACTGAAGTCTAGAGTCGACCAGAGAAGGGGAAAAACTTCATGGAAGAGGACTATTGTATGAACATGGATACACTTTGGCAACTTTCATCACAAGGAGGAAAACGGGGAGAACGGGGCACCACTCTAGTATGCTCTAATCTTCCCCTCGTGCCGTTTTTCTGCTGCATTAGGCGGGCGTATTTTTATGAATGTGAACAAAACAGAACGAGCATACATTGGCACGGCGTCACAAAAACCTCCCGCCGCGGCCACGACAGCCGCACAGCGACCCGCTGGCCCGGATCAAACGAACACCCAGCCAGACGCTCCACACCAGCGAGCTTCCGGCCGACCCAGCGAGCTTTCTGCCGGCCGAGGTCGCCAGCCACTGGAAGCGCCGAGGACACCCGCCCCCGATCGCCGCAGTTGGTTGATGCGTTTCGCCACCGACAGACGAGAAAATCCTCCGACCGAAGTAGTCGCCTGTTACGATGTGACGGTAACGATGGCTTTAACGCCCACCACGTTCAGGCGGCTCGCCTTTATGGGTCGAGACGCGCTGAGAGACCGTTATCTCTTGAATATGTCGAGGCCTGACCTGTTCACGAGACATGAGGCTGACGAAGATTTTGAAAGATTTCCCGTCGTCAGTATTCGTTTTCGCCTTCATGCATGTTTTGCGGCTGCCACGATGCATGTTCTATGCTACGCATGGTGTAAGTTTTCGTCACTCGCGGACTGGCGCCACTGCAATGGTGTTTTGATGGCGGGGACGCGTTGCCAGGCGCCCAGCGCCGGGGGGGGGCGACACGGCGTCCGGCCGGGCTGTCTGGCGTCACTCCCACCTGAGGTCAGGCACGCTCCGCCGGCCGGCCGGTCCGCCGCCCGGTCTCCGTCTGGTCTGAGCCGACGTCCCTGAGGCAGGGTGGCCGTCATGTTCAGCCGCGCCGCTGCTCTGCTCGGGCAGACCGTCGTGCTGCTCCAGCTGATGGACGTCGCCGGCTCCAAGTACGCCAGCGGCGCCCGCCGGACCGGCAAGAAGCTGGTGAACCTGACTCCGCTGGAAGAGCATCACGTGCAGAGCGTGGGCCAATGTCTGATGCTATGTGACCGCCTGTCCAGCTGCCGTGCGCTCAACTTCGGGCAGCTGTCAGCCGGGGTCAGCTGCCAGCTGTTCGATCAGGCCGCGTGCGACGGCCACAAACTGGAAGCGGACCCGGCCGTGGACTACTACGGCGTCACGGAGCAGCCGCCGCGGCGGACGGAGCTGCAGATGCCGTTCTGGGACGACGCCGCCTGCACTCGGGACGGATACTGCGCCGCCAGCTGCGTCGCACAGGCCACCGGCGAATTCTGCGTGGCCGACAAGCACTGCGCCGGCCCGGCTCTGCGGCCGGCGGGCGCGTTCGCATGCGTGAACGGCACCTGCCAGCCAGCAGAGGGCTTCTGGGAGGTGCGCCCCGGCCTGGCGCTGCCCAAGAGCCAAACCTGGCGGGTGGACGAGTGGTGGTGGACCTTCAAGAAGCTGACGCCGGGCCTGTGCTCGCTGGACATCGATCTGAGAAGGGACTCCGGAGCCACCGCCTGGATGGCTGCTCACGCTATCGACGACCACGTCGAGACCCGGCTGGTTTTCGGCATTTATGCGGATACCGTCGACCTGTACTACTACGACGCGGCCGGCAGCAAGATCCAGCTGCTGACGAACGCCGCCGCGCCGGGCATGATGGTCGAGGACGAGTACAACCGGCTGCGGATCTCCTGGTGCGGAGGCGCCATGGCCATCGGCCCCGAGGACAACCCGACATTGGTCAGCGCGCAGGCGTCCGTCACGCAGCCGATCAACTACTTTGTGTTCCGCAGTGAGCACGCGCCCTCCTGGCTACGGGTGGACTCCGGCGTGGCCGACCCCTGGCTGTTTCAGACGGCTGGCGTCGGGACCGACCCCGTGTTCGAGATTGCAACCAATTCCAACCTCATGCTACCGATATCTCCTACTGTCGACGTCACTGTCAAATTCGACTGCATGGCGCTAAGGGATTGCAACGTCATCCTGGATGGGCCACACTCCGACCGCATGTTCATCTGCATCGGCTGCTGGAGCAACACCAGGAGCGCGATCATCTACGTGTACCTGGATGCCGGCAACGACGACTACGCCATTTTTGACACGGGTCCGGTGCTCAGCGGCACCGCCTTCAACACGTTCGAGGTGCGCTACAACAACGGCTCCGTCACGGTCTACAAGAACGACAACAGAGAGCCGATCTACGCCGCTCAGACACCGCGCCTTTTTTCGAGCATCACCCAGCTGAGAATCGGAGGCTGCTGCAACAAGAAGTTCGTCCGCGTGGCTCGCTACGACGACCGATGGCGCACCGACACCTGGGTCACGGACGGCACCGGCTTCAGCAACATGGTACAGGCGGGGCCGTGAGCCCGGACTTCAGCAGGCTGTCTGACAAACAAGACGGCCAGGAACAACAAATGCCGCGAGAAATATGCGGCGCGGCTCTTTCTCAGCCTGACAGATTTGCCATTCATTTCTCGGCGTCTGTCTGGCGTAAAATGATGTAACTGTTAACCACAGATACTACTCTATAATTATTTTTTGGCTCTGAACTGAGCTCAAACCAGTTACATTGGGAAGCAGGTATTCTTGGCGCAGGGCTCCCACTTCTTATAACTCCAGAAATCCGCGTAGTTACCAAGCCATATGGGTACCAAATGATGCGCAACTAAAAAAAGGTTAACTCCAGGCATTTAGAGCATTGCCACTATCACCACCTCCTCAAAATAATCTCTTAAAGTGATTCAGCAACCCACCGTTTCCACAACTAGCACGAGTTCGAAGTATGGAGCATTTCCGCGACACAGATCAACGCCAACTAATAAGCGATCACGGTTGACAAACGTGCCATGAAATATGACGCCACTGAAAAACTGATAAAAAAACTTACCAAAACTTATCACCTCGGAACTCGAAATAAGCTGAGACGGTATTAGAACGGGTCAGGGGATGGACTGGGACCGAACAACGGCAGACATGAGTGCGTAGGAGGGGACAGGAAACACAAGGAAACTGGACAGTGTAGAGATATGAAGGACCTGTTTGAGGTTAGGAGGGGGATGAGGACAAACGGAAGTGGCGTGGAAGAGTGTTAGGACAGAATGGTGAGAAGGGATTGAGCTTGGAAAGAGACAGACAAGGGAGTGGGGACGGGACATGAACAAGTAAGAAAGATAGAGCTATCAATTGGTGTCTGAATGAGCCGAATCGCGCGGTTGGTTCTCGAGATAATCAGGGCCGGGATGTTAAAGACCCCTGTGGAAGGTGATGAAGTACCAAAATATCCCAGTCAATACCGGGATAACGTTCCCGTCCAGTATCTCATCATTGCGTCAGTCCCATTTCAGTCCGTATTTTCTTCTGTCACGTGACCCTTGTTCCGGCGCTTTCTGCCTCTCTCCCTCCAAGTCCCATCCCAATCTACTCCTTGTCCCTGTCCCATTACAGTCCCTCTTCCTAAGTCCTCTTCTGCACTGTTTCCCTGCGGGATGGGACCGGGAGGGGAGAGGCAGAAAAGGGGAACAAGGATCATGGGATAGAACCAAATAGGGATTGAAACGGGATTGGCGCAATGATGGGATATTGGGGGGTATTTCACCACCTTTCACAGACTGGGGGGCCTTTAAAACCCCTGCCCTGTATATCTCGAGAACCAGCCGCACGATTCGACTCATTCAAGCACCAATTCATAGCCTCATCCCCTTTGCTTGTCCCTGTCCCGTCCCCATTCCCTTGCTTGTCTCTTTCTAAGCCCAGTCCCTTTCACCATTCTGTCCTAACACTCTTCCATGCCCGTTCCTTTAGCCCATATCTCACTCTCTCCTAACCTCATCCAGGTCCACCATATCTCTGTACTGTCCCTGCTTCCTTGTCTGTCCTTGTTCCCTCCTAGGCACTCATGTCTGTCTTTATTCAGTCTTGGTCCACCTCCCTGTCCCGTAGCAGTACCGTCTTAGCTTATTTTGAGCTTCGAGACGGCCACGTTTTGAGAAGTTTTTCAGTTACGTCATGTTTGATGGTACGTTTGTCAACCGTCAACGCTTAAAAGCTGGTGTTGATTTGTCTCGCGGAGATGCTCCGTGTTTCGAACTCGTGCTGGTTGTTGAGACGGTGGGTGGCTGAATGACTTCAGGAGATCATTTTGGGGAAGTGGTGATGGTAGCAAATCACTAAATGCATGCAGCTTTTGATACCCAACTACGTGGATGTCCGGAGTAATCAGAAGTGGAAAGCCTGTGCCTAGAATACCGGGAAGCATTGGGAACAGAGTCTATGCTGGGTGGGGCTTGTTGTCGAATGCTGCCCCCGCTGCCGCATTGTTCCCAAGCAGGAAGAAATTTCTCCTTAGAGAGGGAGTCAGACAATGTCGCGGGAACCTTTAGAGTGCCGTGGAACTTAAGTTAATTGCCGCTTCGTAGCCTCCTGGCAGTTCCGGTTTCCAACGAAACGCAGGTGCCCGTTCTGGGACTCAGACTCAGTGTCTGCCACTCACCGGACTGGACTATGCGGCTCATCATCCACCAGGCAACGGGACTGGCGCATTTCAAGTTGATCCGCGTTATGACAGCACAGAGAGCTTTATTGCTGGCCAGAACCTGCGTATTCTGGCTACAGAATCTCTGCACTGGCGTGGTCGAAAAACTTGGCAGGTTTTCATCGTGTGCGTAGCTCCTGCCGTCCGGCCTGGCTATTGCGTTTTCTTCAGGCCAGGACTTTGATAGTCGCTGGACACGAATATCCAGTTTTCACCAGAAGATAGCCCAATGCCTTCGCTTTTCAGCACGTTATGACAGCAAAGAGGGCTTTATTGCTGGCCAGAACCTGCTTATTCTGGCTACAGAATCTCTGCACTGACGTGTTCGAAAAATTTGGCATGTTTTCATCGTATGTGTAGCTTCTGCCCGTCCGGCCTGGCTATTGCGCTTTCTTCAGACCAGGACTGTCAAGGGACTGTCAAGTCCCTAGACACAAATATCCAATCTGCACCAGAAGATAGCTCAATGCCTTCACTTTTCGGCATTGGCAACCGTGTGGCGTCAGCTTGCATGTTTTCTCGTTGGTTCATAACCACCCCGGTTGATGGTTTCGCCTTGAGACCCTCAACAGGTGGTCTTCAAGTGCTCAGTAATGACAGCGAACAATACCGCGGGCGCGTGTGACGTTAAAACTTTGCAACTTCTCGCGTGCAAAATGACGAAACAGACCAATAAACATCCGTTTCTGTTTCGAAATGCACCAAGATATATACACGCGTGGAGAGATGGCCCGCCGCGTGCATGCATGTGAGAGGAAGCTTTTCAAATGTCTTTCCAAATTTGAACAGAAGCGCATTAGCCCTCTGCCGCCGTGCGCTCCACAAGCCGCTCTGCTGGCAATTTGGAATGGAAGTGAGCGGATCCGTGTTTAATCCTACCTTTGCTCTGTCGTTATCTGGATTTGTATGTAAGCGGACAGTTTGAAAACGCTAGTGCATAGCGTGTCATTTGCGGAATTAGCGATTGTGCTAGACTCCATCTGCGGGTCGCCTCATCGCAGGGACCTCAAGTTTTGCTGTTTCCTTAAATACTCGTTCCCTGACAGAACCATGGCTTCTCTAGCCATACCACACTGATAAGCACACTCAGGAACTTTTAGGTATTTGATCCATGTTATCTGTAAGACGTGTCCGGACTGTGTTTATCAACTTCATCCCTGCAAGTGCTATTTTACACTGTACACATGAGGTACGTCAAATTGCAACCAGATTCAGATTTAAATTCAGGGACAGGTCGGACTACTTGGATTTACCCAACAAATTGCACACTGACAAGTTTGGCCTCCTGATCATTCTGTCAAAATTTCTAAGCATCGTCTCAAGCAACCACGGAACTATGACAAATCAAAGAGTGAAGGTCAAAAGGGCAGACCATTTAGATTGGCACGAGCATTGGCGCATTCCTTCTGATTATTCTAGTAAACTTTCTACCCAGCACCTCCAAAATCAGAGAAACCATGGCAGATCAAAGGGCCGAGGTCAAAAAGGCAGGGACTGACATAAAAATGAGTACATTCAATAATCTTCACCTGACCATTCTGACAAAATTTCTGGCTAGCACCTCAAAATCCAAGAACGTATGGCGGGTTAAAAGATAAAGATAAAAAAGTGAAACATTTGCACCGGCAAGAAAATTTGGCGCACCGACAAAGCTTTGCCTCGTTATTATTCTGGTGCAATGTCTAGGCAGCGCCTCAAAAATCCACAGAGCTATGGCAGGTCAACGTCAGAGTAGCAGAATATTTGGCGGACTGCGGATCGGACAGCTCGGTTGAGATGGCTGAGCTCGTCCGAGCCCCACCCGCCGGTGCGAAGCGCACTCACCGCGGCGAGACACGAGCTCCCTGGTGGCGTCAGAGACGGGGGAGCTACAGGGTGCCGGTGTGGTGACCGGCTTCACTGGGGCGTGCCGGCCCAGCACAGGTAAGAGCCGTGACAGGAAGGCACGCCACTCGTCACTGACTGTTTATAAGGGTAGAAAACATCCCTCCCGTCAGTGTGTTGTTTGTCAAAATGCAATTATACCAGATCCATGCATTTCAGACAGACAGCACGACAGTACAGCAGCAGACTGACGGCGAAATCGGGTAACATCGACGCGAGCGCGAAAGGGCGATGGGGACTGAAATGACAGACTTGTGCGGCAGTCTGGAACGACTTCGCGAGATTTCACAATACATACGTCAAGAACGGACCCAGAGGCGAAAGTAGGCGTGTTTACACGTTGAAACAATGAATAGTCGTGTAAAAGGTCCTTAGGTCGAATGCGAGCGAGACGCTGCCGACTTTTTAACGAGACGCAGTTTAAATCGCCGCATATCACGACCGTCGCCGTCGGGTGGTGCAAACAGTCTGCAGATGCTGCTCAGAGTCTCTAAAGTCGGCGTGCAGCGCAGCCGCCATGTTCCTCGGAGGCTGTTAAACGTAGCACAGCAGCAGCCGGCGGTATCGGTTCCTTGGATGACCAACTACAACAACGTACAACCATCAGACATACAAAGTAATGTCCATATGTTCTTTACCAGTACACAGTTAATATCTAGCTGCATGCTAACTGATAGGCGTAATTTCCTTCGCGTTTGAATTAAAATGCTAACGATAGTATCACGGCCTTGTTTTTAGCCTTGACCACGGCCCCTCCCCCTTTACGAATCCTGGCTACGTTACTGGTTTCTGCCCATTAATATCTCCTGTTGTAATGACACTATTGAAAATTTCCCCTCACTTCGCTTACGTTCGCAGTCGTATACCATTGCTACTGCGTAGCGTAGTGATAATTCACAGTCCACAGTGGTATTTGTTTATAAGTATGTCCATTTCCATGGTTATTCTTGTGTTCGCAATACCACGTTCACGAGCCGATAAGATGCATTGGAAGAAGACATTTACTAATCGTAATACACACCGAAAGTCAGCCATATGTGGTAAAACCCTTAAAGCCGTTTCGACATTGACAACAAATGCCGGTTAAGCAGGACTTTATACGTCGCCGTTGTGTTGCGCCTTACATCGGAGGGCACTTCAATATATGCGGGGGTCGCACAGTATATGGACCGCCGTGTACCTGCCTCAGCGTGAATTTGAGGCACAGACAGGAGATTATTTTGCCTCGTTCTCCGCTCTCGGATACTATGACGTTTCAGGCATTGTGTATGTAGGCCAGTCGGTTCCTGATGCATCATAATACTCTTCATTAGAGATAGTGCATGGTACGTGACAAGGACATGCGCTGTTAATCATTCGAGTTGGTACAAAACATCACGGCGTCGCGAAATAACCCGTGCACAAAGATCAAGTAATTTCTGTTCACATGATATATTTTGGGCAGACGGCCTGCCGTGCACTTATATCCAATATATGATAATAGATACCACCAAACCACTAACAGCAATTTGAAATATGGCTCAACCCAATGAACAGATCAGTGCATTTTGCTACCATTTGGTTGGCGTGCGGTTCGAAAGTCATATATCGAGCTATGACGACTACAAATTTTTTACGCGTTCGCATCAGTGATGCCTTTTTGGTTTTGGTGAGCGTACCAAACAGATGACAGAAATGTACCAGATTTACTAGCCAGCGTACCAGAATGATGTCAAAAATGCACCAGATTTATCAGTCAGCGTACCAAGGTGTACTGCCAGCAGACAAGTTTTGTTTAACAAAACCTGAGTGTTTGAATTCCCAACTGCTCGACTGACACGGTCAACTTAAACAACCAATGAGGCATGAAAAAATACGTCCAGTGGATAACTTTTCCCTTAAAAATTGCATGCTACATCGCACATCGCATTTATAGTGTTATAAGCGAATGCTACAGGGCAGACATACGATGAACATAGGTACATACCGGGGGCCATAATCATATGGCAGCAACGGCGCGCATTTTACAACTGGATCGTAGTCTTACAAGGCTATTTTTCGGGCACACGGTCTTTTAACTCCAAAACATGTATCGAAGTAAAAAGTAGATAGAAATGAAGTTTGAACATTTTTATTTCAATTTCCGGATTGAAAAGAGTTCGCCGTGAGGTTCGTTTTCGAGCTGTTAAGCAAAAAGTTAACCCATGCATGTGCCGCGATAGTCAGACGAGGGTCCAAATCCCGTCGCCGACAACTTTTTTTCAGACCATTTGAGACAGAAAACAGCGTGAACATGGTCACCGACTATTGTACTGAATGTCGTTTGGGCGATCCACGATCAAACAGGATACCAAACGAATACACACACACATGCACACACACACACACATGCACGCACGCACGCACGCATATGTATGTGTATATATATATATATATAGTACACTCATTTTTGAAAAGAATTGGACTAGCGCTCAGTCTTGATGCTGCGATAACCAGACCAAAAACGATGCAGCAGCAGGCTTGCCACCATCAAGCTGCTTCTTTCTTGGGCTTCAGGAAAAGGTGACAATGCCAGGACGGTTGCCATTCCGGACTGAAGTGCCATTACGTCAAACAGGTACTCCACAATTCTCCATGTCATTGGTCTGAAAAAGGAGAATACCTCATCTAAAAAGTAAGTTGCCAGGCTGTTGCATACGGTTTTCGACTTACCATTGGTTAAAATAAATAAAGGAACCAAATGTTTGCAACCAAAAGTTAGGTTTGACAATAGAAAAACTACATGACAGAACTGCTGGCTGAATATAAAAGACAGGTTTCCTTACTTTTCCACCAGTTTCTGTGATTTAAGATCCATTTTATCTCGCACTACTCCCAGGGGTAGGGATGTCAAAGTGGCTCGAGTGGGAGGAGCAACTGAGCCAGCTTTAAAGTAAACACCATTGTAAGCAACAAAGCCAGGATTGGCTACCCACGGCAGTGAGAGCACTAAATGTGATCGCAGACTGTCCCGTGCCATTCTCCAACTGCGCGCATGCTAAAATAACAGTGTCTGACTAGATACTTATATCTATATATATATTCCATGATAAAATCGCTTATGATTGAAACAAAGACAACGATTTGCTATCAATAAGCACTGTCGAGAATGTGTGCTATATCTGAGCATTCAGATTCCAAACAAAATATTTGACTGGATATTCCACATATACTCAGATACTGAAATCATCGCCAAAATAATCAGAAACATTGGAAGCGCGAAAATCCTACCTAGTATCTGAACAATATCAATGTCCAAGCATATGGCGGGGCATAAATATCAAGGAGACTTTATCCTGCTACCCACCCACCAAAATTTCAAGTACAGTACAACCTTTACAGGAACCTACAGCATTCGCCTATTGTGCTCGCCATAGATGTGAGACATATGTCTGTGGAATGGCATGGGTTTGTTGCATAACATGGGAAATGGATTACAGAAAAGAGCGTCAGGGGCAGCTGTGACACTGTGTATCAAACGTGTGTGGGCACACGTTTGATACCTCAGACCAGAAAGCACTGTGCTACAGAAGAGAAGTCAGCTGAATTTGGTGTCAGGTGACACCCTGCATACAAAATGCAGGTGGATTAATAGTTCCGTTTGATAAATGTCATCACTGGAGTGTGCAGATGCCTATTTCCTGTTGATATTGCAGTTTTATTTTTTGGTGGAAACATCTTTTGCTAGCATTCAATGTCAGTCTACTAGTATAATCACCCCTTTGCTTATTTCTTGGGTGTCAGAATTTCCGTGGATAACATTGCAGTGTTTTGCTTTGGTTTTCTACACATTTGGAAATGATAATGACGCAGAACCGTCCAAATACCCAAATACTGAAACAACAGACTGCTCAGCTTTAATGTGGGTATACCTTGGTACATCTCTAATAGCCAGGTACCTATCATGCAGTGCCTTCCAGCCTGCAGCAATACTGAACCTTACCTTGCTCTACCTACGGGTGTCGGAAATTATAAAAAATATAAATGCCACTATGCCTGGTGGTCATATGCTAACCAACTAAGTTGCGCCAAACCTTTTCATAATTAAATCATACCGTTATTTAATTATGTATAAGGGCAGCGGCGGCTGACCCTTCCAGGCGGTTGCCGGACAGAGTCTTGTGAATGGCAAGGAATGACAGAGGTGCAGTGAATGGCAAACACAAGCGGTCACGAGGATATGAGGCGTGTCCTTCGACGGAGTTTGAACGCCGATGTATTTGCCAGTCATGACGCTAACGTTGTCGGCGCCAAATGCTATTAGGTTGGAGACAGGCATGCCGTTGTCCGACAGCGCTTTCAGCACATCTGGGTGACGCGCCTTCAGCCCCCACAAAGTCCACGAACAGTATTTTGGTCGCCTTTACTCGGCTACCATGAACACGTGCCACAACTGCCAGTGTTTTGCTGGTGGAGCGGTCAGTCATTTCATGGGTGATGAAATGAGTGGCAATTTTCCCTGATCAGAATCAACGCTCGCACCAAATCATCCACAGCGATGGTGTCTTTGATGACCGCTGTCGTTTTTGTTCCGATAAATTTCATCTTTTTGGCTGTCTTGGAGTCCGGGCAGACTGCTTTCAGGGTACCAGATAATCAGTCGAAGCCATCGGAAGGTTGTGTTCCGCAATAAAGCCTACTATGTGGAGCTCACCAGTGGTTTTAGCTGTGTCTAGTGTCCTCGCCTGGTGCCTTTGTTCTGCCCTTTCCAACAGAAATGGCAAAATTCCTTCGGAACTACAGGCTTGGGCGTTTTGAGGTGGCCATTGCTAATATGTCCCTCGAGATGAGGAAATTTTGCGGTTTATTCCCTCCTGCAAAATTTGCAATACGCTTTTGTTTTGTCTTTTTGATGGCTCTAGCCACGCTTCAGTTTTGATTCACGCTACACTGTCTTTGTTCGTAGTTTATTGCGGGCATGTTGGTACTCTGTCAAATCCAACCACAACCAAGCGCACCACCCACAGCACACACAGAGCCAACTGCTAAATGCCAAGGCCAGTGTGATGCATCTTTTGCAGGAGGGGTGATCGCATTGCTCGAGCCATATGAAGCCACCCACGGCACCTCCACTCCGGAGACGGAAGACTCCCCTGATTATTGTGAACGACAGTTAGTTTGGCAGCGGTAGCATACCTTATGCCTCAGCGACAATTTGCATAATGTATTTTTAAGCTGTATTGATGTTTAGTTTTTCTTACAAATGGAATTATCCAGGTAAATTTTCTGGAAACGACGAAATGTACCGAGTCGTACCGGAATCCTATCAAAGCGTGTCACATCGAACCGGCAAGTCTCAAAATGTACGAGCCTCGGACGTTCCGTACCTGCGTACTATATTTGTCGAAAGAATACTGGATCTGGTATGATCGTACCCCTGCGGCAAAACCGATTTGCATTCTTCAGTGACGCCGCCAGTTACATTCAGTGTGATGCTGCGGACGTCACGAAGCATTTGTGCAGTGCCCGAGACGATAAACCTGGATTTAGCAGAGTTGAGTTTCATCTGGTTCTGGCTGAGCCATAGATACATAGTGTCAAGTGCCTCCTCTATCCGTCTCGTGATGTGCAATATCGCAGTTCTTGCCTGTAATGAGGAGCTGTGTGTTACCTGCATACTGAACAATACCGATATCGCTTTCCACATGCAAGCTCAAATCGTTTGGGAAGACGCTGTGCAACAGAGGTCCGAGACATGTGCCCTGATATACTCCGATTGGATTTTTCATTGGTTCAGACATGTCATGAATACCTTCAACCGAGTCGAACCTAATTTGTTGATTATGGTCAGAAAGATAATTCTGAAACCAGGTGGTGTCTTTACCCTACAATTCAAGCTTCCAAATCGGCTTGGCATGATCTATTACATTAAAACAATTACTCAAGTCCACAGCATGCAATATTTGATCGATTACCCCAATGAGTGCTGTCTCGGTGGAATGACAGCGTCGGACACCGTGCTGAGTATCAGCGAATAGTTGGTTACAAGCGAAGTAAGAGGAAAACTAGATGTGCACAAGGTGCTCGATTGTTTTGGCTACACATGGTACAAGTGATGTGGGCCTAAAATTGAATGGATCTCTGGTGGAGCCTGAGGATTTGTAGATAGGCTGCGCTATGGACATCTTCCAGGAGTCAGGCGCAGTACCAGTTACCAAACTCGTGTTAACTAAGCAAAGTATAACATGGGTGGTCGATTAATAACATATTTTTCATGAAGCGCATCGATAAGCCGTCACCTTCGGACGCATCCCTACCATTCACGTGTCTGAGAGCGTCACGCAGCTCAGCCTCGCTCACCGGCCGCACCTCGCCAGAACTGGTCTGCTCCTTCCCTCCACAACCGAACGGGAGGTTCAGCAGTGTCCACCGGTACTGCGGCGTCCGCGGCAGCCCGCGGTTTTCACACCGATCTTGGCGAAATAATTGTTGAATGCGATTGGTTCTGCGCCTGGAGCCGTCTGTTGTCCGGCTGTCTTACTACGCATGATTTGTCGGATGAGCCGGTACACTGAGCTGGGGCCGCCGTCCATGATCCACTGTCTGGTGCTATTTCAGGTGTAGCGTAGAATAGCAGAGCGGGTCAGGCGATTTAGTTCCTTGTACCGCATCCGGTGTGTAAGCCGTAGCGCAGCGCGCCGGTCGGCCCCGAGACGTTTGGTTGACTCGGTAGCGGGCAGTGGATCAGGATTGCGTATTTTCAGACGCCGCACAGGTCTCTGGTCGTCGAGCGCACGAGCCGTATCGGCCATGAAGTAGACGGATTGTCGCATGAGATTGTCGATGGTCAATATCGCGGCACCTTCTGATTCGAAAAAGTGCTCGTGTGAAGTTGTGAGGGCTGAAATCGTGCGTCCGACCTCGCAACTATATCGGGAAAATTTGTTACGGTTATGTCGATGATGGAGCCAAACCGAGGAAATGTGGCTGTTTGATGGTCTGGTGGAGAGCGTGACTGCGAAACAGCTCACAGAGGTGGCTCCGGTCGTATTACCCTCGATGACTCGAAGATCGCAGTTGAGGTCTCCCGCCAGCACCAGCATACCGGGATGTCTGTTTAGAATGAACTGGCGTTCCAACTGAGCCAGGTCAGCAGTCAGCTGCGCACAGGAAGGCGGTCGGTACAGAGAGCAGAGAACAGTGCCCCTGTCACGGCGAATATTAAGACGAGCTTGAAGTGACTCCAACTTGGACATCGGGTCTGCGAAGTCTGGCCTGACGAAATCTGGCAGCTCGAAGCCGTCGCGAACTATAAGTCCGACGCAGCCGTAACCGAGGCCGTCCGCTCGATCAGCCCCGACCAGCCGATACCCGGCAAAGCTGATGTAACGGTTAGGCTCACGGGGTTTGAGCCAGGTCTCTGAGATCAGTACTACGCATCTGCTCCGCTGAAGAAGATCACGTGTCGCAGTAACAAGGTCTCCGGAAGAAGAGACTGGACATTGACTGACGTTATATCAATATGGTCTCGTGACCGATGACTGTGTGCACTCCACCCCAGTCTGCCGTTGCATTTCGCCTCAGCAACGTACGCCTCAGTCATCTTGCCGCTAAATGCAGTTGGTTCATTTAGGTCCAGGAGAACGTACGTTGCAGACGACAGGGAAACTTCCATGCTCCTTCTTCCGCTGCAGTTTCATCTCTGCCTGGCATAAAAAATCTTGAACCTCGCTGAGGATCAGCTGAGACGTTCTTGCGCCTTCCCAGTTGTACAGGTATCCCTTCTTGTTGATTCCCTGGTGCGGGCATTGTCTCAGTCTGTTTCGTAGGTCGATGGACCTTGCTCCGTACGACTCGCACAGGGCCTGAAGTCAATCGTCGACAAGGCGCACCGCCTCAAAGGTCATCATCCCTGCATCGTGTCTCTGTTCCAGAGAGGAAATGATCATTTCTTATGGTTTACGCAGTTGCTTTGGTTTTTCTGCGACGTGTACAAGGCTCTCTAGAACATTTTCTGTGCTGCTGTTAAGGATTTCAACCGTACGACGTACACCACGACGTCGACTGCATTAGCGTGCGTACGTCGAACGAGAGGCGACAGATTGGGAGCTATATCTCCGCTCATGACATTCTTGGCAGATTCAAAAATCACGCTTCTTGCGAAGTTGAACTCTTCCATGGCTCCAGCCTTGACTCGGCTCACATTTGCGCCCCCAGTCAGAACTGCTCTATATGGAACGCCCTTGTTTCTTTCGGTGTTTCCTTGCTACCATGGTCCATCCTCGCCGCGGCAATCTCAGCACCTGAGTCGTCTGTACTCTTATTAGTTACCTCCAACGCTACTACTTCTTCCTCAGGGGCATGTGCTTCTCCATTTTGGAATTCTGTCATCTTTGTGCCTGTAGTTGCTTGATTCTAGCCTGAAGCCGAACCCTTTTTTATACCATTATATCGCCTTTCTTGGCCAGTCGGACTCGCTTGTTGCACTGACTTTCCTGCATTTCATGCATTTCACTACTTAGCCTGCTGCCGGCCTCAACCATCGCAGAACCACATAACGTTCCTAGTTCTTCGATGGTCCTTGTCTGGTCAACACACTGGGTGTGGCTTTCCTGTAGTGCGTGGATGTCTTGCACGATTCTTTTGATCATCATTTGCAAATCCTTGGCAGAGGCTGGTCCCCATTAAGTATCTCATTATTCTTCTCTACATTAAACGTTTGCATTGCAGCACAAATGTCAGAAAGTCGCATCGTGACGCGGGAAATCATTTGTTTTCGGGAGTTAATTTCTTTTTGCAATGCCTGTAATTGCTTATACATATCAAGTTTTGGGTCCAGCTCTTCCACGACTTACATCGCTAAATATCCGTTGTTCTCTTAGATTGCAAAGACCAAACGTCGCGTTTTGTTCAATTTTTGCCGTCTTGTATCGGCAAGCAGAAGAATAGGAGCTTTTTATCGAGACTCCCAGAATATTTCAAGCGTGCTTTGTACTTACAGATAACTATATGTACACAATGTAATTGTTCCAAGTCACAGCAAACTGATTTTTGAATAACTTTCAAGTAAGCAGGTGCATTGTACCCGCGAAAGCTCACTAAAAGATGAGGAAAACTGAGATTTTTTAAAGAGAGAGGGAGAGAAAAAGGGAAAAAACCAGAGAACTGAGAGCTTCGCTAAGCACGTGTCCACTGCAGCCAGTTAACAGTCCTCCCAAACCAAGCAAACATATGTCCACCGCGGTCAGCTGACTACAGCTGATCGCGGTAGACATATTTCGATCATGACCCACGATGACAAATTTCGAAGCCGTTGATCATTAGCTCGATTCGAACGGTTATTGAATGGATAAGCTCGAGATAAAATGTATTTAAATAACTCGACTGTATTTGCACGGTCCTTGCATACACGAAAAGCAAATATCACTGCTCTGGATTCAGTTCGATCGTTGCAATGCATAACCCTGCGGACAAACACTTTGATTCAATGTCATGCACTTACAGATACATACGCAAACTTTATGACCCATAGCCAATGTAAACCGGTCGCCTATCTGGGTGGCCTTTTCCCCGAATTCATACAAACGCTCGGCGCACACAAATTCCAGCGGTGCTTACGATGTTGACGCCTTTTCGAAGCGACACGCCGGTGGCAAACAAGTACTCATTTAATGCCCACTTTACAGTGGTACCTGCCATTTCAAAACGATCATTCATTCTGGCTCGAGCACGCCCCGCAAACGCTAGGCATCAACTCTGAGACCCCGAAGAAAGCGCTGCCGCCTGGCCTTTTATCGCCGCATCAGTCACCTGTAATTGTGGGTTCCGGCAGGCCGTCTGTGATAGTCCTGGACCGGGCTGCGGCCGGCGGTCTGCGGGCAGACGGCTCGGTGCCTGCTTGATAATGTCAATTTCCCTCAAGTTCAGATTGAAATGGCAATGGTAGTATTTAGGCCTCGATTTTAGCCTTCACTCCCGCTGCCTCCCAGTGACGGATCCTGGCTACGTTACTGCTTTCCACCAGCTGAAATCTCCAGCTGCAACGACACCACACGAAATTTACGCTCACTTCTTTTACATCAGTTACATTCGTGTACCATTGCTGCTGCGTGGCATGTTGATAATTCACAGTCCACATTTGATATTTCGAAGCCGTTTGCCATTATTTGGATTCGAACGACCATTGAATGGATTTGATGGAACACATTTACATCACTCGATTGTATTTGCACGGTCCACGCATACACGAAGAGCAGATGCCACTGCTCTGGATTCAGTTCAGTCTTTGCACTGTAGAACCAACGCGGGTAAACACTTAGATGCAGTGTCAGGCACGTACAGACACGTACACAGACCTTGCGAACCAAAGCCGATGTGAACTGGTCGTTCAGATGGGTGGTCTTTTCCCCGAATTCATGCAAACGCCGGACTCACACAAATTCCAGCGGTGCTTACTGTGCTGATGCTTCTTGAGGCGACAGCCCGGTGGAAAACTAGAATTCATTTAATACCCACCTTACAGCGATACCTGCCAAGGGCGAAGAATTGTGTTTTTGATTGGGGATGCATACAAGGACAAAAGTTATCTACATTACATTACCTACAACACTACATCTACATCCAAGTAGGGTTTTCTCCTCGGATTTTGGCCGCATCATTTTCCTTCGTGGATTTTAGTGATTTTTGTCACTTATTTTTTGCTTTATGTGTTTAATGATTTGTAATTTAGTGATTTGTGGTTTTAATTTACCTGTTTTCTGGCTCAATTGTCCGCGTTGCGCATGATTGACATAGCAAAGCAAAATAAACTCTGGCTGCGCGATATATATATATATTCATATGTATATATATATATATATCTGTATTTCTCCAGGGCATGCATTATTCCAGGATGATTATAGCCTGGACTGTCATCGGAACGACGCTTTCCATTAATTTTACTCCTTTCGTAGTTGTTACTGATTCGCGCCTGAATGCTGTTGACTTTCAAAACACCAGAATGAAAGGATGCCACAGTTAAAGGCGACATGAAATATTTTGTTTGTGTTTTACGTCATCACTACCATTGAGCATTGACGGATTGGTAAAATCTGCTTCAGACTTCAGCCTTCAATCGTATATTGAAGCCTCCCGCAATCGGCTGGCGGCTATTATGGCCTCTCTCGAGAAGTTATTGGTAAATGGTACACGTTGGTACATGTTGTTGCGTTGTTCATGTTGCCGGAACTGTAAATCCGTTTGGAGGATCAACTGGAAGAATGAACAGGCGAAATTTACGCCCTTGACTACCCCAAAACCGTACGAATTTATTTCAGAAGGCATTAGGAAATATTATTCCCGGATGCATGGTCGTTTTTCCTGTTCGTTCCGGCGGCAGACGCTGCGAGACCGATGGAAGCTGTAATGTCGGGTGTCGGTGTATTGCGCTTAATGACTGCAAGCGTGCATGCTGAAACGTGCGAATAAAATTTTTAGCGATGTTTCTCTTAATATCCAGACCAGAGACCAACCGCGCATATCCTGGTTTTGAACCACCCAAAATTATTTACGGCCTCGGCTACGTGAATGGCATGCGATAGCAACGTAAGAGTGAAAGGCAACGCGTAGCAACGAGAGCGACTTCTCTGTCATTCAGGTTTTGTTATCCACCTGGAGCAGGCCCGGATTTTCTGAACCGCGCCAAACTCAAGCCACGAAAGATTCGAATAATTCAGGGAATTTCAGGCAATGCTTTTCCACATTTTTTGCTTTGCGTAAAGCCTTGTAATGACAAGTTTTTACTTCAAATTGAACAGTTCTGCTGGCAGTACTGTTAAGATCCCTCGCCCTAAAACTCGACAACACTAGCACCAGCAATGTGATGTGCATTTTCTAACATTACTCACACCAAGATCCTCAATCTGACTGTCTCAGTCTTATTATTTTAACAAAACTTGCGCTGTTAAAGGATGTCTGTCATATATGACATATCATGTAAAAATCGTCTCAGGTCATTGCTACAGACTGCTTGCAACAAAACTTATCTTCGTATGGGACAATGCGATAATGTCTTTTACAGAAGCACTAACCTTTGCTATTTTTTCAGATTGTTTAAGTGAAATTTCATGTTTTACGAGAATTAACAATGATTTAAGCATCTTGATGCGTCATTTACCATAGCCATAGATATGGGGATGCATGGACGACAAGTGCTCATAGAACGCCATAGGTGACAAGACAGTGAAGCCGGCAATTTTTTGAGTGAATTCCAAAGGGAAATGTAACGTAAGATGCACACCGTTTTTATTATGTCAACATGGTCAACAAAAACCGTTTTAATGTAATACATGAAAAATCCTAGAATATCGTACAGAAGCACTTACCCTCTCATCTTTGTGGATATAGTGGGACAGAATTGCTTGTGTTGTGGAAATAAGCATTGGCTTGGCCATAATGATGTCAAAAACGTGGGGATGCACAGTGATGCGTTGGGATTGCACATTTTGCAGTTCGGAATGCACGTGCATCCCCCTATATATGTAAAGTTACACCAATGGTATCTGCAATGTCAAAACGATCTTTCATTCTGGCTTGAGCATGTTCCGTACGCGCTTGACATCACCTTGGCAAACTAAAACTCATTTAATGCCCACCTTACAGTGGTACCTGCCATTTCAAAACATCAGTCATGTTGGCTTGAGCATGCCCCCCCCCCCCCACACACGCTCAACATCACCTTCACCAGGTGGCAGCGCACCCAAAGGAAGCGCTGCCACCTGGTGATGTCGCATCAGTCACCTGTAATTGTGGGTTCCGGCAGGCCGTCTGTGATAGTCCTGGACCGGGCTGCGGCCGGCGGTCTGCGGGCAGACGGCTCGGTGCCTATTAACCCTCATTGATAGTCCTGGACCGGGCTGCGGCCGGCGGTCTGCGGGCAGACGGCTCGGTGCCTATTAACCCTCATGTCTGGATTAAAATGGCGAAAGAAAATTAAGGCTTTTTACCTGGAATCCCCTAACCTCCACATTAGCATTCTGGCTATGCTTCTGGCTTCCGCTCGTTAACATCTCCGGTTGCAGTGACATCAACAGACTTGTGTTTGATTCCGATCGAGTTCTGATCCGGATCCAGAATCGCATGTTTTTCGGGTTAATAGCATTAAATCTGGATTAAGTTTGAAAATGCAATCGTGAATCCCATTTTACTTGGATTAAATCTGAAAAAACAGCCTTAATTCAAATCCTGTTCCGGATGCAAATGATTTGCTCATGCTTTTCATCCGTATCAATTACATCGTCAGCCCCATTCCATATGTAAGGCAGGGTGGTGAAATAACATAACAATATTTGAATGGAGAATGCCTTCAGGTTGTAATCAAGCAAACCAAATAACATTCAAGAGGACGCCAAGTAAGCCATATTACCAAATCTCTTCCACAGGCCCACAAGGTTCAAACTTCAACAGCCCAGCTGTTATAAATGTCGCAGACATTTGGTGAAAGCCGGTGTTACATGAAATGCTTAGGCATTTCATCAGACGCCGGCGGATACTATGATTTTCTAGAAACATTGATCATTGCACAATTTGACTGAAAATTTTAGTCATTTTCTGAACCGCCAGAAAACTGCCAGTCATTTAAAGTAATAGCCATAGTTCCCTCATTTACCTGGTGTGTTTTCACGATTTATAGTTATTTCACGAAATGCCCAGCAGCTTTTAGGCATTTTAGGGAATTTCTGACTGTTTTCATCAAAACAAGAGTTCCTTGGCAAAACTCTTTCCAACGGGAGATCAAAACTCTGCGATCTACATCACCGTGGTCACAGGGGTACCTGTAAGTAGCCGCAGCTTGCTCCATGTTCACGGCTGTCTCGCGTCCGACTGGCTTGCCTCTGCCAGGCAAATTGCAACGCAAGTTACGTGCATTTTACCTGCATAACCCAGCCATTTTTTCACGTCCGCGATAAATAATTCTTCAGAGGGAGCCATGAGAACAAAACGTTCGATCTGTTTATTTATTAACACATGGAGCCGACAGGTGGCAGCGTGAAGAACACGTCAGTTTGGCCCTGCAGCAGAGACACCGCTTTGTGTCGCACTGTGTTTTGTTCGGGCGACATGGACACTTCATCGTACCGTGTCCATTGAACATGGACTGCTTGCGAAAAGCCTCCCTTAGGCTGATCGTCCTCTCTTTGTCTTACAATGTTTCGCTGTGGCTTGCGGTCCCAGCGCTTCCTTGAGCGACGACCTCAGTAACCAGCCTTAATCGTCCCAGCCGCCGTATCCAGCTGATCCGTTTTTTTTTGTCGATTATCACGGCATGAATGTTGGTTGAATCCACTGGCCCGCGGCCTACGTTTGGCATAGGTATTCGCGTTTGAAGTATCCAATAGATGGCGCGCCGTTCGCAGCATTTCCGTGCGGCTGCCGAGCGTTGTGTGAGACGACGCGGTCGATGGTCTGCCGGGTGGTGCCGACTTTTCCGTGGACGTTGGGGACATTGTTCAATATGTCAGCGATCGTCAGCGCTGCTGGCGGGAGGGAAAACCAGTGCTCGAGGCTGGGCATATCTTGGAGTGGAGTGTTCTTGAGAGAAGAAAGGGAGAAGTTGAGATCCTTGCCTTATGCACTTAGACAGCGTATCTTCAACAAAACAGTGATATTAATCAGGAACTTGTCATTGTCTATTCAAATGCACTAGCCAGGACAGGGGTGTCGTTTTGTGTAAACGACTGGGAGGGCCCACGCGAGGTGCCCAACAACCAAACTATTCCCTCCCACCCCCAACGTAACTTTGTCAACAGTTTTAGGCCGCTTAATTTTGGCTCACAGTAATTTTCAGTTTCCATTTGAAATCATCGTCATTACCATCAGTCCACCTATAACCACATTTAAAGTGAAGCATGCTTTCTCACTTTCTCTCCGTATATATATATATATATATATATATATATATATATATATATATATACGTACATACATAAATATATATATATATGTATATATATATATATATATATATATATAGAAACACTAGACGAATATAGATGTATATATATTCATGTATTTGGGTAGGACATTTTCTTTTATCCATTGCTCATTTAAGACCACGGCATAATGTGCTCGCCAAAGCTTCTCGTATTTCTCAACATCTCTGATCAGACTTTTGGTTCCGGGAGGTAAGTTATAGATTAGGCTTCCAAGGTTCGTCATCGATAATGCGAAAAGTAGGTTCGAAAACATATATTTAAAACTGCAGCGTTTCGGAGATTCTTTCTCCATCAGGTAAATATAAAATGCCCAACGAAACGACAAATAGAAGCTAACAAGATTAACCATTCAATGCGCATGCGAAAAGTGTAACTGATCTCACGCTGAGAGGAGAGAACAG
The DNA here is from genome assembly GCA_030062745.1 of Capitulum mitella. Lineage (NCBI taxonomy): Eukaryota > Metazoa > Arthropoda > Thecostraca > Pollicipedomorpha > Pollicipedidae > Capitulum > Capitulum mitella. Next base: position 6,197,384 of record CP099852.1, on the reverse strand, counting down.
TCAGCTGTAATACGAGGAAAGTGTGACACATATTTCCGTTGTTTATCGAGGCTCGGGTTACGGTGGCGAATGTACAGGGCCTCAAGAACAGCTAAGCAAAGGCGATCATTACATTACTCAATGATGGTGGTGTTGTCGGTGATGATCTGTATGCTGACGTTTTGTTTTTGTTTTTGTGTGATGTGTTACCTGAGTGTATCTCTGTATCTCTCAGATACATGGGTAATCGTCTTGATAATAATGTCACTGTCGTGCCAATGTAACTTACCCCTTGCAGTCTGCGACTTGCATCCGGGCATGAAAGCTGGTAAATTACGTTAGTTGACTTAAGGTGGCCTTTGATTGTAACAGGACTATTTTTCTTTGCCATGCTAGTTGTTTTTTTATGTTCTTATAGTATATTGTCAGTTGGAGTCTGTCTTGTCTGTTTTTGCATGTTATGTGGCTCCCGACTATACCTTTAATGATGCACCCACTAAGTTCATAGACAGAAGACATTTCACTATTGTAATACAGCTTGATGGTATTGCATTTGTTCGGTGTTGTCAGTGGTGTGGCTGTGACTTGCCGCAAGATGTTATGCGTTTCTTGGTCTATCTGGGTGTTTCTACAGCCGTTATTAAACAGTATTTGCTTTATGCGACAGAGTTCGGTGTGCGATGCCTGCCACGTGGAGCAGCTGCGTACAGCTCGCCGTACGAGCTGTCCTGATCTTTACAACTTAGTGTTGTGCGTGCGTCCGTACGCAGCTGCTCCGCGTGGCGGGCACTGCACACCGAACTCGGTCGCACAAGGCAAATACTCGTTCATAACGGCTGGACCAAGAAATGCATAACATCTTGCGACAGGTCACAGCCACACCACTGACATCACCGAACAAATGCAATACCATCATGTTTTATTACAAAAATCAAATGTCTTTTGCCTATAAATTCGATGAGCGCATTATTAAAGGTATGGTCGTGAGTAACGTAACATGCAAAAACAGGCAAGACATTCTTACTGACGATATACTATAGGAACGTGAATATAACTAGCATGGTAATGAAAAATAGTCCTGCCACGGTCAAAAGCCACCTTAAGTCTACTGATGTAATTTACCAGTTTCCATGCCCGGATGCAGGTCGCAGACTGCAAAGGATAAGCTACATTGGCATGACGGTGACATCAGCATCAAGACGGTTACCCATGCGCTTGAGAGACGGTGCACTCAGGGAACACATCATACAAAAACATAAACAAGACGTCACCAGACAGATCATCACCGACAGCACCACTGTCATTCAGTCATGTAATGATCGCCGTCGCTTAGCTGCGAACTGAACTGTTGGTTGTGCAAGCGTCTTTTGAGAAATACGAGAAGGAACTGGTACGAGCACATTACGCCGTGGTCTTAAACAAGCAATGGATGAAGGAAAATGTCCTACTGAAGTACACGAATATCAAGCTACACTATCCAGCATCAAGCCGTAAGAAATGGACGAAGGAATACAGGAAGTAGTTTGTCCTTCATCAGGTGGAGGTAAAAAGAAACATCATCAAAACTCTTACAGCATCACTGGATCGCCCGAGAGAAATACTCGGTCAATCGACACTGGACGACCAAGTAAGAACCAAAAAAGATGATAGTCTGCATTCATCGCAGACAAACCTCAAACATGCCGAAAAGCGTCGAGTCATCAAAAGGCTAACAAAGATGTATGGAGGTCACATGCAACTCTCATAAGCCAGTAATGGCCACATTAACTTGTCATCAGTCCAGCTGACACATCATCAAAAAGAATTTCTCAGTGCAGGACTCAACTGCCATCTTATGTCTAACTTCAACGCACTAAACAAAAAAGCAGAACTTGAACTTCTGTACCAAGATTTATTCAACTTAGGCTGAAAACAAGGTCGTGGTTCACCCTGTTGACCAGCTGAATGGAGAGAGGACAAAATGCCGCGGTTCGTGCAAAAGCACAGTACCGACTAAAGAGCTGAAAGAGGCTTCCCGCCAGCTGAAGGAAAACAAATATTTTGTCCTGAGACGTGCAGACTAGGCACGGAGCCAGAAGTTTCGTGGGGGGGGGGGGCAAATGTCAACTTTAATCATATACTACTGGCATATGACGAAGTTCATAGGAAAAACAGCAATATACGTAACTGACCTCATATTTAACACACAGGAATACATGTAATGTTCGTTCTTACAACATATATATGATCACTATTCCGCATTCCTGCGAAATCGCTATATATCTAGTGCAGACCGCTTGGCGTAAGGAGCGCCATGCCCCCCCCCCCCCGGATACATCCCTGTCGCAGAAAAATGATCTATATTTGTCGTAATGAACAAGGATGACTACACACAAAAAATCGATTTTCTCTTGGCTGACCAGACGAAGTTTGAAAAACTGAGCAAAGGTAGTAATGACATCTGAAAACGAAAAGTAGATAACATCATTGACTGTGCCTATACCAAAATAGGTGACCTACATTTCACCAAAATCACTGGCAAGTTCTCACCAGGCTATGTTTATGGTAATGTAAAAGTCCATAACAACGTGTGTCCCCTGCGGCCTTTAATATCCTCAGTGCCAATTCCGATGTATCACCTGGTGAAGAGGTTGGATGACCTTCTTCTGCCCTATATGCCTTCTCGGTTTTCCATCAAACCGATCGACGAGTTTATCGACATCACCTAAACTCGGTGCCCTGAAGACATCCTAGCATCATCGCATGTGGGAAGTTCATTCACCAACGTGCCTGTCAAACCAACGACAGACATTATCATGAAGCGTGCGCTCCCCCACCCCACGCTACAGCCATTTAACCTGTCAAGGCCAGTTCTTGAAAAATTGTTGCTGGCATGCACGATAGCGACCCCATTCCGCGGGCGTGATGCACAACTCTGCAGGCAAAAAGATGGCATGACGATGGAATCATCGCTTGGCCCCTTGTCTGCCAACTGCTACATGTGTGAGGTCGAAATCCTTGTCCTTCAAAATCAGCGACTCCGACCAAACATTTACTGCCGCTATGTGGATGTGTTTGTGGATGTTCGTGATGACAGCCACCTGGAGCAACTGAGGTGTGCTATGCAGCGCAGTTCAGCGCTCCACTTCACGGCTGAGACGAGTAGGAGTGGTAGCATCGCATTTCTGGATGTTGGTGTAACAGCTCACAGCGGACACTTTAACATCAAAATGTTCAGGAAACCAACTGCTGTCGGAAGGTGCATGAATGCCATAAATGAATGATATGATAACGGCTGTGGTAACATTCAGGTAGACCAAAAAGTGCACATCTTGCAATAGGTAACAATCACGTCATTGACAACACCAAACAAGTGCAATACATTCAAGTTCTATCGCAAAAATCAAATGTGTTCTGCCCAGGGCCTATTTTAAGGAAAAATGACTGCGGGGGCAATTCTGCAAACGAGACGCATTGGCCGAGACCACCCTCCCCGCAGGCATTTGCGTTCTCCTTATTGAACTTTGTCCATTTCATGTGCATATATATATATATATATATATATATATATTTATTTATATATATATATATATACAGTCCTAAGGAAAGGGCATATATATATATATAAATGTTTCCTAAAGAAGGTACATATAGATATATATAAAAGGGCGAATTACGATGAACACTTTTCCAGAGCGCTCTCTGATTAACTGATATGTCTTTTGTAGGAAATCATGTGTGCAAAATATGGCCTTGGTCCAACATTCCTAAACACTTTCACACGAAGACTGTATGTCGTTTGTGCCGGATTTTATTTTATTTCGATGAAATTCGCGCCGGCTTTTGTGCATCCCGAGCTTATTAAAGTCAAAGAACACCACTCCATTTATCCCCAGCAAGAACTTATTCTCCATGGACTTGTGATCCCTTGGGGATTCGTTCAGGGAGAGGTGTGTCTGAAATGCCCCCAAACGTGTTTTGTGCTTCAGTTTTTTAAACCAAGCGCACGATATGCATAAAATGCACATCATAGTACTCCTTTTGACACACTGGATCGAAAGACACTTCACAATCTGTCTCAGGCCATAGGTCACTGGCCCTGTCGGCAGCAGTGTGGCTTAGGTGGGAATGATACTTCAGTCCTCTTTGTGGTCTCGGAGTTCTGGCGACGATGCTATTCGACGACTTGCAGCAGGTACTGCTTTTGCTCTTCATCCTTCGTCAGTACCTTGTTGTATACTTGAAATAGAGACACAGCTCTTTCGGCGAAGTCGCTAACTACCGCGATCCCGCACAGGATTTCCTTATCGTTCATGAAACCAGGTGCTGTCTCCCAGTCAGCGGGATCGGCGGCAAGGAAGTCCATGTTGATGCCGTAAGCTTTCAGGTTGCCCACCGACTTTGCGGTAATGAAGTCGACGATGGTCTTCCTGAGACGAGAACCTCCTTTGCTGCGAGATCCACCTGCGCTTGCTGGGAGGACTCTCCGATCCCTGTTCCTGGAGTGCCGCGATCATCCTCGTCTTCATCTCACACGGCACGCCCTCGTCGAAGAACGACACACCAGCCAGTTCTTCGCTGGGGCGCCATAATAGGTGATTGTTATAATAGATCATATGTCGTATATAATGTCATAATAGATAATAGGTGATTTGCAAACTCCTTGGAGATCCCCTTCGAGATTTCAGCATTCAAATAAGTATCAAATATTTGTAGAACGGCCAGGTCGTGCACGGGAGCGCTGACCGCCGATGAAGAGCAGAAAAATGCTCTGACGTACAAAACAATCATGAAAGAGACGAAGCGCTTGAGTGCTCCCAATTCACTGAGAGTCACGGAGAACTGATGGCAAAGCAAGAAGATCTTGATCCCGCAGATTATGCGCCCCATCCATCTGGCACGTTGGAGAGCGCCTGGTTGGGGAACTTGATTCCCCGTGGAGGCTCTTGACCAAAGGGGATGATCGAGACCTCAAAGAACCCACGATAATCATCGCTAGGCTGGATTTTGTCGAGTTTCTCACGACAGAAGATCGTGACGTGATCGTGACAGACGATCCTTGGAAGAGAAAAACGTCTCGGCCACTGCTGGCTCCAGGTCTTCATACACCATGGGTTCAAACTTGCTCCGATCGATGAGCTTCCATGTCTTCTTTAAGCGCTTGAACAAGGAGATCCCGGTCCCGAGGACGGACCGAAGCGCGTGGAGAAAGCCGCCTCTGCCACCAGTTCGAAGATATGATGACGACAAGCAAAGTGAATAGGCCGTCACTCAAGCTTCTGCTGAAGAATCGTGTTTGTTCCTACAACTTGTCCAGTGTTGCTGGAGGTGGTGTCGAAGCTCATGCCGACGACCTTGTCCGAAACCTCCCAGTGTTCCAGACAATGCGCGACAACGTCGGCTGGCATTGCTCCGGCTCTACTTGCAAGCTTTGAAACACCGAAGAACTTGGCGGCACTTCTTGGACCAGTTACAATGACAGAGTCGATCCTCCTTTTCCTTTCCATCGTCAGTAACAGTTTGCCGTCCCAGTGGACCACCAGGTTGGATGACGCGGAGAAAGAATGCTAGATTTCGTCCGCAATGGCTTTCCTCTGCGATCTACGTGCGCGCCTGCCCGAGCTTCTGTGATCGCCAGTTCAGAGGAGTCGTGGCCGAGGACCGAAACCGTCGCCGATAGGAAGTGAATTGCAGAGCGATCATTGAGCTTGGTCCGATCGAGGGCTGCTGCCTGACCAAGAGTGGCGATGCTTTTGGCTGTCCTGCAGGGCCGCTTCGAAGGCATGGCCAAGGGCTGCGGGTCATCCTGATCTGCCAGTTGTGTGTTGTCGGCAGGCGAGTATTCCAGCTGGGCAGTTGCCTCCTGCTCGGTCTGCTGTTTAGTCTAACGGCAGGCCCTTTAAAGCTTCGGCCTACTGCTGTCGTTGAAGAGCTCGTTCCTTGTTCTCAGAAGGGAACTTATCGAAAATCACCATGACGCCTCGGCGATCTGGCTCCCCTTGGGCCTAGAGAATGTCTTTATCCTCTTGGTTTTGATGATGTTAATGGTGCCGACAATGGCAAGTCAAAAAGGTTTTTAAGGTTGTCCCTAAATCCACTCTTCTTGCCAATTTCCGGGGTGGACCTCCAGCATTTGCCTTTGATGACAGCTTGGTACTGGTCAAGCTTCCTATTGAGCTTCTTTATCATGTTCCGCGCCGGTGCAGTGAGAATACGGGTTTTGTTCCACACCTTCATTATTTCGCGGACGATCTGCGTTTTGACCTACCTCTGGGTAAGCCTCTCCACACGGTGGGACTGAAAATATTGCTGCAGCACTTCTCCCCGCAAAGGTAGTTCTGAGCACCGGTCAACCAAAGTTCGGCTTTTTTTCTCGTGGTGCAGCCATGGTGGCACAGACTTCCGTTGTAAAACGTACTCTCTGCATTGACGCAGGTGGTCCTTAAATATACTGACATCTAAGAACGCGCGGGGAATTGTCAGACCGGCATCGTGGGTTACCGTGGCTTGGCAAGGCGTGGTACTTCAGATATATAAGTCAGTCTGCAAACGATGGCCAGAATATTGACGAGATGTTGCAGCAGCTTCGATTCTTTCCTAAATGAGGCAGTAGGTTGCCTGTCCGGGATAGTTTCTGTTGATCTAATCTTTCCCCAAAATACGGTGTCTCGCCGAATTTTGGCCATATGTTTTTCAACAATGCGCAAAAGTGCAAAAGCTGCCCCAATGCAGGCAGAACAAACAGCTTCTCTTCCAGATTATTGGCCCCCAAATAAAAAAGTCACCTCAAATTGAAATACTCGCCTTAGCCCCGCATCAGTGAGATAACATCAACATTCGTCATTATCTGCAGTCTGGGCCATGCCATGTTCGTTAAGCAAATGAAGCATGCTCATGGGATGCACAAACCCATACACAAGGAGCAGCAAGAGTGGCGGTTTTAATATGTGACTGATTAATTTTCCGTTTTCCTCGCGTAAAACCCGGGTTTAACCGCCTAGTTCAATGAAGTTATACCAATTAGGTACTGGGATTTTAGCAGGGTTTTCGGATCAGGATGATTGATGATGACTACAGCACTGCTGGACTGCTACCGCATTCATATAAACATTAGCTCACCATATCGAAACCGCCCTGCCCACCTGCTCGCCCTTCAGTTTTCTTGCGCTTGAACACATCATCGATGTGTTCAAGATGGTCATCAAAGATGGTCATCATCATTTTTTAACGTGCTTGCGATGCAATGAAACGCCTTGGCCGCCCACAAGATAATCGCGGCATCGGGTGCCGGCGTCCTAATTACATAACACGCTCGCCAGCCGTCACTAGGTGTGCCTGCACAACGTATTATAAAGTGATGCTTCTATGTGTGCTCCCACATTACTCAATGATTCAACATATCCTTCGTTGATAAGATGCTGCTTCGCGAGACTCTCGTGCGTAGCGCTTTATGGAATACTCTCATGGGTACCCTAGTACACCTGGCTGTTTTTTTTCTTTGTGTGGGCAAAGGATCTTGACTGGCGGGCAAAGTGTCCGACTGGGGGGGGGGGCATTTGCCCCCCCAGTTAACATGTTAAAATAGGCCCTGGTTCGGCCTATAAACTTGATGGATGCATTACTAAAAGTATGGTCGGGAGCAGCGTAACACTCAAAAGCAGTCAAGAGAAACTCCAACTGATGATATACTATAAAAACATGAAAACGACTAGCATGATAATGGAAAGTAGTCCTGCCACAGTCAAAAACTACCTGAGGTCAGCTATTCGAATTTACCGGTTTTCATGAACGGATGCAGGTTGTAGACTGCAAGGGGTAACTTATATTGGAATGACGTTGACATCATTGTCAAGACGGTTAACCATGCATCTGAGAGACGTTGCACCCAGGGAACACATGACACAAAAAACAGCCAAGACATCACCAGCCAGATCATCAACGACAACACCACTGTCATTCAGTCATGTAATGATCGCCATCGCTTAGTTGTTCTCAAGGCCCTGTACATTCCCCACCGTAACCCGAGCCTCGACAAACAACAGAAATCATGTGGAACACTTTCCCTGTATTACAGCTGACTGTTCTTTCCTCCCAGTGTGAGATCAATCATGCTTTTTGCATGCGCATTGAGCTGTTGGTCTTGTAAGCGTCGATCTGTCGTTTCGTCGCGCATTTTACATTTACCTGACGATGGAGAAAGAATCTCCAAAACGTTGTAATATTAAACAGACGTTTTTAACCTAACACGCGCATTACGTTTGACGACCCTTGGAAGCCCAGTCTATAACTTATCTCTTGAAACCAAAAGTCTGATCAGAGATGTCGAGAGAAATGAGAAGAAACTGGTGCGGGTTATCACGCCGTGATCTTTAAAGAGCAATGCTTTTATATATATATATATATATATATATATATATATATATATATTCATATATACGTAAATATATGCAAATATCGCTATATTACAGCGTTTTTATGGGGTATGTTTCTCTGTAGATATCTTCAAGTGTTCTTTCGACTTTTCGCGGTACAACCGAGACATTATGAAGCAAACTGCCAAAAATTAACCCTGAAGACAAAAAATCGTATCAAGGTAGCAGTAGGTATAGTAAAAAGTCGTATGTCGCGTGATCTCTGTTTTATGTACATCATCGTTTCAACCCCCACAGGTCATCTTCAGGACTCAAATTACAGCGGATTCATACGGAAAGAGAGAGAGAGAAAGAGAGAGAGAGAGAGAGAGAGAGAGAGAGAGAGAGAGAGAGAGAGAGAGAGAGAGAGGGAGAGAGAAAGAGAGAGAGAGAGAGAAAGAAAGAAAGAAAGAAAGAAAGAAAGAAAGAAAGAGAGAGAGAGAGAGAGAGAGAGAGAGAGAGAGAGAGAGAGAGAGAGAGAGGGAAGGAAGAAAGAGAGAGACAAAGGCAGAAAAATATCAGGACATTTCTGTCTGTTTGTCTCTCTGTCCCTGTAATTTTATCGATTCGCTGTAACTTGACTCCTGAAGATGATTCATGGAGGTCGAAACGTTGACATACATAGCATAGACATGATGTAATATATGACTTTTACAGTGCCTACTATTACCTTGACGCGATTTTTCTTGTCTTCCAGATTAATTTTCTGATTAATGATATTTGATGATTAAGGTTAACTCTGGCAATTTGCTTCACAATGTTTCGGCTGAACCGCTAAAAGTCGTAAAAAACTTAAAAATGTCTACAAAAAGATCATCCGGAAACGCTGTCGTGTTTTACGATGTTTGCATACATACACACACATACGCACACACACACACGCACACACACACACACACACGCATATATATATATATATAACCTGAACTGTTGTATGGCGGCAGTTTTGGCTTTGCTGGCATGGCGTTGCTATGCTGCAGGATTGTCTCACGGGATCTCCCCGTTTCTTCCTGATATGATTTTCAGCTTTCCGTACAGGCCATGAGGCAGTCGGAATTTATTGTGTCCCCGTTTCTAAGAAATCGGAGAGGACAATTCCTTGGCAATTTCAAAACGCAACCAGCATTTCTTCCCCCTGAAGCTTGGGATCTGGAACATTTCTGCTGAAGCGTCGTCTCTTGTTTTTGGGGTCATAATTGTGTATCGATGTTTTGTCAACAGTCACAGTTCTGGCCCAGAAATCTTTATTTTCGTTTTCTTTTTTTGTTTTTTGTTTTGTTTTGTTTGATTTTGGTTTTTGAAGATCTTTTTTCGTTTTCATTGTTTCAATTTTTTGAAGATTTTATTTCAGAAAAACATAAAGATTTCTTCACAGAAGTCTTCAAAATCGTCGTTTTCCATACGGCTCAAGAGTTCTTGTGCCACCCGGCCCCGTTCAGCCTGTTCAGATCGGTTCAGATGTGACGATTTCCACGAAGCAGTTCATCGACTCGTTTTTGGTGAGTCTCATCCATTGCCGTGTGGGCCTTCCCGAGTGCTGCTTGTCACGCAGACTTGCATTCTCTGCGCCATCATTTGTCAGCCTTTTCGCCCAACGTCAACGACAACAACAGTACTCACATTCACACACTGGTCGCCATAAACCGCTTGCAGTTATCGGAGGATGCCGATGGGAGGATCTTGCTCAACAGTGACAAATTCAATAACCGCACGCTGCTTGAACCGCTGAGGATATGTGACCACTGAGGCGGCCGCCGCCGAGGCCGCTGCTGCCCGCCAAGATGACATTGCTCTAAATAAAAGAGTGTTTTGTGAGTGCCAGAAGCGCAGATTGCAGTGACTCGTGCGACGGGGCTGAGACAGCACGCTGGTAACTGCACGAGGGCTATCGCTGAGCAGACGCACACGACAGCGAGTCAGGAGGTTGACTGCCCACCGACCGACGGCCCGTTACTAAGTGTCAGTTTGTTGTTGCGAGGCGAAGGGTCAGCGGAAGACAGGATAATGGGCGAGAGTAAAACAGGAAATGGAGGAGCCAAAATCTGTAGCAACGGCCATCCCGGCTTGCTTGCATGTCAGTGGGCACCCTACCACTCAACTCTCTCATGAAGCGCTGTCAGGAAGGTAACATCGCGAGAAGATGATAGATAAACTGTTAGATTTACTCAATTTTTTGTGTGCCTCGAGAAAGTGAGGTGAGAGTATAGACCAAGTTTTGTTTTAGGCATTTTTTTAAGATTTCGTTCATTGATTTTTTTATTGATTTATTTTTTATTGATTTTTTATTAGTGATACAAAATGTGTTTCACTGAAAACAAAATGGGTAGAATCTGGGACGTTTCCCTAATTTAGGGTTGGTTGGGGCCCTAAATTTGAGTTTACCCCTGCCCGAGACAGAATCCTGGCTAAGCCACTAACAGAAACGCGAAACGATTGTCGGAGAGAATTGTTAGTGTTGGGCAGGGTACAATGAAGACCCACATTAGCTCATTCAAGCGACCGTAAACGGCATTCCCACACAGTGAACAAAATTTACGCATCCAAACACAAAGCCGCTTCGGGAAGTCAAAGCCAACCGGATGTCCATGTTTTTACACTTCACCGACGGGCCGTAGCGCCGTTTGGGCTGCCGGCCTCCTCCAAGGTTGCCCTCTCAGGCAAAACAGCCAGAACGTCAGGAGGCTGCAGGTGCGCTCCACGCTCGACCCGGTCCATATCCTGGAGGAGGCCGCAGCTGCCCTGTATGCCTACATGGCCTAGAAGACATAAGCCACAGACGAGACATGGTCCACGAAATCCTTCGCCTCTTGTGCGACCGAGATCCGAAACGCAGCATTTATGCGGACAACCGGGCGCTGTTATCGATATCATTGCCACGTTCTTAACTTTTGATGACGCGTTCAGGGGTGGACCGGTTCCGTTGATGTGAACTCTTAATTTCAACCGCGATTTGATCAGTGTTGAGAGTTGTGATCGGACTTCTACCGTCAATCCATGGCCAGCTAATCACCAGCATGCATTACTGACAACAGTTTTATCATTGATCTGAAGATCAACATATCAGTGGAACAGGACAGCAAATATGTCGCGGCGAGCGCGGCGAACACGATATTTTCCTGATAAAACGTGTCGTATTTGGTTTGCCTAGGCCTCGCATGAGTGTAACAGCCTGGCAGGGCCGTTCAATATGATCTGTCTCACTTTGGTGACGTTTGATGCTCGCAGCCTGATCGGCCTCGATCGAAAGTTCTGTTGAAAGTGCCAACGACAACTGCGATCTAAACCGTTCCCTGTGGATGGGCCCTTTCCATCAGTACAGACAGAAACAGTTTGCGCATTTCTTGGCGGAGGAACATAAGCATCACCCGCTTTCCTTTGTTCAAAGAGCCTTTCATAAATAACGTAAGGTATTTTTACATGCTGCGTTTCCCTCTCTCTGTAAAGTTTTTCTTAAACGCAGTTCCCATCTCTCGACCATTGTGCCACGTCAGCCAGACCCCCTCCTCCCTCTTCGTCCACCACGTAATTCGTGAACGGCCCAAAATGTGTGACATCCACTCATCATTCCTGGGTCGTTGGGCTTGACCCAGTCTCTAATATGCCTAAGAAAGCATCAGTTACGCCATGGGTGATGACCACGTATTGCCCGCTAGCCATGAGAGTCGCACGGTTTGGACGAGCCCCGGCTGACAGTGGGGCGGGGGGGGGGGGGCGCTGGGATGCACTCGCGTTCCCAGCGCCCTAGGTTCTGTCCGGTTATGCCAGGTCAGCGAGCTGGAACTCCGGGTCCGGTAAAACTACATGACGTTCGGCTGACAGCGACAAGCCAGTTGGGAGGGTGGGCTGAAATGTTTACATCGTGAATCGGCCTGCTCTGCAACGGCTGGCGTCGCAGGCGAACAGAGCTGGCCAGGGCTTGCAGAGCTCATTTAATGTTGAATTATTATTTGATCAACTGCGCCGCATCGTTACCACATGAAAACTTTTCAAGTACTATTGGAAAACAGACAGGTGCAAGAGATGCAAAGTGATTGCATGTTATAGACCAAACACAAAACAATAAAAATCACCGTTTCCCCTCAGAGCATCCTAATGATCGTAGATCGTCCTTCTAGGACACCCCTGGATTTCGGCGCGCTCATTGTTTCCAGGTGCGCATTACGTTACCAAATGCGTTTAAAATGGCAATGGCGTACAAAACTGTTGTTCTAAACGTCCAAATGAGGTGATTACTGTTGCATTCGCCCCATTAATGATCACAGCTTGATACCGAAGCTTGTCAAACGTAAATCAACTTTACAACAGAAATGACTTGGTAGGTGGAATGTGGAAAAACCTCGAAAACATTAGGTGATAGAATATAACACGACAGCCTTCGCCAAAGCAGCGCATAGCATTGGCTACTGAGTGGGGCGTTTGTTTTTGCCTGCTTTCTGAGACGACGGGAACAACAGGAACAGTGATTTGAAGGCACGTGGTAAAAAAATTCCCCACTGTGCATTCACGGCATCCAGCTAATGATCTTGCCTACCGTCCATGTCCTGACATTCGTTTTCGTGCGGTTGGCGACTGCCCGGCGCCCTGGGTCTCTCCTGCCGGTCTCCATCGAACTGTCCGGGGCGCACAGAGCAGCAGCATCAGGCCGCGGCAGTCGACACGGCGCTATGACTGCGAGATGGCCGCCTGGTGACCGAAAGGCTCCCGGTTCCGGAAGTTCCAGGTTCTGCGCGTTCTGACAGTGCGTCTCGGCAGCCGCCTTGGATTGGGCGCGGTATCGTGCGGCAGACTCCGCTTCCGCGTCTGGCGATCCCGTGCATGGGTCGACCCTTTTATGCTGGAGCCTGGAGAGCAGCGATAGTTACGCTCTCTATCCGTGCTATTTTTGCACCTCCTGAGCTCAGAATTGCTGTTACAGTCTTCCCCTCACCCCCCCCCCCAAACACCGCAACAGAGCAGGTCGTCCCATGTCCCCAGGCCCGCAGCGGTACAGCCTAACCCAGAGAGGCGATCACTTGTTGCGAGACCAGCCTTACAGCGTGCGTTGTCCCTCGAGTACCTTAACCCTCGCCAAGCTAGTCCCGGATCCACTTTCGCCGGGCCCTGGGGGGCTTCATGAGGCCCCCTTCAAAGATCTCAAGAACGATGTCATACAGAAAAAGTAAAAACAACGTTGGAAAAGCCTTGGCGAAACTAATCTAGGGTCAGATTACCCTGCTGATATTTCTGGCAGAAATGGTCAAGGCTGCTACGTGACTCACAAGGCGTTTAACGGTAAAAAAGGAAGGCATTATCTACATATGTGGGATGGAAAAGGAGCACCTGAAGCCAGATTACACCATTTCAACGAACGCGGAAAATAACAGCAAATATTGCCTCATGTAAGGACAGAACTTTCGTTTTTCTTAAGTCATATGTGCCTGGTACGCATATGTAGTCTATAACTATCGTATCAAAACCAAACATGTCCAACCCAGCCGCCTATACGTCGGGCGTTTCTGGTGTCTGTCGTATCATCTGCCACATTATCAATGATCAGACACGGTACAGCTTACAGTTTGACATAAGATCACGTAATATCCTTTCTACATCATGAAACCCGAGCCCCAAAGCATTTTTTGCCAGCCACTGGGATACCGGGGCATAGATACCATGCGGAAGCCTAATATTTGACGGAAAGCTATTTTCGAGACGCCAAGGGTTTTATTTTGGCCACCAAAAATAAAATGACTGGGGCAATAGAAACTGTATAGAATGAATGTATGGGTATAGTTCTTATATGCGATCATACAAAGTCTGTTCACGTTGAAAATAAGCATATTCTTCCGAAAGGTCAAATCAGGTCATCCCGGGCCAGACAGGATTGGGTGTCACCATTGTAAAATAAGCCCTATCGTATATTTGTGCTTCCGAAGAACATATGACTACCGTAAAACATTCCAAGAGTGTCAATCAAAGAATCGTAGTCGGCTGCGGGTCTAAAAATTTGGCGTGGAACGTGACATGACCCCACGGCACGGGTCAATGGGCACAATTACGTGTGAAAGTGAAGTGAGAAGCAGCAGAGTTTATATCCAAGCCTCGAAGCCCCCGAACCAGTCCAAAATCTCAAAAACCAACGCAAAAAAGGCTGAAAGCCCAGCTCACCTAAGGGTTAATGACCTGGAAATTCTGAAAAATAAGTCGAAATTACTAATTGTTCAATTTCTCATGTTCTGTCAACCTGCGAAGGTTCATGTCAATCCATACACTTCAAAGTCATGCCCCTCTGATTTTTTTTACAGCATTGTCAGCGTCCATCATTGTGCTAGACCCAGACACAACTGCTCGCTCACCAGGCGCGAGCCGATGTGTATAGTTCTCGGCCAGACGGGCCGGCTCGTCGCCTGCCCGTCCAGCCTCGGGGCAGGTCGGCCCTCGCAGGGGCGGCGCCAGGGCTGGCCCTCCAGAGGCCCGCTAACATTTTCTCCTCCTTCTGCAAGTCGCAAGTGGTAAGTACGGTCAACACTAAACACTCCTATCTACGACACGATTCACATTTTTTCATATGAGTCTTCATGGTCCGGCCCGTTGGGGTAAGGTGCATGGCGTGACGGCGAACCACGCATCCCAATACAGTACTCATCCGACCACGGATACTCCGTTTTAGCGACAGTCCTGGCCTATGTCGGAAGGTTTTTACTCGAATCCTGTCCCCAGGCCTGTATTGCTCACTGGACACATTTTACCTACGATCAAAGCTTGCTTTGCTAGCAGCGCAATATTCCTGAATATTACCCTGTGTCTTTTTCGACGTTGTCGAGAGCAAACCAAACGTCTCAGCCACAAAATTGTCAGCGTAACGGTTCACCGGTTCGGAGATGAAGCGTGACACGAGAGTGCTTACATGCCTCATAACGCTCAAAAACTACGGGGGAAACCGTGGCTTTCGATATCTCGATCTTCAGAGAGAGAACAATGCTCGGCATACGCTACTCCCAGTCTGCGCCACAAACGTCTCAGGACTCTCTGAGCCGTCTCTTGATATCACGGTGTCGGCGCTCTACCTTCCCCACGGCCTGATGGTGATGTCCAACCCTCGACACGAGATCCGTTCCAAAGAAACGTCAGAAACTGCGGACCTTCCCGTTAGTGAGGGTGGTCCCTACATCAGTTTCCATCCGAATCGGAGTATCAAACGTCAGAGAGTGGAATGCCAGTGAATTTGTGACACATTCCGCCGTTCCACATTCCAGCGGGCAAATGGAAACAAAACCAGAGAATTTGTCCACGCAAGTCAACATTAACGTTTTTCCCGTCACGCGACCTTTCGGCAAACGGAGAACATCCACGACTAAGGATTCAATGGGTGTAAATGTGTGCTGTGGTAGCAGTAGTGTAGACCTGTTCAGTGTAAAATTTTTCTGTGAACAGCGCTGGCAGCTTCGGACATAATCAGAGCAGTCCCTCGAAAGGCCTATGTATCAAATGCTGCAAGAAAAGTTCTGAAACAGTTTCTCAGAACCACAATGGGAACCAGTGGGCGTGTCGTAATACCCTTGGAGAATCTCAGTGCGTCTGACAGCGGGCCACACGATCTGTGTTGTTCCAGTGTCAGGACGCCTACGGAATAGAACCATGTCTCCGACCGCGAAATTGCTCACATACGCTCGCTTCTGAGCTGGCGGACAGTATCTCGGCCGTTTCCCTCAGCCATGTGAAAAACCAAGGCACGGCAATGCTTGTCGTGCTCTTGATACCAAATGACAGAGAACGGTTCAAACGAACATTCTACCAGAGAATCCGCCGCCACATCATCAGTCATCTAGGATCCTGTAACCAAGCGGCGGCAACGGTAAGCTGCCGGCAGCGGCTCGCCCGGGTCTACATCGGCGTTTATCGAGGAACCACCGCCGAGGTGCCCCTCCCCGTACTGGGTCCCGGCCTGTGGCACTACAGTGGCGTTACAGTGACCTCCGGCCGGCTCGGTCCCCAGCTAATTGGCCGGATTCCCCCTCCATGACGTCACAGCCCTCAATGACGTAACCGGCCTCAGCGGGTTGCTCGGAATCGTCGATTGCACCGTCACCAGGGACGTTCTCGTGCAGGCTGCACAAAATGTCCACGTGCTGCATTTCGGCAGCACGACGATGCTCTACGATGACATGAACTTGACCGGCAAACGCCCTCCAGCGTGCCGTCCGTGGACATAGCTCATCCCAATTCAGCTGAATCCTCTGGGCGCTTTTGCGATCACGGGATTCGAGTAAAAGGCTTCCGACATAGGTCAGGATTGTCGCTAAAAAATTGGAGAATCCGTGGTCGGATGCGTGTACTGCACTGGGATGTGTTGCGTGTTGTCATCTTGTGGCGCCGAGCTAGCGCCGCCTATGCACCGGACGGTATCTGATTGGCTGGAGCCGGATCAAGCCACCGCGGCCTGACCCGCGGCCCTGGCTGGGACCCGGGCGTCCTAAGTGGGCAGTCATGGTCCAGTTCAGGACAGAGTCGAACAGAGCTTGGAGTGTAGCGAGTCCATTGTGTAAGATGAAGTAAAACATATGAAACACGCGGAGCCGGCAGTCAGTGCACCCCGAGTCTGACGTTACAGAGAACGTATCACGGAGCCATACCACGGCATTACTGATAATGTATACGGGATTGATGCGGTCGGGCCGTAAGCATGTGAGATCAGGGCCAATGAGGACCGGACAGCAAGGAAATACGAGTTTCCCCGCACGGGAGATTGGGAGCCAGAACGATGGTTCTTGGCCTACCGATTGTACGTTTTGTGCCTAGCTAACGACGTAAAACGCAGATTTCCACCAGGTGTGTATCCTTCATATTCAGCATGTGACGGTACGATTAAAAAAGAAGGGGAACACAGGTAAATTATACTGAAACTGTTAGTTCTTCCAGGGGTTATGTTGTCTTCTGTTATCTAATGTTTCTGAGACACGTATGTTGCCTGAATGCCTGATCTTGACTTGATCTCTTCTCAAACAGTGACCTGTACTGGTGTTTGTCATTAAAAAAGCAGCCTTGCGGTGTACGCCTTGCGGCGTAGAAAACTTAGCGTCTAGAAAGCAACAATATCTGCGTGATAAACAATTTTTCCAGTTCCTAAAACCAGATAACGGTAAGATGGGTAACTTCATGATTCAATTATGAGTGCTCTTGCGTAACTTCATAACACTGGGTAAATAGCATGTTCGTGGTATTACACAATGGATCTCATGGAAAAGCTGGAGAGGTTCATTTTGTCCTCATGTTGGATAAACTGAAAAGGAGCATTGAGCCGAAATATCTGATGAATATATGATGAAGTCCTTGCTGCATTAATATATATATATATATATATATATATATATATATATATATATATTGACAGTACATTTCTATTAACATCCGTCGTCCTACGCCTTACTCTGACTTCCTATTCCTGCACTGGAACCGTTGCTGTTTCTGTACCTGTAATTTCCCTGCTCCTGTGGTGATTTCTCGGCTCTCCCTGATTTTTCGCCCGGGCATGCTCCCGTTCCCCACTTCTCCCGGTTGCTGGACGCGCCCCTGCCGTGATATTTACGAGAAGTGGCGGTGACCCCGCTGCTCTCGCTGCCGCCGAGGCAGAGCAGGCAGTCAGTGCGCCCCGCTGCCATGGCGACCGAACACGTGACGCGAGTGGCCAGGGAGGACATTCCGCGGCTGGTGAAACGTCTCGAGAACCACGGAACGCATAGCGCCAAGGTTGGTGACCATGAACACCATGAAATCGTACGCTGAGATGCGCGCTGTTCTGGCCACATCACATGTCCGGCAGTGTCATGCAGCGGCACGACTGCTTGTTTCTCCGGGTCGAACTGATCAGTCGTGTTAAACAGGGGTATTTACCTTCGATTGGTCTGATATTTTTGTACCTATCTGTGCAGTAGGCGGAAGGTGGCGACATACCGCCGAGTTACCAGGTGCACATCTGTTTGTGATGCGTTCGTATGTCCACCCTGCTGAAAATAGCTTTCAGCGTGCAGCAGATAAGTTGCATACTGTATCGAAATGCCAACGAATTTTTCGTTTCATCTCTATGTTTCGGTTTCAGTGAAATTCAGTCGGGAAGCGTGTGTACGTCGTGCGTGAAGCGTGGTCGAAAATCGGTTAACGCTTCACGTCTGATGCTTCAAGACGGACAGGCATCGAGTCCTCGGTTCGTGATGTCGCTCAGGACAGTATGTGTGCGTGTGTGTGGCTGTGAGGACCACAAACTCGCCGTTGTGGTGTCGTTGGAGAGTTTGTTCAGCGCTTTCTCCGCGATTTTAATTCGGTTTTCTGTCGGTTACAGACGCGATGTCTTCTCCACCTACTCAATGATGGTGTAAACACTTCTCCATTTGAGACATTCACCAGCGGTGAAACCGACCAGGAACTGGTTGTAGCTACTGTTGCTGTGAGTTGAGAACGACTGATATGCTGAACGCGCAGATGCGCAAGCAAATTTTGTGCCTGATATTTCATCACCGTACACACATCGGGTGTGATAATCATTTTTCATGCACGCCAAACCCAAACGAATGTGGTGACACGTTATCATTGTCAAAATGATTCTCCGCAGTATTGCGGTGAGTCATTGCATAACATAACATATACAGTATGTGCAGTGTATGGAAACACTACTATCAGGCTGTCAGATTCGCGCCAGTGGCGCCATCGATGTTCGTTTGTAGGAGCAACTCGAAGGACCCATGATCGCGAGCTTGATTCTCCGACCGCATTACCGGCCGGCGCGACGCCGTCGAGCTAGTCAGTGACCACCACACCCGCCGCCGGCGCCGCCCGCAGCGGCCGCTGCCGGGTCTGGCCGTGCTGGACGTGTTCGCCGAGGAGACAGCGGCCGGCCGGCGGCGTCTGGCCGCCCTGCTGCGCGCGCCGCCGCTGCGCCGCCTCTGGGACGGGCCGGTCCGGGCGGACGGTGTACCCGCCGCTCTGCTGGCCGAGCTGCGCCGCGCCGCTGCCGAGACCGGCAGCAGCTGCGGCGAGTTGCACGAGTTCCGTCTGTTCGCCCGGCCGGCCGGCAGCCCGCCCGTCGCCGAACAGGCCGGCCGGTGAGCGTCTGACGTCACCGCAGCCGGTGGCTCGTGACTGTTGATCTTGGCCGGTGCCGTGCGTGCGTTCCGCCATGGTTATTGAAGTGATGTTAAAACACCAAGTTCAGTGACAGACACCGGCTGGATTTTAGAGCTCATCTCATTGTCAAAAGCCACCATATTTGTCCAATGATTCAAACAGGTATGGTAGCTTTGCCTCAGTCTTTATTCCACACGATGGCGTAGTGCATATTTATGCATCGCGTCTTGCTGTTTGCGCTTAGATACATACATGCTTCATGTGTTTTCCACTCTGTGGCTACTCCGAGCAAGCGATAGTTTTCGTGTCTGGGGACATCCTTGCTCGCAGCAGGTACCACCGGTGGTGGGAATAAAACCCGCGGTGTATCAAGCGTACATACAGAACGCGTCGTCTCCGCCGCTCCATACATATGCACCATACATATGCGTCTCGTCCAGCATTTTCCCGACCTGGCAGCATTTTCAGTTCTGAGTTTTTTATGACCACTCATATCCGTTATGACTGACATTGCGATGCCCCTCAGTAACAAAATGCTGATATTCGTGGAAAAAATGTTCCTGTTGTTAGTTCAGTCAGCGGTTCTCTGAGTGTATGTGCCTCCTCTTTCAAAGCACAGAACGTGTCACGTATACAGGCAAATCGATTGCTGTTACCGACTTTCCACCAGTTTGCCGCTCCTTTGATTGGTCATGTGATTCGAACCGTTTAAGGTCATCAGCTCAACTCCGCAGCTATACGACGCTTCCCATGGACCGCATAACCTTTCCTAGGGTGTTCCCAAAGTATATTTCACTTATGAATGCAGGCCATTTAGCTGTGACCGTTTGCATTTTCTCATTTTCAGCGACCCCGGCGTGTCAGTGCTGCCCCTGGATGCGACCTACCTTGAGAAGCTGCAGCAGCACTGGCCGTACGCCGCTCACGTTCCCGACGTTGTCGACATGCTGCGCGACTGCCAGCGGGAGGGTCTCTCCGCGGGGGTCTTCACCTCTGACAACGGCACGCCGCCGCAGGACGACGGCCCGGTCTCCTGGGCGATGGTCAACAGGAACGGCGGCATCGGCTTCGTCCACACCGAGGCGGCGCACCGGGGCCGCGGCTTCGCGGCGGCGGTGGTGGCGCGGCTGACGCGGCTGTGCGAGCAGCGAGGGTACCCGGCGCTCGCCTGCACGGCGGACGGAGACACCACGGCCAGCCGCCTGCTCGGACGGCTGGGCTATGTCTCCGGGCACCGCGTGTTGTGGACTATGTTCGGTCCGTCGGCGAACGGAGCTGCTGCGGGCGATGGACGAGACGGTCATGGTGAAAGCCAGGAATTGTGACGGCAACGCTCAGTCTAGTGAGTATTGTGCAGCAGTGGTCCATGCATTTATATATTGTTGTTGGTTGTGGCGCACTTCTTGTAAAAGTCGCCAGTACTTCTGCTTTTCTGCATACGAAAACTGAAGGGAGATGGAGCGAACATACAATCCTCAGATCTAAAATACAAACGGACGAACTGAAAAGCACATTCGTTGAATGACCTTGTCATGCCTTAACGTGTTTATTAACTACCCATTCCGTCTTAATGTGCTGCCTTGCAACCTGTAATAGGTACCATACTTCAAGACCGTCCCGTTCTTGACGGCGTGCTATGGAGACGTCATTGCGTGGTTACGGTCCGTCATCGCAATGCAAACATTTTAAACATTCTAGGGTATTTGTTTCTTCTTAAACTTATCTATGGCCGTCACCCATGGTGTCAGCAACTTTCTTACTTACGTCCTCACGTGGGGTACTGTTGTCTGCATCAAAATCATGATTTGGTGCCACCGACCCTTTTTTGGTGTTTTATTCACGTTAGGCCGTTCAGAAAGTGATCGCAAGAATCAATTTGCATGCAAACAGCAGTTTCAGTACCTGTTCATCAAAGAAGTTGCACCGGTCCGGGCATGAGCGCACTATAGGGTCCCCACAATGCGGCTGCATCCCCATAGGATAAAACGAAAACGAAAATCCACAGACATAAGGAAAGTCATTGTGTGGCATGAATTGGCCAAGCTGGGTAGTAAAATTGTGTGGATAAAAATTTAAGGTAGACGTTCGTGTTTGTTTCACTATTCTTACTTATGTCAGGTTTGGTCCCAGCTGGGACATGGGGGTGGCCATAGCAACCCTGCTTTGTCGGGGACGGCCAAATTGCGAGTACGGCGGGGCTAAACTTGTTTCGACGTGGTGATCACTGATGCTGGCTAGTTGTCCCAGATCGCTGTTGTTCTGGAATAACGTGCGTCTAAATAATCAGTGTTCAAAACCTTGCTAAGCATTACGTTTCAAGTGTCTGGCCACAGGTAGAAAAATCGTTCCACTGTGTGCAGGTAAATCTGGTATTTCAGGACTAATACGTATCAGAGTGTGTTCCGAAAACGCCCTGAACCCCAATCCTCCCCGCCGTGCAACAGCAGATTTTCATACCCCACATCTTCAGGAGTTTGAGCCATCCTAAGTGTTCCTTTAGTAGGGCGCAGACGCAATCAACAGCGACTCGTTTTTCGCCGAGTGCGCTGTTGAACAACTGCTGCTTTTGTGTAGGCCTCCCTTGTCCTTGTCCTTGAAGGGGGTCATGAGGTTCCTCATGAGCGGGTAAGCACTATCTCCAGCTATGAAAAACTCGCCCTCGCAGAGGTGGTGCAAATTCTGGCACAGAGGAGAGTTCCTGAATACCATGACATCACGCAGTGATCCAGGGTATCCAGCAGACAGGTCTATGGATATTAGGTCACTTTTGTAGACAGCCTGCCGGACAATGGAATGGAATCCTTTGCTGCTGACATAGGCCTGCTGGTGCTCTGTTGGTCGGGAAAAGGGTATGTCGCAGCCATCGATTGCATTCACCATCTTCATGATGCCAGCAGCACTGCGTATCAACCACCATCGATGTAGGCTGGTGCCCAGGGGCTGTTTAACCAAAAATAGACGGAACTAGTGATATGATGGCCATGGAATAGCGCAAAGTAAGTCTCGTGATGAATTAACAAATCGCGCAGGCTCTACCGACTCACCCAAACATGGGTACCTCCTAGCAGCCTACTACCCACCTACGCAGTGCATGGTGGGTGTTTGACATCAATAGAAGTACAAAGAGAATTTCAGTGTCTATTATACGAAACAGAACCATATACTTAGCAAAGACTTAAACTGGTCTTTTCTGTGTGACGTATGTTTGGTACTAGGTATGTTTCAAACAGCTGGACTGTGTAAATTTGCACCTTGTGATGTTGTGAAAGAGAGTTGGTTATCTGGCTCACTTGGCATCCTTTTAAGTGTAATTTGGGTTTGATGGATTCCTACCTGGAAATATTCTTCATAAGCGTATTGTCATGCCATTTTACCACCCTGCCAAACATGTATAATTTGATTACATTGAATCAGGCTGACGGTGTAGATGATCCAGACCAAAATCAGGATTCTCATGTTTGGTTCCGCATTTGACTCACGGCTGTTTTTGTTATTTTGATCCGAATCAAATGTGATTCGCAGCTGTATGTATTGGTTCATCGCAATGGTTGATCCGGATCGAAGGCAATTTATGCAAAAAACATTTGATTTTTATTCGCATCAGATCCGGGTCAGAGGAGACTTAGATGCCAATGGAACAGACTCTGAGGAGCTTTGAGGAGTCTGGAGGAGGCTGGAGGAGGTTTAGGAACGGGCCCTCGCTACCACTGTGTTTTGCTCGTTTCCTACATTTTGAACGACCATTTTCTCTGCGGGCTGTCGACTTTCGTTCATCTTTTTGTAATGCTTGTGGAGCTCGTTAATGCCGTTTCATTTGCGACATATTTGGACGCTTCTAGCAACAACCCAGCAGCAACTCAGTTGTCGTCGTTGCTGCCGTCGCTCTCGCTTACGCCACCGGAGCCTATCTCCCTTGTGCGGCCACCGCCCTTTTCTAGGGCATTGGGAGGGGGATTAATTTGGGTAAACTGTGCAACCAGCTCTGCCTTGAGCGTTCTCATTGTTTGCCATTTGGCTCTGCTACGAACGTCCGGGGCGGGTCGCAGGTAGTGGTCTCAGCCCCGCGTGACCGTCGCGAGCTGACTTCAGTAATATCTCTGGTTGTCAGCCGGTGTCGCGTGACCAGTGTCTGGATGCATGAATATCATGGATAGCATCAAAATATGCTCAGTGAATTGTAGGTGTGTAGCTGACTGGGAAAAAAGAGGGCATATTTGACACGTTAAGGCACAACTGCAAAATCATTTTGCTATACGACATCCACAGTGCAATTGCTACAGAGAACACCTTTAGAAATTGCTGGGGACAAGACATTCTTGTTGTGCATTTTACCCACAACGCAAGAGGAGCAAGTATATTGTCCAATAAAGCAGATGTTAAATCTTGTAATACATACATCAGCGGCGGTGGTAACCTCATAATGACAAGAGCATTCGTTGATGGGATGTTCGAGACTGGTTTGGCGAGAGTTTGTTCACCAAATCGTGATTCACCAGAATTCTTGATCACTGTAGCAGAATATGTAGCGACCACGTCGGGTACTGCGATACGCAGTCATTTATTTGCCGTACGTTATTCACTGCAGATGGATCAACGATAAAGAAATCATAAGCTACCATTGGTTCATTATAGCACATATCGACTGAGGTAATTATTTTCTGACGATTACATCTGATTTTCTTGGAAATAATATACATCACATTTTTCTACCCAGGGCTGACCACTGTAGTGTTAGTGGTACTTGGGGTTCCGGAAATCTCGTTATAATTTGGATCCTAGAAAGATCCTAAATCTAGATCTTAGGTTTAGATAGATCCTAGATCTAGGAGAAAGGTTTGGAAGCCCTTCAGAATGGCGTTGGAATTCCGTGACCTGCCACAGCCCAGAAACGATGGTCACGAAGGGACGAACCGGATAACATCGCGTAGTTACAAGTTAATTTTTCCTTCGCTTGCTTTATCTCGTCAAACTTGGAGACGGCTATGGTGGGCGCCGAATGACCCTGTAGTCGGTGCGTCCCTAAGCCCCAATAACCAACCAACCAACCCAACGGCTGCGCCAGAAATGCCTACCTCACACGACTCGATCTAAAAAGAACTAAAAGAATTGGGCAAGCTTGAGTGCGTGGATCAAGACACGGAGACCATGATGATTCTTTTATCTGAGTAACATTTTTCCGTAAAACCAACGAAAACGCCTCATTACCTCTTTGAAGGTTATGATGAAGAGAGTGGAAGGTCTCTTGCTTCGTTAGACAAGAGGGCAGGCCAATGTGTTCTTTCTTTTTGTCACTCGACTTTGAATCAGTCACGACGTCGGATGGCCTTGGCGCCAGGTGGAAGGTCGGGAGTAACCACCCCTGGCTGAAGTATCGCAATCGCATTCCCTGTTCGCGTCTTAATGCCTCGCCCAGCTCCCGCTCTGCAGGCTTTGAGAACACCATCCATCATTTGTTTTTGTTTTGTCCGCAAGTCGCACGCTCCGTTCTAGAAAACGCTGCCAACTAAGTGATGAGATTTGGCAAACTTGGCGCCAAACACGGCGTGCGACCCCGCCCACAGAATGAAATGCGTGACCTCGTCGGTTTCCGTGAAGATCGCGAACTCATCTGCAATTCTGATGCCGCTATCCGTGAGCCGCCCTCCTGAGTCGCCCTCCTGTAGTTCGTCAGTCCATGAGGCCCCCCAGATTTTCCCCGAGCAAAAAAGGAAAGAAGCCACGTGACAATCTGTGGGAAGAAATGCATTCGTGGCATGCATACATCAATTTGCATTTGGCATGTGCTGATATTTTGTTCTCTTAGTCTTAATATTTAGAAGCGAGGGTCAGATATTGCTACATGCATACTTCAGCAAACGTCTGCACAGAATTTATTTGCCTTTTCTTGAAAGACAAGGCATTATCTTCAAACTGGAGCACGGAATCCGTTTCGCTAATATCACACAGGCCACAATGTTCCGTCTTCGGATTCTGAGCCATTTTTCTTAAAGAGCAGCTAACTAAAATATAAAATATACTGTGCGTGGAAAAAATTTCTTGAGTTGCCATAACAACGGGAGTGACCAGTCCCCAAAAGTTTGGTTATCTTCACAATTGATTACACGAGACCCGAGGTACCAGCACAGCTCCGTAAGCCGTCACACACTAGCCACTCGGTTGGCAATTATCGTAGCTACGTACCCGCGTTTGACGCGGCACAGCCTAATTTCTGAAAAAACTGGAGCCGATGGCGCCAGCGCGTTGCATTTATTTGACTGCCATGGCAGTGAGTTCCCCCCAAAACTGCAAATATCACGTTAGCGAAAAATCGCTACAGCGATATCGTCTGCCCAATGGTCAGTGTGCGGTCTTTTACTGAATAGTACGTTTAATTAAAATGTTGCTGATTTCCACCTGCTTTGGTATATCTTGGTCTTGGTCTTGTGTTACATGAGGCACTTTAACATAGGTTAAGTCGGCCCGGTAAAAAAGATGAAGTGGGGTGAAAAACACTAAATCTTGACGTCATGAGTCTTGAGTCGACGTCTTCGGTCTTCAGTCTCAGTCAGAGGGTCCAGGCCTGCCGGGCCCCTGCCGGACCAGCCGGCGATGTTCGGTATGCTTGAACTATCTGATCTGCTTCATCACACATTCACCGCGTTCTGGCACCGCTTCGCCTCCCGTACGAGTCGCGTCAGGTCCTCGGGCTTCGAGAGGGCTCGAGCCTTAATGAAAGTCCTCGTGTTTTTCCCTTCGTAAGCTCTAAGTCCAGCCAGAGCTACAGAACGCACCCAAAGGACATAAATGAGGCGACGAATATTGGCGTTCACAAGCGAATCGACTCCTAAGGCCACTTCGCTAACATACGAAATGCTACATCATCCACTTTGCTTTAAACGTCCTAAACATGTGCGGATTTGAAGCCCCAGAATTATTGTTTTAGACATAAAGGTATCGTCAGGTACCATAAGAAAAACGATGCATTATTCTTCACAATGATGGTGGTCATATTGTTTAACAATTGTTTTGTGGCATTGTTCTAAAACTGATTGTTTTAAAATGACAAGATCAGGGATTTTTCTCTACCTAAAGATACTTTCTTGGCAGGGTTTATACACTAGTTTTACGCATGTTCCCTTCATTGATATGTTCACTGTAGAAAGCTTTGGGGAAGAAGCATATCTCTTGCACTTCATTAATGAGAATGAATGCTTCAGAGCCAGAGACATTGTTCAATGTCATGTATTTCCACACTCAGCAGATAACCTATAATTATCCCACAGATAAACAAAGAATAAACCCACAAACTCACAACATCCTGAGACATGGGTGTAATCTCTACGTAGGCTGCGGGGGTCGTGTCCCCTGCAGTTTTCCAGAAGTGGTGATTTGTCCCCCTCATTTTTAAGGTATGAAATAGGCACTTCCCATTAGTGACACAACTTCTTGAACTTTCAAATCACTAAGAAGCGAGATTTCGACCATAGTTAGTCATGAAGGGCCCGAATAAGTGATTTTTTACCCCTCGCTGTACATATTTATGATGGACTGTAGTCAGCTTGTCCACCTCCCCCAATGCTCCCAGTCTGCACTGGTAAATTGTACTGAACTGTGTTACATAACTACATGCATGTTCTGGGGTTGTTCATTCCTCTAACAAAGAAGCCCATTCACACTAACGTACACCTGACACGACAGACATGTCACACCACGATCACAACCCACGTGGAACTAAAGGAGGTCAAGGTGCCCATTGGCCAAGAGATTTGTCGCACGACATAGCCCGTTCGAGGCCCGTACAAACTGGTCTGACGCGCAAGCTGCAAACCGACGCGACCGAAAATCGGAAAGCGAGAATGATGGCCTTCATAATGAGGAGTATAAGTCCTTTCCTCGTTGACTGTCAAGGAATCAGATACCCTCCTCATCAGGAACTCGAATAAACAAATCTCACTGGGGTGGATTTCAGTGGGGCGGAAGCGTTTGGGCAAGACGGCGGACTGAAGGGGAGATGCAAGGACCAGACTTCGGCCACTGTATTTTCAGGTGAGGTAACTTCGCCACCTGAAACGTTATTGACATCTTAATTCCAAAATACCAATGCTGCTTCTCCGCAGTTTGTATGCTTCACAAAAGCATTCCACAATATAAAATGTAAGGGTTTCAGATATCTTTTTGCGCACATTTTCGAGTTTTCCTACGACTTTGCGCTTCTCAGCTAGGACATTGTGAAGTAAAATGCCAAAAGTATTAACCACCAATACAAAAAGCGTAGAAGACGTCACAGAAGCATCAGACACTTTTTGTACGTCTCTCCGGGAGTCACACACGCTGCTGGATGTTTCTCACTCCTCTGTATGTGACTCACCTCCGATAAAGGTGTCGTGACATCAGACCGGGGAAGTTCGACTCCGAAAGGGACTCCAAGACTCCTTTGCTATGGAGGCTTCTTTGCAACCATTAAGGTGTCCAGATTCCAGTGTGAAGAAGTCTGACTCTCAACATAGTGACGTTACTCCTTTTTTAAGTGGGGTCTGGTGACCGCAGAGATGCCGTGACATCACGTTAAAAGTCCTCTACTACTACTACTACAAATCCACCACTTTTGAGTCCGACACCCATCATGGTGTGATCAGTGGCTTAAATGTGTCACGACTGCTCCCAGACTGTCACTATTTTTTGACCTCGTAAAAAAGTGACAACAGAAGCATTGGCAAAGTGACCCGGCATTCGGAGTTTGAACCCAAAATTTGCGATTCGAGTACTGCCTGTTATGGAGTCGTCCAGAAAGGAGGGAGTCTTTCTATCAATGGAGGAAGACCCCACGACTGGACTGACGGTACATATTATTTACATGTGTTCTCGGTAGCCATGCTGCAAGTTCTGTGTCGTTCTCAAGGTGGAAAACAAGGAAATGATTTAGCTTCTCCACAGGCTATGCACGCTTTACTCAAACGCGTTACATACGTGACAGCACCACGTATCGAAATGCACTGATTCCAATGGCACCTGGCGAAAACCTTGGCCATGGCATCAATCACGACACAATGGTCGCGGTGTGCTGTGCAATCGTTCACACTGAAAGCAGCGTGACGCGAATTTGCCGAAGTAAAAAGTAGTTACGTTTCAACATGCACAACGTGACAAACTTTCGATGCAGACATACATCGCCCCCTCCGAAGTTAATTGGCAGCCCAATCGCTCCATGGCGTACTTTTCCTACCAACCCGTAGGGCTTGCGTGTTAAACGCCTCGTTTTCGCAGAAGTATATCTCAGTTCACGATCGGCAGATTGCCAGTCACTGTCGCACCACATGATGGTTCGTTTCATTGCCTTTTGGCGATCTTCGTAACTTTTCGTTACATGAGCAAAACTTCTGTGGCGTACCGTATGAAAACATGCCTGCATCGGATTCCCCGGTTTTCTGACATTTGCCGCATGACTCGTCCGGCCGCGTTAGCGCAGTCGGTAAGTGCTTAGGCTTCGGAGCGTAATGTTGCGGAATGGAATCCCAGCAAGGCGTGCTCTTGGGACTGTGTTTGAGACGCCTTTTCACGGATTTCGGTGGTAGTCAACCCAGCTGTGCATTTCTTGCTACATTTCCTTCAGAATGCAATATGCCTGCAACTGTGTGGCATGTTGCCAGGATGACAGTAAGAATCTTTCAGGCGAAGTTTTCGGATACTGAACATCGTTTGGCCACATACTGGTTTTCAATGGTATTCCATGGAATTCGGAATGAGCGTTTTCGGACAAAATCTTTTATCGTGTTCGAGACTTCTCATGATTTGATTTCAGTTTTCTTGCTTCAGCACGTAATGCATGAAGGGATACTGGTGTTTGTTATATGCCTACTCGCCGTTTTTTGTTTCAGATTGTTTACAGGAACTATGAAGTGAAAATGACTAAAGTTGATTGTTAAGCATGTTTTTTTTTGTCTACATTTTGGCCGGTTTTGTAACCGTAACGTTGACAGCAACAGACGTAATATTATTCATACTGTAAATACATAATTTAATTCGACCTATAAATATAACAGTAACAATAACAACAATGTGGCAAAGGCGGTCACAGATGAGAAATGAAATAGGCTGAAGTGGGAAACATTTAAATTGGCAAGAAATAGAGAGAAACAAATATGAAAAATACCAGCAATGATGAAAAGAATGAAATGATGCTGACAGTTCATGCTATTTATGTAACCAAGCTTCGGCCTAGCAAGGTAAATATTTGGTAAAAATTAGAGTACCGTGTCCTGTATAACTGGT
Organism: Capitulum mitella; assembly: GCA_030062745.1. Taxonomy (NCBI): domain Eukaryota; kingdom Metazoa; phylum Arthropoda; class Thecostraca; order Pollicipedomorpha; family Pollicipedidae; genus Capitulum; species Capitulum mitella. Next base: position 6,167,673 of record CP099852.1, on the reverse strand, counting down.
ACTCACCGTAAAACTGCTCCGTGCCAAGCAGCAGATCCTTTCATGAAATCATGTCGCCAGTATCAAACAGACCGCGGCTAAAAAGATCCACCGTAATCGAAACATCTGCGTCATCTTCGCTTGAAAGTAGATATACGAAATTTCAGATGAAATTGTGAGTTACACTAGCAACGAGGCGATTTGGCAGATTTCTACTACTATACCAAAATATTAAGCCTTTACTTTGGTCTACGCGTTGTCTAGTGCCCTAGGCATGCATATCTCTTAGTCGTTGAGCCTTGTCGGCGGTTGTGAAAATTCACAGTAAGGCCAAACACTACATGTGTTCATGAAAACTGATTATGACAAGGATCCGCTGTTATCTTGCCAATTGCAAACTCAGCCTGAGAACGATTATAGTGAGACAATCGGCTCCATCTACAGTTCTAGTAACTCTGGCATTTGTTTACGGGCAATAATCAGTGTTAGTATTCCGTAACGAAACGAATACCTTTTAGCGAGTCTTGCTGGTGAGGCTCGGTTTCATACCACTAAGTTCTTTGCTTTTTGGTTTCCTACTTTTATCTAGTGTCAGTGTAACCACTGGCACAGCTCTAAAATGTCTGTTTTGCGATGTCGCTTTGCGGCCCTACAAATTCCACTCTTTGGAGGTCGCCTTTCCTGAATGGGGTGGTGATCTTTGATCATACGACGGGCGTCTTCCTTTTGGTTGGTGGATTATTAGGTAATTTAACGATGCTCTCGACTGCCAGGGTCATTTCGCAACCTCTCTCGCCGGTTGTCGCGAGGGACGACTTCCTTTTGCCAGTGCTCGGCCTCATTGTTACCTCCCGCTCATGGTCAAGAGTTACTGACACCGACTCATCAGCCGCGTGTTTCTTTGTAAAGCACATAGTTCTTACCATTCAGTCGCATCATTAATAACGAGACGGAGACGGACTTTTGTGCCACGGCCACGTAACTATAACCCTTCAATGTCTGTCAGTACGGCGCGCGTTTGTGCTGAATACCTCAGCCACCACTGGATACTGGCTTGCTCCAGTTTCGTTTCGACGGAAGCCACCTGAAGCGTGTCGTCCCCCCCCCCACACGGTGAGTCATTTGCGGAGAACGGCGCTGCTAGGCGCCGTCTGCGGGTCGTCTCGCCATACGGATTTCATTTCATTTTTGTTAGGTTTCTCTGATACTCAGTGCTCGGTGCGATTCTGGATTTTGTAGCTATGGCACGCTGTCAAACAGACTGAGGAACACGATAACAGGTATTTTCCAAACGTTAACCAAACTGCGTTCTCTCACTTTTTATTAACTAAATCCCTGCTTGTGCTGTTTTACACCGTTTGTGGGGCAAGACCGGCGCTCTCGAGACGTCCTTTATAAACAGTGTCCGCTCTGTTGAATAAACTAACTCATTTATGGGGTTTGTAGCATCAAGGCATCGTTGCAGACAATATGAGCCACCCGTCGACCAATGCTGCATTTGAAAGTGGCTCTCATTCTCACGAGAAAGTTCCGTATGCCACTGAAACCGGGGAAACCAGGAGATTTGCGGGTTTGTTACTATCGGGCAGTTTAATATTTCGTTATTACGGCACTGCTACAGCTCACTTTGGTCGCTTTGCTCAGTACCGAACGCAACTTTGACAGCTTCTACTTTGAAGGCCTTCTGCATGCACAATTCTGTACAGAAATCCTCGGCGCTGCTGCCACTTTGTCCGTCGTAAGACAAACGTAGCGATGGAGGGGAACTTCGGCAGCGCGCTGTTCTCGCTCCTGGCGGGTGATGTGTTCAACTGCATTGGAACCATTACACGTCAGTTTCATATGTCGTCATAGTTTGGTTATTTCCAATTAAGTATTCCTGTAGGTCCACAAACATGGGCGTCGCCAAAAGGGGGAGAGAACGGGAGACGCGTCCCCCTACTCCCAAGCAGAAGAGGATCGTTCCTTCCCCTACAAAATCCGAAAATCTCGCGAAAAAGTTCAATAATCATCATCCAAGGCTGAACATATGAAGCCGCGGGTCATTATCAATGACAACGAGAGAATGCACATATTTAACTAAAATTACTGTTTGAGGCATTTTGCCTTCGTTTTCACGACAGCACAAAACAGAATGAAAGGACTGGTTACGCACGATTCAGTATGGACGTTTTAGATCGCGAAGATCGGCGCGTACACATTTCCTTGCGTTCAGGAGGCGCGTGGACCCAAACAGGCCGACCCCAGTGCCGTTCGTTGCCGGCATTGCCGAAACGCGGCAGACGTAGCACTGATGACCATTTGTTATTCTGTTCATTGCAGCGGGCCTGTGGACTCGCGGTTGGCTGTTGATATAATACGAAGACCACACTGTACAGAGTGCCTGGTTAATGTGGCTGGTCGATATGAAAAAGGCTATCCAGGAACTGAAGCCGTGGTATTTCAAGGACTGATGTAAGCGAAAAGGCCATATTGACCCACGGCGCCTGATGACCTACAAACACAAGGAAAATCACTGGGGCTGTTGCGCAACGTACATTCAGGTCAACTGATTGATTATCGGGCGTGTCGTTCTTTGCTGCAAGCGTGGTGGTGTATGCGCTCCGGTATGGTAAGTACATGCTAAAGGAGGTGAATGATTACATGAAACCATTTTCCAAATCGCCTCGCGAAAGCATGTTTGATATATTATTGCTCGTTCCGATGTCATACGACCTCGTGAATTCGTGTTAGACGCATGCTTTTCCAGTTGTGTGCTGCTATGACGCAAAAATACGCGTCTCGCGGGTCAGAGGATTGAACTCCACGATACCATCCAGATGGCTGTAATTCTGAGCTGTGTTACTGTGTACGTCATTTGGACATGTGTTCCAATTGGCGCACAATATGACATCCTCTAGTTTGCGCACGATTACTTCTCAATACACTGAAAGAAAATTAAAATGTGAATGCTGTTCGAAACAGATTTTAACACTTTATGCCAATGTGCTCATCATGCCACTTGGCAAAGACAGCCAGGGAGTTCATTGTTTTACTCATTTTGTCTAACCGTTTAACCCTCGCCAATAGTTGCTATTTGGTCTTCGACATAACGTTTTTTCCACACGACCAGTTTGAGCCCTTTAGGTCACATAGCAGCATTATTGGCAACCTCAAAGGAGATCATATCGATTAGGTTTGGCTTTCATTGGATCTTATGGGACGTAGCATAAGGGACGCTTTTAAGGGGCCCAAAACGACGTGGGACGAATAAGGAAACTATTATTGGTACACAAGTCATCGTTTCCGATTACCTCATGACATGACATGACCCCTCCAATGTCGATAAAAGGTGAAAGGGTCAGCAACCTCTGTTCGTGATTTTGAGCTGAGTAATCTTGACCCATATGAGGACGGCAGAGCAGAGGCCACCGACACCATGGCTCACACACGTTTAATGTCGAGCAAGACTTAATACCGTAAAATACTTAACTATCCCCGTAACAGAGGGGGAGGATGAACCCCCCATCTAAGGTTTAAATGCGATAGCGAAAAATAGTAAAACTCAGAGCCGCCAAACTTTCAGAACCTTTTCTAACCACCCACTGCTCACATCCCTCCCCCCCCCCAAAAAAAAATGCGTCGGGTGAGGTCAGGTTGGTTGGTTATTGGGGCTTAGGGGCGCACCGACTGCAGGGTCATTCGGCGCCCATAACTTCTTCAAGTAGCTCCATTAAAAAGAGTCACGATGATTAATAAAATCCGACGGCGTAATATAACGCAATTATGTCAAGACAAAAAAGTTACCTACAACAGCATACACAAAATAAAACACATGTGACTAGTAGCGTGAAAAAACCGCAGAAAAACCGACATCCAATAAAAACCGGAACAACTGTCCCGTCTCTATAAAACGAGACTCGTCACTCAGCAAATCCTGCAAAGTGCGAGGAGTCGTACTGTGGCCAAAGTGCCGCAAACGCTCTGAAGTCAAACCATTGCATGTGATCAGCACATGGTGCACAGTGAAGGGCTCACTGCAGCGGGGGCACATCCCTCTCTCTTCGCCCTTTAACAGATGGTGATGCGTTACGTATGTGTGGCCTAGGCGCAAACGGCAGAGAATAACCTCCTCTCGCCGGTTTTCGCGTGAACTTGAGGCCCAAGTTCCTAGGCGGGGTTTAATACTTTTGAGCTTATTTGGACCGAGCGCATCCCACTCACGTTGCCACAAGTCATACATATATGACGAAAACACACGATAAAAGTCCTTGGCAGGCAATGACATTCGTCGCGTCACACACATGCGTGACGCACGCTTCGCGGCTGCATCGGCTCGTTCGTTGCCAGATATCCCCACGTGGCTTGGGATCCAACAGAACGTCACTCTCTTTCCATGTCGGTCTAACGCTGTCAATCGTCTTAAAATATCCTGTATAAGGGGATGACGCGGATGGAAACACTTCAGCGCTAAAAGGCTACTCAGCGAGTCTGTAAAAAGTACGTAAAAACCATCGTCGCTTGCCTCAATGAAACACAGCGCCTTGTCGATAGCCACGAGTTCCGACGTATAAACCGATGCATGAGGTGGCAAAGTAAATGACCGAGTGTCAGGGCCACACACGAAAACACAGCCCACACCAGCCTCCGTCCTCGATCCATCGGTGAAAGCAGTCATATGGCCATCGTAGGATGCCATGTGCTCCAGTGCTCTGCACCGTAACTCCTCCGGGGCCACGTCGCGCTTCCGGTTCTCAGCCAAAGACACGTCCACCACAGGGGACACCAGTTCCCAGGGAGGTATGTCTAGATCGTAAGAACGTGCCACGGACCTCAGTCGCACACCGCTCTCAATTAACAGGTCATGGACTCTCACACAGAAAGGAGTGGCTTTCAGAGATCGTCCGGTGCGAAAAAGGGCTATTGTGCTGGAAGAAAACACCGCCTCATATGTCGGGTGGTCGGGGAACTGAGCTAACTTGCATGCATACCGCAGCCCGAGCACCTTCCGTCGCAAAGCCAGAGGTGGCTCATTAGCTTCCACCAAGATACTAGCGGTGGGAGACGTTCTGAAGGCACCCGTAGCAATGCGCAAGGCAGAGTTGTGCACTGTGTCCAACGTACGCTTGCTGGAATCGCATGCAGAGTCATACACAAAACAAGCATAGTCCAACTTAGAGCGAATCAGGGATCTGTATAGACGGAGCAACGTCACTCTGTCCGCACCGTACGATGTACCTGCGACACACTTTAAAACGTTCAGTGATTTAAAACACTTTTCACGCAGCGATTTAAAATGGTCCCTGTACGTCAATCGTTTGTCAAATTGCAGTCCAAGAAACCGCACTACTGGCTCCGACGGAATCAATTTCCCGTACAGTTGCACAGATAAAGCGGGACAGCCACGGCGAGAGCGGCAAAAGTGGCACGCAACTGTTTTTGACGTCGAGAAACGGAAGCCATTTGCCAGGCTCCACTTCTCCAAGCGGCCGACGGCCAGCTGCAATTGCCTCTCCATCGAGATAGCACTGGACGCCTTACACCATACTGCCAGATCGTCGACGAACAGTGACCTTCCTACAGAGCGAGGCAGTCTGTCTACCACATCGTTAATCATAATGGCAAAGAGTGTCACACTTAACACACCACCCTGAGGCACACCGTTCACCTGCAGAAACCGGTCAGAAAAGTGCTTTCCTACACGAACACGGAAAAAACGGTCATCCAAGTAGTTCTGTAAAAAGACGCCCATACGACCACGAATACCTTGCCCAAAGGCCTTCAAGAGAATGCCGTGTCGCCACGTCGTGTCGTATGCACCCTCGATGTCAAAAAACACACCTCCCACATGACGTCGTTCCCGAAAAGCAACACGCACTGCTGTGTCTAGGGCTAAAAGGTGGTCGACAGTACTACGGTTTTTCCGGAGACCGCACTGAGCATTGTCAAACACGTTATTCTTCTCTAAAAACCAGGTCAGGCGGAGGTTAACCATCTTCTCCAAAAGTTTACACAAGGAAGATGTCAGAGATATGGGACGATAATCAAGAGGGTTTAAACCACTCTTGCCGGGCTTGCACAGTGGGATGACGATGGCCTCTCGCCAGGCCAACGGGAACTCGCCACGGGTCCAAATCGCATTGAACATAGTCAACAGTGTCTCAACCGCGCAATGTGGAAGGTGTCGAAGCATATCGTTATGCACTTCGTCTGGGCCCTCCGACACACTGCGCAGGGACGATATTGCTGACCTGAGTTCAGCCATTGTGAACACTTCGTTATACAAGTGCTGCTCAGAGGTATAAAAGTTCACAGGCGACCGCTCACAGCGAGTTTTGTGACGCACAAACTCAGGATCGGCGCCGCCACCCCGGCAGCGCTCTGCGAGGGCGCGGCCGATCTCGTTGACAACGTCAGCAGGGTGAAACACGTCATGGCCGTGCACGCGCAGCACGGGCAGCGGCGCAGAGCAATGTCGGCCCCCTATCCTCTTGATGCGGTCCCAGACCTCCGAAGTGCGGGTGGAACGGTTCAGGCCACCCACATACTCTCGCCATGACCGCCGTTTCGCCTCCAAGATAACACGGCGTGCCGAGGCCCTCGCTTGTCGAAAAGCAATCAAATTATCAAGTGTACTGCAACGATCGAATGCCCTGTAAGCTCGCTTGCGTGTACGAATGGCGTCTCTACACGCTTTCGTCCACCATGGCACTGGTGGGCGGCGGGGAGCACCAGATGTTTTGGGGATGCTTTGTCCGGCTGACTGCACGATCATCTCGGTAAATTCGTCCACCGACATCGGACGCTCCTCCGGCTGACGCCGACGCACGGCCAATTCAATCTCTTCCTCAAATTGGCCCCAGTCAGCACACCGAAGCAACCACCGTGGTGGCCTTGAGCCGAGCACGGCACCGTCCTTATAGTGCAGCCATACTGGCAAGTGATCGCTTCCGCATGGGTCGTCATCCACCGACCACGTCAAGTACTGCATCATCTGTGGGCTACAAATGCTCAGGTCTAGAGCCGATGTTTGTCCGGAAGGCAAAGTAAAATGTGTTTTGGCTCCAGTATTTAAAAGACATAGTGATTCGTCGTTCAACAAGCTTTCTAAAAGTCGACCACGTGTGTCGGTGTTGTCGCAACCCCAATTAGTATGGTGAGCATTAAAATCACCTAAAAGCAGGAAAGGTGCAGGCAGCTCTGCAACCAGACGCCGGAGCTCCAACGTGGGAAAAACACAACCAGGCGCCAAATACACTGAGCACAGTGTTACTTGACGGCGTCCCAAGTGCGACCTCACTGCCACAGCCTGCACATCAGCGCGCACGTCGAGCCGCTGGGTGGGAACACCATGGTGAACGGCTAGTAGGACCCCACCGTGCGCAACGGTGTCGACTGGCTCGTCGCGACGAAATATGCTGTAACCTTTGAGACTAAAACAAGTGTTTGGTGCCAGTTTTGTCTCCTGGAGGCCAACAGCAAATGGGCAACGCCGTCTCAGAAGAGCCTGCAGATCACTGGCGCTCGACCTAACACCTCTACAGTTCCACTGTAAAATGACCTGTATAAGGTCGGGTTAAAAGGGTCTTAAAACACAGCGTCCCGGGATATAAAAGAAGCATCAGCACCTGCAGGAACACTAAAACAGTCACTGCAAGTGCAAGGTTAAAGTGTTCAAAAGAAGTGGTCAGCCCTTTTGCAAGGTCATAACCCTCCCGTGGGTGGACGACCTTCTGCAGAACTGCCGCGCACCTTGGCCCTGCCCCCGTCCGTCGGGGACACAGGCCAAGGCGGCGGGCGTTTTGTTGTCCGGCCCGCGGCCGGGGAGGACGACGCCGACCCACCCCGCGCCGGAGCAGGGGGAGGGCCCATGGCCGCGCCATCGCCAGACGGCGACGGATGGGCCCGGGCCGGCGCAACCGTCGGCCCCACGCCCCGGGCCGCGCGACCCGCAGCCCCCAGATCTGGAGCACCCGGGCGCACGGTGACACCCGTACTCCGCGGCGCCCCAGGACGGGAAGCCCCGCCCGAGAGCTGCGCCCCCGACGGAGCGGTCACCGGGGAACGTCTCGAGGCCGCGGCACGAGGCGGCGTGGGCGGCGCGGACGCGGGGACGCAACAGGTCCCGGTGGAGAGCCGCTCCGCGCCGGAGAAGAGCGGGGTCCCCGACCCCGCCGGACCACGGTCCATCCACTGCCCCCGGCCGACGGAACGTCCGGGGCCGTGGACACCACCGAGGTGGCGGGCGCAGGAGGCGTCGGGGACCCCAAGGACGTGGCCGGTGCAGAGGGCGCAGGTACGACGGCAAGGCCGTAATGCTTTAAAATGTTTACTAGTTGAGGCAACGTCATCACTTCAGACTGCGTCGCCGGCACAGCAGTCTTCACCTTCGCAGCGTAAGACGACTTTGGATGTGTCGCACTGTATATTTCTCTTGCCTCTCGGAAGGAGACTTTGCGAGAGCATTTTATGGTCAGGATTTCTTTTTCTCTTATATAAACAGGACATGTCCTGTCGAAAGACGCATGTGGAGACTGCGTTGGTCCACAGTTGGCACAGCGCGGGGCATGACCCTCGCAAGCATCAGCAAGGTGCTCTGTTGACGCACAAACTCCACAGACAGGAGGGTTTTTACAATACGGTTTTGTGTGGCCGAAGCGCTGGCACTGGTAACAGCGCATGGGGTTTGGGATGAACGGTCGCACCTTGACCCTCAGGTATCCAACGGCTACATCAGCAGGTAGGTCAGGCCGGTTAAACGTCAGTACAATGTTATTTGTGGGACAGAGACGTCCCTCCCGTCTCACCATCATGCGACGGGCGTCCGTCACACCGAACTCGGACAGTCCATCAACAATCTCCTCGTCGGCAACGTCTCTCAGATCGTAACAGTTTATAATCCCTTTTGACAAGTTCTTCATTTTGTGGGGCTCCACAGTCATATTTACCACCACATCTCGTGTCTCCGTACCGTTGCGCACACTGTATGCGAACGTTGTCGCTGTCAAGGCTTTTTCAGCTTCTTCACTTTTCACAAATTCGACCTCTAGGGAGCCGTCTCTCAGTTTGTCACATCTGATAATTTGTCCCAAACGGTCGCAGCCGTTACGGCGATGAAAAGGCGACAACGAAGCGAGGGCCTTATCTTTTCCTCGGAAAATCAATACTCGAGCCCCACGGATTTCCGTTCCTCGGCAGGAGGCAGGGGGACGACTGGTCCGCCCCTCGCAGCGGTGGGAGATGTCTGAGCGTAGAGTTTGGTTAGAGTTTGCCATAAGTGATGTTTTGTAATTTCGGCACCAGGGCTCCCCACCCACCTCGGAGCCCAACTGGGGGACGCCCGGCCCTACAAAAAAAGGGACGCGGGACGCCAGGGCTACCCCGGTGCTATACGGGACAGGCGGCGCCTTCTGCCCGGCCAGGTGCAACCGGCGAGACCCCTCCCCGTCCTGACCGGGTTCCAGCGCCGCCCACCCCTTGACCCCGGCCGGCCGGGCCGAACCAACCCGAACAAAGCCGGGCTCGACGGCCCGAGGCGACCAGCCACTTGGTCCGCATGGGGCCATACGGACCCGCCCGCCCCTCCCGGATATCAGGACCAAAGAGGCGTGTTGGCCCCCCGCCACAACTAGCACCGTGCGGCGAGGGGCCTCAACCTCCAGGACTCCGTCAACCCCGGGGGACGGGCCGAGGGAGCGCGGCTACTCCGATAAAACCGAGAGCTGGCGGACTGGCAGGGTTGCTAGACCTGAGCAGTCAGGGGAAGCTGAGCTGCTTGCTACCAGAGGTGAGGTGAACAAAAGGCCCGGATATGGGACAACCAGGGTCGGCGTGGGCAGGGGATGCTAGGATCGATACAGGTCAGAGGAATTTCTTGGCTGGGACCCGGGGGGTCGCCATACCCCACACCAACAGTGGTGTTCCTGCGGGAGAAGCTGGGGGCCGAGGGGGCGCTGCTCCCCTACACTGACCGGAGCCAGTGCCCTTCGGTGAGGCACTCTTCGTCTGGCTCCTCCCCTTTGGCCGGAAGGGGAGCTCCACGAGCAACCCCGACCGCCCGCCGGATCACTGGAGCACACAATCCCCCCCACCACGGAAAGGTGGTGCCCCATCGGGGGGGAATTTTCAAGAAGGAAGTGTGACAAGTGGTCCTGAGATGTAAGCAAAAGGGGGTCTTCACCAGCAATGCGACTCGATACTTTCCGTGGAAAAGTCATTGCAAGCGGCGAACAATCCAGATAGCATCTGGTGTTTCCTAGAATCGCTACACGGGATGTCTGAAGTGAACAGAAGTTGTGCTTAGATTTTCTCTGTGACTGACTCGCAAGAAAGACTAGCACGAGCGGGGTCGTCACTAGTTCAACTATCACGCAGGCAGTTTGCCCACCGTTGCCCCGTCAAACACCGCATGGGGCCTGGTCTGGCCGAGTCTGAATGCCGGCTGGGAACGCACTACAACCCACCTTCCATAGGTCTCTGGCCGTTGGTGCTCAATGGAGTGCACGAATCAACATCAAGTCTTTGACTTGCAAAATATAGTGACCATTTGCAGCGGACCTTGCCACAGTGGCATGTTCATTCCAAGAGCGTGTTATAGGTTTCGTTGAGCGTGTGTGACCGGCAGGGGGCCTGAGCGTCCGAAAGGACGTCGGTGTCGGCCAGTGGCGCGCAATATATTGTTCGCATATCGACGGTGTGTGTGTACATGTGCCGCCTGGAGACCGAGTTTTCTCAAAGAGTGATGCCTTTGATCGAAAAAAGCAATGCGTCGTGGCGGGTGCACTCCATTGACAGGATTTATGAGATTCCGGACAATCGAGAGCCCTGAAAACTCTTTAGCAGCACTAATTTACGCGCACGATGGCCGTTAGGTCTTGGTGGATCGCAGTGACAACGTTGTTGAACTTCAACAAACAAATCCAAACTCACAAGAACGCGCACTGCGCAGTGTGCCCCCGTCACTGTTTTCTCTCCTGCAAGCTCCACACGACTGTCACGGTAAGCCAGATTAGGCAGATGCTGGTTCCTGTGAGTACACTCCGCCCGGCGGTTTTCGTATACGAGGACCCGATAAAGGGCTGCACCCTGTTACGGTTTCCATCGGGACTCGCGTTCGTAGCCCAGCTATAATGCCGTGCAGAAATTACCGCCGAAATACCAAATACGCCGAACCGAAAGAAGTCAGCTGAGCAGCATGAAACACGCCGCACATCCATGCACTCAGGACGCCTAATCAAGACTCCCTGTCCCTCTGGGCCGGCACACCCCGGGTCAGCTGTCAGACAGCTGCTCGTCTGCGGACACGTCGCACGGGCGAGGATGATGGTGATGATTGGGTTTTATACAGCGCTTCGGCTACTGCGGCCATTTCGCGCTGGTCACGTGGGCTATCTAATCAAGAAGTTGATATACATAGTAGTAAGCGCCTACTGGGGAGAATAAATGATATCCATGTTTCATGTTTTTTTCATGTTCGGTTTATTTCGAATCTTTCCACCGCGTGGATTATTGTTTGATTCAAGTCAGTACAGTACAGTACATATGCAATAGTCATACAGATGAAATAAGACAGTCAGACACGTCAAGCTGTAAGAGAAAGTTGGTCAAGTTTACGCTCAAGCTCTGCACGGGTTCGAGAAGCGGTGATGTCCAGCTGTAGATAAGAACTGCATTATGACACCCAACTCAATGTCGGGAAATTCGCCTGTGAGCGATGTCAGAGTCGCGGAGCGCTAAAAAGAGTCTTTCTTTCTGAGCTAAGCAGAGTGCAATCGACAAGTATATGCTTCACACTCAAGAGGTCTCCACACCTTGCACACGTGGGGACATCTGCTGTGTTGTGCAGTCGAACGTTGTGTGTGGTAGGTACGGCTGATGCGGAGACGGGTCAGAGTTATTTCTTCCTTTCTATACTTTCGGAGAGACGACGCCCGGTTCCCTATCTCAGGCTGAATAGGCTTCAACTTATTCCTACTTTGCTCTTGGTCCCACATCCTCTGCCAGACAGCCAGCATACAGCGTTTCGCGACAGTATAAAAGTCACTGGTGCAGACCTGAATCGTCTCATCAGGCGGAAGCAGTGGCCTCCGCTGCATGGTCAACGGATTCATTGCCAGTCAGCCCAACGAGACTGGGGATCCAGACTAAAGTGACATGTTTCCCGACTGCTCTCAGGAATCTGATCCGTTCCAGGATCAACTGAATTATACGTGTCTCCGAGGCAATAGAGTTCTGGAGAGATGAAACAGAAGAGAATCGGTAAATATGGTCGATGACGACAGCCCCAAGTGCAAAATGCAGTCAGGACAACTTAGAATACCGCACATTTCAGCGCTGAAAACAGATGCAACCGAAGGCACTGCCACCTGTCCAGAGCACCGTGACGCGGCGGAGTCCGTACCTTGAGACCTTTTTGACCCGTCCGTATAGAAGTGAGACGATCCGCTGTCAATGCCCGATATTAGTTTCTGAGCTTCCTGTTTCAGTTTGATGGTCGAAGAAGAGCTCTTTGAGAACCGAGTCAGCGAGGTGTTGCAAGGCGGGGCGACCAGCATCCATAGTCAGAGGGCGAGTGTGTCCGGGGCTGTATCTGCTTCACATCCACTCCGGCATCCTTCAGCCACTCGCTACCGCACGGCCAGCATGTTTCGTCTCAGACTCAGAGGCGGTTCGTTCGCGTCGATAAGGAGGCTCTTTATAGGGGGCGTGCAGAAAGCGCCTGTGGTAATACGAATACCATGATGGCGTACGCAATCGAGAAGTTTTTTGTGTAACTTCCGAGCGGAGTCATAAGTAACGCATGCGCAGTCCATTTTCGACCGTAGAAGTGTGCGGTACAGCATCAACATTGGGCGTTGATCTCCGTCATACATCGTACGTGAGACCACTTTCAGCATGTCCATTGGCTTTAAAACACTTCATACGAAGGCTTTCCAAGTCGTCCAGGTACGAAAGCCGACGATCGAGGACGTCACCAAGAAACCTGACATTATCCACCACCGATACAGTGCTATTGTACAGCACCACCTGAGGATCAGTGCAGGTTCCCTTGTTGTAAAAGTGTATGCATACCATCTTGGACGCGGAAAATGTAAATCCGTTTATTCCTCGGCCCGCTCCTCTACTGTGCGCTTCTCGTCAGGCATGGCACGGCAGCGAGCGGTCAGCGCCCGCCGATCCGGCTCCTCCTGGCCACAGTCGTGGCTGCTGTTTCTGCAGCGCCGCGCCGGGGCTGGGAATGAGCCGAGGGCCAGGAGACAGACGAGATGGGAGGCGAGGGCTGACAGACTGAGATGTGAGAAGATTCCAAGGAAGACAGGGCTGTGACGCGCGCGGACCGGGAGCCGCAGAGCTAGATGAGGGACGGGAGACAGATGGGCGCCTTGGTTCAGGGGCGAGGGAGAGCTGGGGTTCCACGGAGCCGTCCAGAGGCTCAGCGGGCTCCTCAAACACGATCGCGGGCGACGGTGGTCGCGCCCAGGACGAAAGGGTTGCTCCGGATGGGACTGACACCATCTCCTCCTTGTTCTCGCGGCCTGTGACGTCAACAGAAAGCCAGTTAACCACTCCATAGTGTTCAATGGTTTTACTAATGCTGCTGCTGGCAGAACAGTGGGCAGTTTTGCCAGATACATAAGTGTATTTTTGAATGGGCTAGGAAGTAAGGGTAAAGGTTGACTTAAACCTCAAATTGATTACCAAAATTGCACAATGGCGAATCATTCTAACAATGATAACATAGGCTGAATGGAGTTGACCTGTGAGATTACGTTCCCTGTTTTTCCTGTTAAACCTCACTGTTCTCACCTATCGCTTGTAAACCTGAAGCCATTTATAGCTTAAATGTCGTTAGTCTTTATAACTCTAAAATGTATGTACATTGATGTTTGTAATGTTTATATTTAGTGCAGATGTACATGTGGGCGTAAACTGAGAAAATTATTCCAAACGCGAGGGCCCAGGGGAAAAGCCGCATCGATGAGCTTTCGAAATATTTGAACTGTAAGGAAATCAGACCATGAACAACGGAGTTATACCAATCCCACAGTCCTCCCATTTCGGAATTCTGACGTCCCTGTATGCAACCCTTACAGGATTTTCAGAATTTCTTCTGACAGAAATATAGTTTACGTCATGTTAAATTGCATGCCATTTGTTGCGATAAAAATCGGACCAGCCCCCATGAGGAAATGCGTCCATGCGTTATGGGTAAGAGAAAAGGGTTAATTCGGCGAAAAAAAACGCATTCGCAAACGAGGGCTACAGTTTCTTTTTATCGTCGCCAGTCTCAAACCATGTGATAATGAGTGGTTCGCTCTTATGTGGGCCTGTGAGCTGAATGACGAGAATCCGCTTCCCTCGCCGTGGCCCTACACCAGCTCCCCAACAACTTTGACGCCTCCGGAAGCGCTGTTGTCTCGCACAGCTAGATATCTAGCTAGGAGAATTTCGCCGACCTTAGCCGGCATGTCCACAGCCTGGTCATCTTCCAGAATCTTCACCGAGACACTCTCAACATGTCTGCTCAGAATGTTTTCTGACATATCGGAAATCCTTGGCACCTCTGTCGTGCCCAAATGCCTATGGGCAGGACAAAGGCGCTGCCGAGCGAGCGAAATATTAGCATGGCATTCTTTATGTTGGCAGACTGAAGGAAGAAGAAAATCGCCGAAGGTTCTGCTGTTGTGAAACATTACATACATGGGTCAAATAGGATTGCTACTAAATCAGTTCGCAAACACGATTTAACTTGGAACATTGGCCAACGTCATGCATGCCGTACCGATTCGACGAATAAAACTTACTTAAGGCCAAAATGTTTTCCGAAGTGATTGGAAAAGCCCTGCGGCGTTCCCGAATCCGGTGCCGTTTATATGGTACCGCGTGGGTCCTGCAGCCCAACACTCCCTGAGAATGTCATCATCGGCAAAATGACAGCCTATCACTGCCAACAATCCCTTCGCGAGAGACAGTACACCAAGGAGTAGCGGGTGAAATAGGGCACTCATCAATCCTCTTTCGTCTGTGTTTTAAATTTCTAAGAATTCCAACAGAAGCCCAACATCACCGGGACTCCAATCTTTGGCAATGAATTACGCAGAAAATGTGTGACTATGCTAGACAAACAAGACACAAAAAAACGAGGAAGTCGGCGTTATGCTCAAGATTGAGGGACCACTCAACAGTCATACGTAGTAGAAATCTTTCAAATTTCTGACCCTTTTCTCCGTTGCACTTATCCTGCCACACAGATACCTCACCGGTATCTTCAGTCTTATTCACGGAAACGATTTCTGGAATAAAACGTCAAGTTTTTCAATGCAGTCAACCTTTGTGCTAAGAAATGAGCACTGTCCTCTAGGCCAAATTCATTACGACTGCCGCCGATTGCGTAAAATCGGCTTTCTGGAACGTCCAAATTTTCAAGCAAGCCTGCAACCGGGCTACTGCTCGCAGCTGTAGTCCTTTCGTCTCTTCTGTAGGCGCCCAAATCTCGTCTTCTTGCTCAAGATATGGAGGAGTGACAGGCCCACGTGCGGGACCTGGTTGCTGTGCCCGGCTGCTGGCGACATGACCACATTATTCCGCTGGCGACGGAAAGTCGGTCAGGGACACGGGGCGGACGTTGCATGCCGTGAACTTGACGACAGCTGTGTTGAACATTCGTCGTGCTGGTACTGAGTCTGGGGCCGCCTCCACTGCTGCAATTACGTAGCAATCTGCCAAACATGTTGGGCTCACGCAAGGCAATTTTTCATTATAGCTGTCGAAATATTGGAGTGTTCCCATTCCCATGAACCCCCGGCCCGGTAAAGATGGATTCGCAGGCCGGCACGGCCTAGTTTAACGATCAGTGGTAGAGACCGTCAGCTCTTGACCCAATTAAAGGCATTCCCTTCTGATGACACTGGATTTAGGGGATTCCGCAATGAGTGAAGTGGGCCACAGTTTTTGAGAACACAGAAGGCTGCCACAGTTTTTGAGGGGCTGGAGAAAAGTGGAGGAGTAGCGAAAGGCTACATGACTGGCTTTCCAGCACGCAAATGAAAGATAAAATGTCCGGAATAAAAATGCAAAACCGGATACAGCAAGAGGGAAATGTGCGTTTTCAAAAAGGACAAGTAAGGTTACGGAGGTGACGAACAGAGGAACTGCAGTCAGCAGTTCCTCTGCAGCAGAGGAACAGTCCGACCTGAAACAAGGATAGCCCAAGTTAAACTGTATTGCTGGTGAATGTGCCCGTAGATCCCTCTAGGCCGGCCATGTCAAGTCAGGGATGGCAGTGTTCAAAACACGCCATGTGATCGGCCGAGCAGCACTGGATATGAATGTTGCGTCTAAGATGCAGAAGGTAAGGGACAAATACAGCGTGCCTGACGCCCAAGTAGATTAAAGTCTGCCGTCTCTATAACGTGAGCTTACGACGGAAGAGTTTCCATTCACAGCCGCGGGCAAAACATATTTTACCGTGCCCGTACAGTTATCGACTTCAGCGAAGACATTCGCGACAATAGAGAACTTAAGAACCGCTGGACATACAGAGTTCACACAATACTCAAACGAAAGCCCTTGTCACGACCGGGCGTGGCATTGGGATCACATGCCGCTGATGTCGCCGTTGGATCGTGACCTTAGATCAAAATGCGTGATACCGGTTTTTTGCCTTGATTTCGACTTTAGGGGAAAATCACGATTTCACATAAAATTTAAGACCGGTTTTTCCTTTTGGCCGTCGTCAAACACCCCGTACATAAACTTCCGAACACGGGCTTTTAAATACAAGAGGGAAATACACAGCTAAATTTTAAATACAAAAGTGGTGCACGCCAAGAAAAGGATGCAATTGTAATGGTTTGATTAGTTAGTTGCGCGTTGTTACTGATATCAGTTGCATAATACTGACGTTTGTTGCACACTTTATACTTGTTTGTATTCATATGGTAATTTATTTTGATGCTGCCACCCTCCGCATCAGCAACAACACGTTCGCCAGAAAACATTACGACGATAGTAAACGACAACAGAGAACTAATAGACGAGAAACAACGGCAAAGCCAATGGCAAACAAGGTGAGAAGCTGTGAAAGGAACAGTGGGTGATGTCTGTGAAAGGGTTACACGATGAGGATTCACAAATTATGGCAGGGTCACCATTTTGTGGGAGCGTCTTCAAGGATGGTCAGATGAAAATGATTCTGAAAGGGACAACTTGAGGAGGGCAAAAGGGCTGTAGACTTAAGACTTCAGAAAACATGACACTTGATGTTTTGAATATGTATATATCTTGATTTACCAATGAACGATGAGGACAAAATGTACACGATGAAATGATGAAAAATGGGCGCTTTTGAGCAGTGGCGAAAACAGGAAGACACAGAAATGCAAAATTCGTTAAAAAGGTATGCTAATGATTTTAAAAAGAAGTAATACATAAAATATGCCTTGAGTGAATGTCACAATATGGATATTTAAAGCATAACGACGACTAAAATACGACACTAATCCGTAGGTTAATAAACAAGAAAACAATGACAAACACTTAAAAGCTCCGTAACAAAAGCGAAGATTTTGAAGGTGGCAGCACCAAAATGAATTATCATCTGAATATACAAATAAATCCAAAAGCACGCAACAAACGTAAACACTACCAAACAGATAACAATTAAAAACGCGCAACTAAATAAAGCACTGCACCATCACCAGAAAAAGCAGCTGTCGCAGATTTTAACGCGGGATCAAAATCAAATTCTGACATGTGATGTCACGAGCCCTTGCCTAGTGTATTTCCGGTGTCTAGGGTTTCGTATGGATAGGTTCTGACGCTACTCAGAAGTCAGACTAGGCAAAAAATTCTACCCCAGATTCTGGCCTGAGGCGAATGCCAAACGTTAACCTATGACGGCCAATAAGTCTTGCGTAATTTATCTTTGGGGTTTTAGTTTTCGTACTGTTAAGAACCTAGCCCGTAGGGACCCCAACGTTCCGTTCGTTCCTTTCCAGTCATAGAGTACGTTCTTAGCGTATTATTCAGCAGAGCATATTAAACAGCCAGATATAAACAGTTCAGTAACCAATTGCAAAACAACCCTCCGTGCCAGCCGTGATAGAGACATCTACAAATCACCGGGCAACATGATCGAGGGCGAGAGCGCCAGCCGCAGTGCAACACCAACGCGAACCTTTTCCTTCAAAGTGACTGAAGGAAAAGGTTTCTAGATGCCCGATCGTTAAGAGCAATTTTACCTAGGAAAGAATAGACCCAGAGAATAGTCCTGGGACCGTGGCACTGGTCGCTGCAATCAACTAGCAACAAAAGAGGTACGGGTGGAATGAAGAGGAGCGTTCCTTGCCTGAATGAGTCCCAGTTTGGACTGTTTGCTTTCTGGCTTCCACGCATAAGCCAAGATGGACCATTAGCGTTGTAGTCAGAAACCGATCAGTCTTGTGTCAAGTGCTGTGTCTCGTCAGGGGTCAGTCGGTCGTCTCCCGGTCTGGGCTGACCTGCCGCCCCCGAGCCGTCCCCGGGCCGCCCCTGACCTTTCCTCGGTCGTCACCACCAGCCAATAAAGCAGCGGCATCCACGTTGCTGCGCGCACACACGCAAAGCTGTTTTCCAGAATATTCCACCTCGGCCGGGACCATAAAGGGTTGCCCTGAAACAGCCTCGATCCTACGACACTAAGTGACTGACACTGCACAGCGCGTTAGCCCACCAGGCCACCGTACCGACGAGACAGTACCACGCAGAACAGCCCAAAGGACAGAGGCACGCGTAACCGCGACCAACACCAGAGACGCGCTGGCTGTCACCAGATACCCTCAGCAGAGTGCTAGTTTTTCCCGGCTATACCAGCATTCGGCGTGATCGTTCTGACTCTTGGACCGCAACCACGCCACACGCTCCTCCACGCGGGGGCGGAGTCGCCATACTCGTCGCTGACGGACTACGCACAATGGTGCTCGACATTAAGAGTGTGGTTCCTACAGTGGAGTCCCTGTGGCTCTCTGAGGGCGCCACCAGTCGACGTACCGTGGTAGTCGGCGCCCTCTACCGGCCTCCTGGGGAGTCAGTAGCCAGAGGACTGAAGAGCATCCGAACTCAAATGGAAGCCGCGCTCGCAATGGGCAAACCCGTCTTGGCGCTGGGAGACTTCAACATCAACATCTTAAACAGAGAAAGTCCAGAAACGCGCAACTTTCATACCATGCTGGACGACCCGAACCTGGAGCAGTTGGTGGGCAAACCCACTCATCTTCATCCGACGCGTACCCTACTGGACCTGATTGTAACCAATGAAATCGGTCTCAGTAACTCGGCCAGGGTCCTAACCGAGCCCACCGCTGACCACCAGCCAGTCTTGTTATGTGCTGCGGTCCCGAGAGAGCGGTGATGGCCATTCACGTTTACCGGACGACCATGGAGACGTGTTGACTGGAATGCCCTTTCACTGGACCTGTTGGCAGCAGACTGGCAGCCAGTCCATTCCGCTAGCACCGTCGATGAGAAGGTCTCTGCGTTCACGGAGATCTGGAACGAGACGGTCCACAGACACTGTCCACTAATTACGGTGACCTCGCGAAGACCGAGTGCCCGTGGCTACGACACAATCCAGAAGTGACAACAGCGATGGAAGAAAGAACTGAAGCTCGGAAGACCTGGGAGCGTCAGCGTACCCCTGAGTCGCGCCGCGCGTATCAACAGTGTCAGAACCGCGTCAAAAGCCTGCTCGCGGCCGCGCGACGCTCGTTCCTGTGCGATGGCCTTCTGAGTGACGGGCGAGGATTTTGGGACTGCCTCAAACGGTTCGGCCTACAGCCTGCCCAGAAGCCAACCGATGTCGACATAGCCGACAGAGCAGACGACCTGAACGCGCACTTCGCTGTTGTGGGCCCCCGGATCGCGGCCGAGGCAGCGCCAGTGCCTGCCGGAACGGCGGCGTCACCTGCCGGGCCTCGACCCCCCGTGTCTGTGTCGCAGCGCTCACCCTGCGCCCGGTGACGCTGCCGAAGCTATTCGCAGCTGTCTCGCGCCTGAGTCAGACCAGGGATGTTGGCACTGACGACATTCCTCTGTTTGCCTTGAAGGAATGTTTTTCTGTTATCGGGCCACACATTCTGACCATAATTAATTGCTCTATCACAACTCAAACTTTTCCTGACGCCTGGAAAACTGCCTATGTCATACCAGCGTACAATTCCGGCGACAGATCCGATCTCAACAACTTTCAACCCATCTCTATCCCACCAGTCATGTCAAAAATTACTGAAAAAGTCGTGTGCACCCAACTGTCAGAGTACTTACTTATAACATGTCTCTGTCTCTGTCTCTGCTGGTATGTCCCAGCCACAACAGTAGTGGTCATGCAGTGATGTATAACAGGTGTCTATGCTGGTATGTCCCAGTCACGACAATGTGCTCATTCACCATCCCTCGTTTGCCTTGCAGCGAAAAAAGGAGGGAGGATGCATAGCCTACTACTAGAGTCCCTCTCACCTCAATCAAGAATCCCTCTCACCTCCAATGTGTACGTACATCGCGCACTTTTTTGAAACCCCTAGACTGGCGCCAGCCTCTCCCCTTCCGACCTGTCAGACGAAGGACTGCTCAGCTCCTCAAACGGGGTAGCAGCAGCGGAAGGTTCAGTCGGTGGCGTCACCTCGGCGCCGCAGTCTCCATTAGTGTTTACAGCGGCGTCCAACAGATGTCGCCCTCCATCAGCGGAGATCAGAAGCAGCGGGTCCGCTCGGCGGCAGCGGCGGCGCGAGGGTTGAGATCCCGGCTGCGAGGACTCCATCAGTAGTAGAAGTACTCGGCGAGAGTTGCCGCGCTCCGTCAGCAGGGTCGTCCCCACCGCGCGTCGCAGGGAGCGCTCCAGCCTTGGACATGGAAAAATCTTTGAATGGCACATATCTTTTGTACGGTTCAAAGTATAGTTTACCACAATCACCCAGCTGTGGTCTTGACACTGATCCTGATTCAGCTCCTGACACTGATGGTTGCACTGATCTTGATTCGGATCCTGGCACTGATCCTGAACCAGATTTTGGCCCTGTTCAAAGTGACATAAATGAATGGGAACTCAACATACCTCAGAACCCAGTCTCTCATCTCCTAAAATCACGAAGTAAGCTTATTCCTGACCTACCGTCAGATGCACGCTCGCTCCAGAAAGTTCGTGGCGAGTTAGAACTGAAGCGACTTCCCAGTGGTGAATACTTCGATCTTGGATTAGAGAATGTTTTATGACGAATTGGAACTGGTTGGTGCCAAACCCAAGATCTCAGCAGCCCTCAATTTTGATGGACTTCCATAGTCTAAAAGCTCTGGAATTGGTTTCTGGCCAATCTCGGGCACCTCCACGACAAAGAAAAGGCAACGCCCTTCGTAACTGGATCTTTCTGGGTTGTTTGTGGTGTTGTGCTAGTTGGTTATTGGAGCTTGGGGGCGCACCGACTGCTTTGTGGTGTTTGGAATCCAAAAGATGTTGACCATTTCCCTGGGGATTTAGTTGCAGTGTAAGACCTGTCAAACGACGGATTTTGGTTTAACAATAGGAAATACACCATTGATCTTTCTGGACCACGGATAGCAGAAACTCCAGCCAGGGCGTACATAAAGCAGACAAAGGATCATGCTGGGTAATTGCCAGCGACAGATGTGAACAATAGGGGACCTATAAAGAGTCACGCATGACTTTCCCAGACACAACAGCTAAACTCCGAACAGGCAGCTCATTTTTTACACAGGAACAGCCATGTTGGGAGCCATGCGGGGCCGCGTCGTGCCACCTTAGCAGAGGTCAGAGGGTGGTGAACTTCCGGGCCAGGATCGTCTCCGGGGCTCGTAAGCGGGATTTGGTGTCGGCGACCTTGAGGGCGCCAGGCTGGCGCACCGTACGTGACATAATAGCGAGACGCAACAGCATTGGTGTCCTCCAAGCCCTGAACGACTCGCGTGCTCTGGTGGCGGTCCGGTCCCTGTTCATTCCACGTACCGCCGTGTCCCAGCATGCCACCTGGGCGTCGGCGGCCGGCGCCTTAGAGCCGCCGACTTTCTGTCTGTATGGGGTCCGCAGGGGCTTTTCGTATCGCGCGGCCTTGTCCTGGAACCACCTGCCGCTGGACGTCACCGCCTCTCGAACCTGTGGAGAGCTCGTGCGTAAACTTGACGAACTTTCCCCTATAACTTACGTGTCTGACTGCCTAGTTTTATCTGTATGAATATCGCGCATGTGCTGTACTGTAATGACTAGGATCAAGCAGTACTCCACGCGGTGGAAAAATTCGGAAACCAACTGAACTGAACCGTGTCAGACATGTGTGCTGATTTGAATGTTTTCATTGTCAAGGATGTTGCACACGAAGCATGGGTCATGAAAGTGAAAAAAATGTTGGTGTCAATTCCGCTTTGCCAGTCACTTTGATGTCAATCTCAGTAGCGCAAAAGATAGTGTTAGCGTTATCCTCCCTGGATTGTTATTTGAAACCATTTGCCGTGATGCCTAAGTTATGCCTTTGGTGTCCGCTTGGCTTAGTGGATCTTATTTTATCCGTAATATGTATTCGGCGTCTGCATCATCTCTCGAGTCGGTCTTGGAGCATTCCATTCCGGCTGCTCTCATCAGCCAAGGTTTTCTGGGAAGAATACTGAAAATGCTCAGCCATTAAAATGGATGCATTCCACAATGTCCATACGGTACTCACAGTCAGCGTTCGGCCACTGAGCTTCCGACGGGTTAAAGGCAGAGGTCGTCGGGATTCCATGTGGCTGTGCAGCACAAAAGGTCACGGAATTCGTGGCTGGCACGGCCACGTGCTACATGCTATAGAGCCGACTACTGACTGGTGCATCAGACCACGGTCCGCCCGCGTGCCAACTTTCCAAACGCCTCTTCCTGGATTTGACGACAGCATGAAACACAAACCAGCCTCGTGATATTACTCCCATATATGCCGATATTATTATTTCCGCACGCACGCCGCGTCCTGCCAGATTGAAAAGTCACACGTATCCCTCGTGGCAAGAGCGCGGAACTCTGGCTCGTGATGCAGGCCGACAACAGTAAACTATTGCAACCCCTGCGGCAAAACTCAAACCCTTCATTGAGACTCTGATGCAAGCAAACGTCGTGTGGTGCGCGCCACACCTCTGACACACTAGTGTGCACGATTGTCACCACTTCGCCTTCTGCTAGCAAAATTTTAAGTCTGCAAAAACTGCAGTTATCAAGACAAGGAAACTGCCTGATGTTGATACTGGGTATCTCCAAAGAACCTATACTGAAGAAAAGTTAAAGTCGTACGATTCATCGAAGTGTATGCTGTCTTGAACGAGACTGATGATTTCTAACGTCGACGGCATATAACCGGGTGCTCAAAAAGCGAGATGGCGATGTGGTGCAGGCCCAGTTAGTTAGTTATTGGGGCTTAGGGGCGCACCGACTGCAGGGTCATTCGGCGCCCATAACTTCTTCAAGTAGCTCCATTAAAAAGAGTCACGACGATTAATAAAATCCGACGGCGTAATATAACGCAATTATGTCAAGACAAAAAAAGTTACCTACAACAGCATACACAAAATAAAACACATGTGACTAGTAGCGTGAAAAAACCGCAGAAAAACCGACATCCAATAAAAACCGGAACAACTGTCCCGTCTCTATAAAACGAGACTCGTCACTCAGCAAATCCTGCAAAGTGCGAGGAGTCGTACTGTGGCCAAAGTGCCGCAAACGCTCTGAAGTCAAACCATTGCATGTGATCAGCACATGGTGCACAGTGAGGGGCTCACTGCAGCGGGGGCACATCCCTCTCTCTTCGCCCTTTAACAGATGGTGATGCGTTACGTATGTGTGGCCTAGGCGCAAACGGCAGAGAATAACCTCCTCTCGCCGGTTTTCGCGTGAACTTGAGGCCCAAGTTCCTAGGCGGGGTTTAATACTTTTGAGCTTATTTGGACCGAGCGCATCCCACTCACGTTGCCACAAGTCATACATATATGACGAAAACACACGATAAAAGTCCTTGGCAGGCAATGACATTCGTCGCGTCACACACATGCGTGACGCACGCTTCGCGGCTGCATCGGCTCGTTCGTTGCCAGATATCCCCACGTGGCTGGGGATCCAACAGAACGTCACTCTCTTTCCATGTCGGTCTAACGCTGTCAATCGTCTTAAAATATCCTGTATAAGGGGATGACGCGGATGGAAACACTTCAGCGCTAAAAGGCTACTCAGCGAGTCTGTAAAAAGTACGTAAAAACCATCGTCGCTTGCCTCAATGAAACACAGCGCCTTGTCGATAGCCACGAGTTCCGACGTATAAACCGATGCATGAGGTGGCAAAGTAAATGACCGAGTGTCAGGGCCACACACGAAAGCACAGCCCACACCAGCCTCCGTCCTCGATCCATCGGTGAAAGCAGTCATATGGCCATCGTAGGATGCCATGTGCTCCAGTGCTCTGCACCGTAACTCCTCCGGGGCCACGTCGCGCTTCCGGTTCTCAGCCAAAGACACGTCCACCACAGGGGACACCAGTTCCCAGGGAGGTATATCCAGATCGTAAGAACGGGCCACGGACCTCAGTCGCACACCGCTCTCAATTAACAGGTCATAGAGTCTCACACAGAAAGGAGTGGCTTTCAGAGATCGTCCGGTGCGAAAAAGGGCTATTGTGCTGGAAGAAAACACCGCCTCATATGTCGGGTGGTCGGGGAACTGAGCTAACTTGCATGCATACCGCAGCCCGAGCACCTTCCGTCGCAAAGCCAAGGGTGGCTCATTAGCTTCCACCAAGATACTAGCGGTGGGAGACGTTCTGAAGGCACCCGTAGCAATGCGCAAGGCAGAGTTGTGCACTGTGTCCAACGTACGTTTGCTGGAATCGCATGCAGAGTCATACACAAAACAAGCATAGTCCAACTTAGAGCGAATCAGGGATCTGTATAGACGGAGCAACGTCACTCTGTCCGCACCGTACGATGTACCTGCGACACACTTTAAAACGTTCAGTGATTTAAAACACTTCTCACGCAGCGATTTAAAATGGTCCCTGTACGTCAATCGTTTGTCAAATTGCAGTCCAAGAAACCGCACTACTGGCTCCGACGGAATCAGTTTCCCGTACAGTTGCACAGATAAAGCGGGACAGCCACGGCGAGAGCGGCAAAAGTGGCACGCAACTGTTTTTGACGTCGAGAAACGGAAGCCATTTGCCAGGCTCCACTTCTCCAAGCGGCCGACGGCCAGCTGCAACTGCCTCTCCATCGAGATAGCACTGGACGCCTTACACCATATTGCCAGATCGTCGACGAACAGTGACCTTCCTACAGAGCGAGGCAGTCTGTCTACCACATCGTTAATCATAATGGCAAAGAGTGTCACACTTAACACACCACCCTGAGGCACGCCGTTCACCTGCAGAAACCGGTCAGAAAAGTGCTTTCCTACACGAACACGGAAAAAACGGTCATCCAAGTAGTTCTGTAAAAAGACGCCCATACGACCACAAATACCTTGCCCAAAGGCCTTCAAGAGAATGCCGTGTCGCCACGTCGTGTCGTATGCACCCTCGATGTCAAAAAACACACCTCCCACATGACGTCGTTCCCGAAAAGCAACACGCACTGCTGTGTCTAGGGCTAAAAGGTGGTCCACAGTACTACGGTTTTTCCGGAGACCGCACTGAGCATTGTCAAACACGTTATTCTTCTCTAAAAACCAGGTCAGGCGGAGGTTAACCATCTTCTCCAAAAGTTTA
The DNA here is from genome assembly GCA_030062745.1 of Capitulum mitella. Taxonomy (NCBI): domain Eukaryota; kingdom Metazoa; phylum Arthropoda; class Thecostraca; order Pollicipedomorpha; family Pollicipedidae; genus Capitulum; species Capitulum mitella. Next base: position 6,141,952 of record CP099852.1, on the reverse strand, counting down.
CACAAGGAAGATGTCAGACATATGGGACGATAATCGAGAGGGTTTAAACCACTCTTGCCGGGCTTGCACAGTGGGATGACGATGGCCTCTCGCCAGGCCAACGGGAACTCGCCACGGGTCCAAATCGCATTGAACATAGTCAACAGTGTCTCAACCGCGCAATGTGGAAGGTGTCGAAGCATATCGTTATGCACTTCGTCTGGGCCCTCCGACACACTGCGCAGGGACGATATTGCTGACCTGAGTTCAGCCATTGTGAACACTTCGTTATACGAGTGCTGCTCAGAGGTATAAAAGTTCACAGGCGACCGCTCACAGCGAGTTTTGTGACGCACAAACTCAGGATCGGCGCCGCCACCCCGGCAGCGCTCTGCGAGGGCGCGGCCGATCTCGTTGGCAACGTCAGCAGGGTGAAACACGTCATGGCCGTGCACGCGCAGCACGGGCAGCGGCGCAGAGCAATGTCGGCCCCCTATCCTCTTGATGCGGTCCCAGACCTCCGAAGTGCGGGTGGAGCGGTTCAGGCCACCCACATACTCTCGCCATGACCGCCGTTTCGCCTCCAAGATAACACGGCGTGCCGAGGCCCTCGCTTGTCGAAAAGCGATCAAATTATCAAGTGTACTGCAACGATCGAATGCCCTGTAAGCTCGCCTGCGTGTACGAATGGCGTCTCTACACGCTTTCGTCCACCATGGCACTGGTGGGCGGCGGGGAGCACCAGATGTTTTGGGGATGCTTTGTCCGGCTGACTGCACGATCATCTCGGTAAATTCGTCCACCGACATCGGACGCTCCTCCGGCTGACGCCAACGCACGGCCAGTTCAACCTCTTCCTCAAATTGGCCCCAGTCAGCACACCGAAGCAACCACCGTGGTGGCCTTGAGCCGAGCACGGCACCGTCCTTATAGTGCAGCCATACTGGCAAGTGATCGCTTCCGCATGGGTCGTCATCCACCGACCACGTCAAGTACTGCATCATCTGTGGGCTACAAATGCTCAGGTCTAGAGCCGATGTTTGTCCGGAAGACAAAGTAAAATGTGTTTTGGCTCCAGTATTTAAAAGACATAGTGATTCGTCGTTCAACAAGCTTTCTAAAAGTCGACCACGTGTGTCGGTGTTGTCGCAACCCCAATTAGTATGGTGAGCATTAAAATCACCTAAAAGCAGGAAAGGTGCAGGCAGCTCTGCAACCAGACGCCGGAGCTCCAACGTGGGAAAAACACAACCAGGCGCCAAATACACTGAGCACAGTGTTACTTGACGGCGTCCCAAGTGCGACCTCACTGCCACAGCCTGCACATCAGCGCGCACGTCGAGCCGCTGGGTGGGAACACCATGGTGAACGGCTAGTAGGACCCCACCGTGCGCAACGGTGTCGACTGGCTCGTCGTGACGAAATATGCTGTAACCTTTGAGACTAAAACAAGTGTTTGGTGCCAGTTTTGTCTCCTGGAGGCCAACAGCAAATGGGCAACGCCGTCTCAGAAGAGCCTGCAGATCACTGGCGCTCGACCTAACACCTCTACAGTTCCACTGTAAAATGACCTGTATAAGGTCGGGTTAAAAGGGTCTTAAAACACAGCGTCCCGGGATATAAAAGAAGCATCAGCACCTGCAGGAACACTAAAACAGTCACTGCAAGTGCAAGGTTAAAGTGTTCAAAAGAAGTGGTCAGCCCTTTTGCAAGGTCATAACCCTCCCGTGACTGGACGACCTTCTGCAGAACTGCCGCGCACCTTGGCCCTGCCCCCGTCCGTCGGGGACACAGGCCAAGGCGGCGGGCGTTTTGTTGTCCGGCCCGCGGCCGGGGAGGACGACGCCGACCCACCCCGCGCCGGAGCAGGGGGAGGGCCCATGGCCGCGCCATCGCCAGACGGCGACGGATGGGCCCGGGCCGGCGCAACCGTCGGCCCCACGCCCCGGGCCGCGCGACCCGCAGCCCCCAGATCTGGAGCACCCGGGCGCACGGAGACACCCGTACTCCGCGGCGCCCCAGGACGGGAAGCCCCGCCCGAGAGCTGCGCCCCCGACGGAGCGGTCACCGGGGAACGTCTCGAGGCCGCGGCACGAGGCGGCGTGGGCGGCGCGGACGCGGGGGACGCAACAGGTCCCGGTGGAGAGCCGCTCCGCGCCGGAGAAGAGCGGGGTCCCCGACCCCGCCGGACCACGGTCCATCCACTGCCCCGGCCGACGGAACGTCCGGGGCCGTGGACACCACCGAGGTGGCGGGCGCAGGCGGCGTCGGGGACCCCAAGGACGTGGCCGGTGCAGAGGGCGCAGGTACGACGGCAAGGCCGTAATGCTTTAAAATGTTTACTAGTTGAGGCAACGTCATCACTTCAGACTGCGTCGCCGGCACAGCAGTCTTCACCTTCGCAGCGTAAGACGACTTTGGATGTGTCGCACTGTATATTTCTCTTGCCTCTCGGAAGGAGACTTTGCGAGAGCATTTTATGGTCAGGATTTCTTTTTCTCTTATATAAACAGGACATGTCCTATCGAAAGACGCATGTGGCGACTGCGTTGGTCCACAGTTGGCACAGCGCGGGGCATGACCCTCGCAAGCATCAGCAAGGTGCTCTGTTGACGCACAAACTCCACAGACAGGAGGGTTTTTACAATACGGTTTTGTGTGGCCGAAGCGCTGGCACTGGTAACAGCGCATGGGGTTTGGGATGAACGGTCGCACCTTGACCCTCAGGTATCCAACGGCTACATCAGCAGGTAGGTCAGGCCGGTTAAACGTCAGTACAATGTTATTTGTGGGACAGAGACGTCCCTCCCGTCGCACCATCATGCGACGGGCGTCCGTCACACCGAACTCGGACAGACCATCAACAATCTCCTCGTCGGCAACGTCTCTCAGATCGTAACAGTTTATAATCCCTTTTGACAAGTTCTTCATTTTGTGGGGCTCCACAGTCATATTTACCACCACATCTCGTGTCTCCGTACCGTTGCGCACACTGTATGCGAACGTTGTCGCTGTCAAGGCTTTTTCAGCTTCTTCACTTTTCACAAATTCGACCTCTAGGGAGCCGTCTCTCAGTTTGTCACATCTGATAATTTGTCCCAAACGGTCGCAGCCGTTACGGCGATGAAAAGGCGACAACGAAGCGAGGGCCTTATCTTTTCCTCGGAAAATCAATACTCGAGCCCCACGGATTTCCGTTCCTCGGCAGGAGGCAGGGGGACGACTGGTCCGCCCCTCGCAGGGGTGGGAGATGTCTGAGCGTAGAGTTTGGTTAGAGTTTGCCATAAGTGAGATTTGTAATTTCGGCACCAGGGCTCCCCACCCACCTCGGAGCCCAACTGGGGGACGCCCGGCCCTACAAAAAAGGGACGCGGGACGCCAGGGCTACCCCGGTGCTATACGGGACAGGCGGCGCCTTCTGCCCGGCCAGGTGCAACCGGCGAGACCCCTCCCCGTCCTGACCGGGTTCCAGCGCTGCCCACCCCTTGACCCCAGCCGGCCGGGCCGAACGAACCCGAACAAAGCCGGGCTCGACGGCCCGAGGCGACCAGCCACTTGGTCCACATGGGGCCATACGGACCCGCCCGCCCCTCCCGGATATCAGGACCAAAGAGGCGTGTTGGCCCCCCGCCACAACTAGCACCGTGCGGCGAGAGGCCTCAACCTCCAGGACTCCGTCAACCCCGGGGGACGGGCCGAGGGAGCGCGGCTACTCCGATAAAACCGAGAGCTAGCGGACTGGCAGGGTTGCTAGACCTGAGCAGTCAGGGGAAGCTGAGCTGCTTGCTACCAGAGGTGAGGTGAACAAAAGGCCCGGATATGGGACAATCAGGGTCGGCGTGGGCAGGGGATGCTAGGATCGATACAGGTCAGAGGAATTCCTTGGCTGGGACCCGGGGGGTCGCCATACCCCACACCAAGTGGTGTTCCTGCGGGAGAAGCTGGGGACCGAGGGGGCGCTGCTCCCCTACACTGACCGGAGCCAGTGCCCTTCGGTGAGGCACTCTTCGTCTGGCTCCTCCCCTTTGGCCGGAAGGGGAGCTCCACGAGCAACCCCGACCGCCCGCTGGATCACTGGAGCACACAATCCCCCCCACCACGGAAAGGTGGTGCCCCATCGGGGGGGGTGGTGCAGGCCCAGGTGTAAAACTGGGAAATCTTTGGTATGGCAACGTACAGGGTGTTGGGAGTATGGCAAAACAAAAGAAATGGCTGTGTGGTGTTTTAGAGTATATACGGTCTCTTGATCACAAGCAACCTACCCTTTCCTGGCATTAAACTTTTGTTTTAAAAACGTATCCGCAGATCGCAGGTCTCTACCTCTTAGAGCGTTGGCGGCTTGTTCCTTCGTTCCAGGAAAAGATACGAGGACAATTTATTGTACTGAAATTACTATGGGTTGCCCGAAGAAGTTCTTCTACCGAAATTAATATCACTAACGCTTTGTCGGACATGTACTGGGATCCCAATGGAATGCAGATTTTCATCGTTTTTCGACGGATTTCTAGGCTGACCAGGACTGGGCAACTGGTAAGACAGGGCACCGCTTTGGTCCAGATCAGCCCCGGCCAAAGTTTTCCATACTATATCAAAAAAGAACCTGAAACATACCAAAATCAGGGGTTTAGATTAGAACCGGAATATTATACCAAAATGTGGTATCGCCAGACTAGCGGCATCTGTGATGTGGCTGTTGAGATAGTCAAGAACATAGCGGTGTTTCCAAGGCTTGAGACTGTGAATATCGTTCATGTAGCGTTGTGGGTTCATTATCTTGTTGATTATTCGTGTTTTCGGGCGCGCCGACTACTGAGGTCATTTTGCGCCCATAACGAGGTTGCTTTATCTAACTAGTGTGGTGTGTAAATAGCCTCGAGGTCAGCATCTTTAAGAAACAAAGAGCTGTTTCGATTCAAGAAAACGCGAGTTGTATCCAAGTACATCGCAGAGCGTCAGAGACGAAGCGTACTGTCCAAAGTGAAGTGAACGATCTTCAGTCAAGTGTGGACACGATACGATCACGTGGTTGACAGGAAGGCACCACATCGGTGGCAGAGAGGTCTATCAGCCCCACGCAACAGATAGCCATGGGTCGCATAAGTGTGACCGATACGCAGTCTGCACAATATTATTTCCTCTCCACTCGCCTTGCAACAGCAGGATAACCATAAACTAAGCTGGAGCGTTCTGTTTATTGTTAACTGTCGCATTCCAAGAGCGCTGCCACTTGTATAAGAAGTTCCTAATTGATGAATACAAGTTTCTGGCAGGGATTGACAGAGAACGTGTACATGGTGCCAGCGCTGCTCGCCTGGCAGCGGCATCGGCCAACTCGTTGCCCGTAATTCCCACGTGACTGGGTATCCAGCACAGGATTATTTTCTTTCCGGTCCGATCCAGTTGTGTCAGACGTAGTAAAATGCCCAGTACAAGGGACATGATGGATAAAAAGATTTGAGAGCAATTAGACTGCTAAGTGAATCCGTTAAAATCAGGTGCAGTGATTCGTCACCAACCTCGATAAAACAGAACGCCTTGGTGATTGCTATCAATTCCGATGTAAAAACCGACGCGTGTGCAGGCAACGAGAACGATCGGGTGACGGAACCGCTCACAAACGCACAACCAACACCACCTGCGGTCTTCGATTCGTTCGTGCACGTCAGTGTGTAGCCGTCATATGACGCCGTGCACTCCAGTGCCCTGGATCTCATTATATTTGGCATGCCTTCATTCTTCCTGATTTCTGTAATCGAGGTGTCTATTGAAAGTGACGTCAGATGCCAGGGAGGAGTAGACAGATGGCTTACTCGCTTCACCCCGCGAAAAGGTATTTCGCTCTCTTGCAACAAAGCTCGCATTCGGAAGCCCAAAGGCGGAGTACGCTGCTGTCGTCCACCGCAAAGGAAGCTCAATGTGGGCCGTGAAAAATGTGTCACATGTCGGGTGTAACGGGAACTCGCAACTTCCGGGCATAACGCGTGCCGAGCATTCTCCTTGTCGACAGTGGCGACTCGTGTGACTCACCCATAAGGCTAACAGTGGGTGATGTGCGGAATGCCCCTGTGATGATGCCGAGAGCGGTGTGATGGATGGTGTCTAGAATGCACTTGCTGGATTCACACGCGCCGTCATACACAGCGCACAAAACACACATAATCCAGTTTGGAGCGGACGAGTGAGCGGTATAAGAGAATTAGCGTGCTTCTGTCCGCACCATATGATGTGTGTGACACACATTTTAATATGTTCAGAGACCTCACACAGCGATCGCGTAACATTTTAAGATGTGCCTTATACGTAAGGCGGCGGTCAAAATATATCCTAAGGTATCTAGCCACAGACTCCGTTGGAATGCACTGTCCATGCAAACGGAGAGTCATTTCACCGCATCGCCGGCGGCGACCATGAGTCAGCAAGCCAAGCCCAGCGCAGCCAAACCCAGGGAACACACTTCACACCTGTTGTTACGCTGACACGTAAGTACCCATGCTGGCGAGGAAATGATAACCAATCATAGCATGTATGCTCTCTTGTTTGATATGGCTCATTTGTATGTTGCCATTCCAGTTTTGTCAGAATGAAACAGCCTGAAAGAACTACACATCAGAGAAGTAGCATGGGCATACAACCATTGGACCTGTGGGAGGCCCGTAGCCCAATGTGCGTGTGCATGATCACACCGATCTTTCCTGGTCCAACGAACTTCGTGCAATGCACTTTTGGATCAAGACAAATATCGAGTGTTTGTGTGTTGCAGTGGCATTATGTTCCAAGACTCCAGCCAGTCGGTGGAGGAAAGAATCCCCATGGCGGTGCAGGACCATGATTACACGTAGGTAGCAGCATTGATTCGCTCCATACTTCTTCTCCATCCATCGCGTCGTCCCCCACCGTCAGAGCACCCCTTGGCATCGTCCGTCCGCCCGTCCGCGTCTCTGTTCTTGCATCCCACACTCGGCCGTGTCACTGTCATTCATTTGCCCGTCAGTGAGTTTCTGTGTCGTGTCTATCCGTCCGCTCTTCATCTGTCCGAGAGAGGATCGTCGATCCCGTGTGCCGGCCCATCAGGTCATGGTGCACGGGACCCCGACGCGTCAGCCAGCCCGTCAGCCACGACAGCCCCTTTAGCTGGTGTCGGAGAAGGCCTCGAACCACCAGTCCGCCTTCTCGCCAGCACACAGCAGCCTGTGCCCGGCACTCCGGCCAGCGAGTCACCGGACGCCAGCCTCCCAGACAGCATCAGCCGTAAAGCTCATCGTGGGAGTGCTGACCCTTCGGCAGCTCATCCAGGTGGTGCCGGTGCAGACGATGGGCGCCAGCGGGAGGACGCTGCCGGTCCGGAAAAAGAATCGGCGACTCCGCGTAAGCGAAAACGATCACGCAGTAAGAACATGTCGCAATTCGACGAAGAGGTGCTGAACTGCTTCAAGGTATCAAAAACGGCAACCCAAGGGCCCCCAGATGACGGTTGTGACCATTTCGGCCGTGACGTGGCCGTGGGGCTGCGCCGCCTGGATGTTAAAGCGAGATATGGAGCCAAAATCAATATCTTGCAGGTGTTGGCGGAGACGGAATTCCCGTGAATGCTTTGTTCGCGGACGCTACCATCCAGCTCCCCGCCCCTCGCAGCGTTTTATCCGGCGTCGCCTTGCCATGTGCCTTCTTTACAGCTGTTGTAAGGCTAAGAAGTAAGTCATGTTTGTACTCAAAAAGTGCGGTTTATATTAATAAACCTTCGTCAGTGATTTGAAGTCTGCAAACATTTCATCACTCGGCCACCGTCATCCACGCCTGAAGCTTATGAGAACAGAGATTTTGCAATATCTCCATAGCACAGTTCCATCATTATCTTGCAGTCACCTGCGTACGGTGGGATGGCGACAAACAGAAACTAATTGATACAAAGTACGACAAAGCTCATGACAGGCAACCGAACAACAATGTGGGCTTGTGCACGTGATTTCTACCAAAAAATGGAAGGGCGAACAGCGCTTCAGGCACCGCACAGCTGCGGGCGTGCAAAAATCGTGCCCGAGGCGACGATTCACTGGGTGCATGGCCGCCTCGGGTACGGTGTTTGTCGTCGTCGACTGCAGTCGAACGGGCCGATCTTCGGGCGTTGGTCGCAGTGGCCGGTGGCGACGTATCTCCGGCGGTTCACTGGGTTCCTCTGCGGACCACAGCTTCCTGCCAGGGAACTTGGCCTGGGGGGGGGGGACACGAAGCAGTCCGCGAATCGGTCTCTCGTGCGGCCGGCATCGGCTGTGTCACTATTGGCGCTCATGCGCACCACCTCCCGAAGGCCGCCGCCGAGATCCCGCTGCCGCCAGGCTCATTGACGGAGACGACCTGTTGCGTCTTCTCAGTCCACGTCGCCGGCAGCGACGTAGCGGCGGTCATTCGAGGTTCCATCCCGTTTTCTTACGAAGCTATGGAGTACCCAAGCGCTCTTCACGACAGCATCCACAGTCTCCATTTTGGCGTTGATGGGTTGACGGAATATGCGCCACCTGGACAGCAGAATGTCGAACGAATTTTCCACTAATGTTCCAGAATTAGTGCAATGGTTGGGCGTTCTAGGTGCTTTTTGTCAGCAGGCTGACGAAAAGCTTAACCATGACATAGCGGCAGGATAATTACGGTGTTCCAACTACAAAGATGGGCCGCGTCAGGTCATTCAAAGGCAGTGCAGGAAAACGTTGTACCGTACCCGTTAGCGGGTACGATACGGCGCTTTCCTGTGTTTTCCAGCGTTACCCGCTAGCTGGTACGTTGTAGCGTTTTCCTGTGTAGTAGTTTTCACAGATGTGACGTTCGTTTGACTCGTGCCAATACATGCTGCTTTGCTGCATGCATACATGCAGCAGAACTGCATACAGCTTTGCTGTATGCAGTTCTTTCATGCAAATTGGCCTCTTAAGTACCAACGCTACGGCCACAACGAGTAGTGCATGTTATAGCGAAACCTTTGTTCTACTTGGGACCAGGCGTCGAATATTAGCTTTCCAGGTTAGTTAGTAACTATACCGCTTACACCGCGATTTCAGGCAAATTTCCCTATGGCGACCTTACGCTTAGGGCCCGACCGGAACGCCAAATGAGCAGCTCGGTCCGTAACGTACTGCAGGCATCATAAGGTGATAGCCTGGCAAACACCTCCTGAAGCCTTTCTTACACTTCAGTGTTTTGTTATTGGAAACAATACTCTGATTCATGGCTCATCCAAATGCACTTACCTAGTAGTCAGAGGTCCAGCAGGTGGAACTGACATCCTGTAGTTGGTGTTCTGCCTCTCAAGTCGTGGTGTGAAGTACACCAACAGCTTATCAAAGCGTTCTGGGATCATTCGGTATCCACAATGAAAGGTTACGGGGTCCGCTCCAAACTGGCAATGGACTGGTACTCGCCATACTCCTGCCTCTGCAAAAGTGACTGCCTGATCCAAGATGATCGTCTTAAGCAGAATGGTGGCTTGCTAGTAAATCCAACATCAACAACTCATTGTCATCCATACTTCTGACTGTCTCGACCCTGAGGTCTTGGAAACGACACAAATTTAATGCCTGCCAGGAGAGGTAATGCATTTATATTTTTAACAGTTATACAGTCAGGAGATGTTATACAGTTAATACAGGATATATTCCTCCTTATGATTCCCACAGATAGGCAAATACCAGCAGTTTATCATCGCAGTTTGTGTCCTCATTAGACGCCAGTCTAAAAACGTATCGGATGCGTCGCTAATGGCGATTTCTTAAAAAGCTCCCATACAGAACTGCGCTGCCAACGTTCAGCCTCTGGGTACGCACTAGTCTGCGTTAATTCTGACGCAGGAATTACGCACCGTTTTTTGACGCAGCCGCATGCTTCGCCGCATACACGCAGCCGGCGTGAATCCTCCTTTACTATGAAGCAACCATGTTCCTGCTATCGACATCTGTTTGTGCATCAATAAGCGGCTGGCGTAATAGGCAAGCCATCAGGGCTGTGTCAGGTGTGTCACGTACTGAAATGTAGTGAACGCTTCCATGAATGTCAGAGACGTGTGGGCTGTAAAAGTGTTTACTATTGCTTAATACGTTTGTAATAATGACCAATGGCCAGTGTACATCGTTGTGAATAACTCAGTCAAAAATCGCATGCCTATTTGGGAAATGACTGGTGTTATGCACTACGTAAATCCACTGCTTAATGATGTAAATTGTTTTACCACAAATTTATGAGTTGATTGTGCTACTGCAACGTCTGGCTTTCGCACGCATCAAGTAGTAGCACTAGTTGCACTGACTGTCATGTATGCGTATTGGTGTGTTGTACAAGCACACAAGGCATACTAAGACAAAATCTTGTTAGTGGGCCTGAGGTATCATGTGCACTTTTTGGAACTCTCAGAGATAAAGTACCATCCCGAGCCCAAATTTAACTTGATATGCACAGTTCTCACCAGTGTGGCCAAATTCATTTTGCATTGGGTGTCAAGGTATACCTACAAATTGAATGTTGTAAATATTTCAGTGGTCATTGCAAAATAAAGTTTGTCAACCCACACCATGTTCCAAAGTTCACTTTTTGGTCAAGTGTGTAGATTTAAACATTGCCAGCGGATGTCAAAAACATCAGGAACGATGCATTATCACTGAATTCTGGAATGTATAGATGGAACATGAAGGTATGGGCACATACGGCTGCCAAAAGGATGCTCAGGTGTAATTATTTCCACAACTGAGATGTATCTATTTTTGTATGATTGTAGCACACGTATCTATTTAGTGTCCATTTTTCGTTTATAACTGATAAGATATTCATACCAAATCTAGTTTTTGTGGTATCTGAATGTTTTCCCATCATAATCATCACATCATAATCATGACAAAGTCAGACTACTTTTCCAAATCTAAATCATGTATGTGTTCGCAGTCGTCATTTAGAACATTCCGGAACTGTTTGTGGCTACTTAGCAGTAAATTCATTTTGGTACGCTGGATGTACGCTAAATTTTGCATGCCATGCTGATGAGCTTGGAAGACAGGAATTATGGACACTTCAGCGGAATTGCTACTGCTGTCTGGGGGAATACGCTGTGGAATCAGCAGCATGAAAGCCCGAATATACATATCAGCAGTGTTAAAGTAAACAGTATAAAGATGTCCACAGTAAATACTCCCATTGTTATGTTTTGAATATAAACCGCTTGGTAATGATTCATTAGGCCACCATTTTACCTTTCACTGATCATGAATTAAAACTTTAAGTATGGTCGTTATGATGCATTTTTCAACAAACTGCTTTTGATGTATGAATTGTTAATTATTGACTGATGTTCATTTACTTCCAGCTTTATTTCAGTACTAAAAAATATAAATATAAAGATGTTCTGAAAGCATTTCGTACAGTCTGTTCCTTTTCCAGACGAATGGCATACCCACCAGAACATTTTACGGGCCAAGTAGGAGGCAACAATGCAGACATTCTACGCACGGATTCGTTGCTGACATAAGAAGGAAACAGAGCTTCGAAAGCCTCCGGTATCCCCATTCAGAAAAGCCCACTCAGACTATTCGCATTCCCATTCTCACCAAGGACAGGTCTTCCTTTGGGCAGTTGTGCACTGTTGATGAGTTGCTGCAACTGGGGACTGTTTATGACCCCAACTGGAAAGTGAGGTATGTTAGCAGCGAGGCAGATCACAATGTTTTACTGAAGTCCTGTATGAAGGTAAGAAAAAAGTGATAGAGATCATTGTTGTACTGGAGTTCTGTACGAAGGCGCGAAAAATCAGGTGCGACGACTGCTTTGTACCTGGCATGTCCGATGGGTACGTCAAGGTCAAAAGACATCATGGATGGGAGCTCGTTGTGAAAATAACTAGGACCAGGCGAGTTGGCGCACCAGATGGTGATCTGTGAAACCTGTATAGACCCTGGTGAGTGACGAGCTGACGAGCCCCGGGCTTGAAAAAGCTTTGTAAAGTACGTTTGGTGTAGATAGTAAGATTTATTAGATAGGCTCTATGTTCATAAGTGTTATTTGTGTGAAGTATTAATGTACATATAGCGTGACATTTCCCTGTAGCATTGTACGTACTCACACCGGCCCTGGTTGTCACCAGACCCGTTGTATGGAAGTAATGCCTGCCAGTTACACAACCCAGAAAAACGTAGTTTGCTTTAACAAGAAGTATCTTTCGTGTACTGGTATGTGTAAAAAAATCTGACTTAGTTGGCGTGTCCCGTGATACTGCTGAACGGCTTTGTCGCGATGATCATGCAGTAACCTTCAATTCTCACCAATTAAATGCCTTGCGAGGGAGCCTGTGCAAGCTAAAGACTTAGTATAATACAGCCCATACAGGTGGCAGCAATAAAGAAAGGCTGCACAAGGAAGCTGCTGGTGAGATTGTTAGTGTTCATGTGACGTACCATGCCTGTTCATCAAGTGAAGATGGGCAAAGCGCTCGGCCCGAGCAATCAGGACCAGCTGCCGCCAGCCGCACTGGACCTGGACATCCAGAGGCAGCTGCCGCCGGGGCCTTCCGGCAGTGCCGGCTGCTGCCGGCCGCCCTGGACCTGGCCACCCAGCAGCAGCTGCCGCCGGGAGCTCCCGACAACCAGGATCAGATGTCGCCGTCAGATCGGCCCACGCGACCGGGAGCTGCCTCCGGCTCCTCCCGGCAACTTGGACCAGTGCCATCGGCCGCTCCTGCCTCGTGGGACAGGAATCAGGTGTTGCTGCCAGGTCCCCTATATAACCTGAATCTGAAAGGATGTATACGGACCACCATAAGCGCCGAAAATGAAAGCAAACGGAAGCCATAGCTACTGAATATGGACTGAAATCAGCCACGGCACCATCAGGTCCATCACCCATTCAAGTACTGAAAGTTCTCGACGACAATAACATCGTTCTGTCGAAATATCATAAGCTGGTAAGGCAGACGTCATCTCCACCCAGCAGATAAGCAATCATCCAAGAACGCCGACGATACGAACCTAAACGCTTTTTAGTGTTCGATCAGGTGCAAGATCGGATGCGTCCGAAGCATGCAGTTAACATACAAAGACAGCGTACGTCGTTGTTGCCACTTCTTCGTATTACTTCATGTGTGTTGATGTAATATTGCCGGGGATGTACGTCATGAGAGTTTGAGACCTAGACTTGGTTCTAAACGTTCTTGCCACAGGATTATCACAGTAGTTTTGTCACTTGCAGCACATGACGCAAGGACCGGGGACCACGCGAAATGTTTTAATGTGATGACATGGCTGCCGAAACATACCATATGGCATTTTTTCAGACTGAATGTTCAATTTCACATGGAAGAAAAGGAAAACGGATGCATCAGGCGCAAGATTACAGACGTAAAAACATTGCGCCCATCACTTAAAAAGGGATCAAACGGGACTGGGCGATTCAAAACATCAGTTGTCTCTTTGTTAGTCAGAATGGGTATGTTTCTTCGTCAGCTGATAATGGAATCAGAATATGTTATCACAGTTTGGTAGCGATGTACTGTCCCGCTTCATGGTCCCTGTAATAATTCAGATTAGTGCACTTTACGGGAGGACATCCCATGACACATTCTCGTTTACTTAAATGCCGTTTGGGACTGAGGACTGTTGGAGATCGAAGTTTTAGTACAAATCCCCTACTGAAATTTATTTGCGTCAGAAATAAGTCATATACATATCTGTTTTTTCAGGAGATGGAGTTAGAGTGGGAAAGTTTATGGGTTTTGTAAACCTGTCAGTCAGCGCTGTTAGCTAATGCGCTTCGACGCTTTACCGCACGCAGAGGTCAGGTGCAGACGCTTACGTCAAACAGAGGCACCAATTTCGTAGCCACTGAGCGTGAACTCGGAGACGTCATCGAACAGTGGAACAAAAATCAGGTGCACGAGGCCATGCTCCAGAAGGTTTAGTGGATGTTCAACCCACCTCACGGGTACCACTTCGGTAGTGTATGGGAAAGGCAAATACGAACTGTTCGAAAAATCCTGAATGCGCTTCTCCGTGAACAGACCCTGACTGATGACTAGTTAAGAAATTTGCTGTGCGAGGTAGAGGCTATTATCAACAATCGGCCACTGCCGTGTGTTTCGGACGACCAAGCTGATCTATTTCTATTTCAAGGTCTATTTCATGCGACAGACGCTTCAAGCAGAAAACGATCGAAGCAAGTCCAATACCTAGCAGACCTTTTCTGGAAGAGATGGAGGAGAGAATGTCTTCCTCTGCTGCAGAAGAGAAGCAAGTGGCTGCGGCCATCACGGAATCTTTTTGGAGACATCGTCATCTTGGTCGAAGAGAACGCACCGAGACGTCACTGGCACCTGGGTAGGGTTGTCGAGGTTTCTATTAGCTCCGACAGTCTGGTCCGCAGCGCTGGAGTTCTTTGCTGTTGTTGTTTATTGGTGTTTTCGGGCGCCGACTACTGAGGTCATTTTGCGCCCATCACGAGGTTGTTTTTCCTCACTAGTGAGGTGTACAAACAGCCTCGCAATCAGCGTCTTTAAGACACAAAAAGGCTGCTTGTCAAAAGCCGCTGCAACGTACATGCCACCATCAAAGACGGGTTGGTCGGCACTACGCTTCTCTATCGCCAACAAACGAGGCGTGACTCCATGTTTTCGTTGCAGCAAACTGTCACCCAAAACTACAGTTGGTTGGCTGGTTATTAGGGTTTAGGGGCGCACCAAAACTACAGGTGAGCGATCCTGTGTGCTGGCCAACAGTGGCTGCAATGTAAACGGCACCAACATAGACGGTTGGTCGGCACTACACTTCTCTATCACCAACAAACACATGATGTGACTCCATGTTTTGGTTAAAGCAAGCTGTGACCCCAAACTACAGGTGAGATATCCTGTATGCTGGCCAACAGTGGCTGCAATGTAAACGGCACCAACATAGACGGTTGGTCGGCACTACACTTCTCTGTGGCCAATAAATACGAGCATTCCGTCCATGTTTTGATCACAGAAAGCTGTCACCCCAAGTTACAGGTGAAACATCCTGTGTGCTTGCCAGTAATGCCTGCAATGTAAACATCACCTAAACAGACGGGCTGTCAGCCTCACTCTCAGTCGCCAACAAATATGACGACCGCGTTCGTGTTTCGATGGCAGAAGACGGCAGCCCAAAACTACAGGTCAGAAGTTCTGGGCGCATTCGGAGCTGGGTTAACGAATTATGTCATTACAGGAGCACGCAATGACTTTAACCTGGCAGTGACGCCAGCATTCAAAGTCTAAACTGTAGCAACGGCCCAACGGCCGATAGCTTTGTACCGCCGTAGCCGCTACGCGATTTGCGTCACTCCACGATTTGTGCCACGATTTGTGCAACGTTTTTAGTCTCATGTCACATCGCTGTCACTGCGTGATCATGACGCATATGTGCATTAATGTCCTACGCTTACCTCATCAGCCCACAGGCCAGTCAGCTCAATTCTCTTTTATAGTTGATACAGGACCAGCATAGAGACATGTGCCAGACGGCCAACCACGCACTGATCACGGGTTCACATCCTGCCCTCCTCCCCAAAAGCTTTTAGAACCTTCCAAAGGACTTAGCCTATCACAACTCACCACTACACAAAACGTAAATTACTTTTTCACCATCACGTCACACTTCTTACGTCACACCCCGACCAGGCATACAAGCCGTAACGTACAAGCCCGAGACCCCCGCAATCAGTCATTCGGGATTCACTCATACTGGATCGCCCGATCGGCCAGCCATCGCCGACACTGCTGCTCTGCTCTGCTCTGACTCCCTCTTCATGGTCGTGAGGAATTCGCCACTTCGGTTATCTTCCAAATTCACAAGGATCGAGGTCCTACCGCTAGACTACGCTGTACTACGCTGAACTATGCTGTTCTCCGCCGCTCTCTGCTGTCCGTCGTTCTGCTGTCCGCAATACACCTGCCCATCCGAATGTCGAGCGTCTCGCAGGCGGGAAACAAGACAGTCATTACCATCCGGACGACGACAGCAGATCGGAGCGAAAGCGGAACGTTACAATGGTGCCGTGAGGACCCGGATACAACCAAGTGGGAAATAGAGGTGAGCCAACAACAACCAGAGCAAGGACTGACCATTGTCCTGAATCTCGGAGCAGCCCCGACGCTTTCTGCTGACGCCAACAGGTGCGCCTGTGTCTGCACCTGTCATCACCGGACGGACAGCCGAGACTCACGCCGAGTAGCATCGCCGGCTACATCGGAGGTACCACCAACGTCCCGGCGAAAGAAGACCACGCAGGAGACAAGGGAGCCACTGCACTGGCCGAGCTACCTGTCATCACCAGCAAACGTCGCAGGTACCAGCAAACACAGCAGCCTCAGCAGTATCACTTTTGTGTCAATTGTGGGTTGGTGGTGAATGTAAATACCAAGAGCTTAACCTGTCCTTGTTTTGGCTGCCAAACGAAAATGGCTCGAGGGTGCGATAGTTGCAATATTGTGTTAAAGGAGACAAATTCAACACAGCCTCGAGGCACTTTAGAGCACAATGCTGAAGCAGATTTTTCTCCGGCCAATGCGCGGGACTGCGTGCCGACTGCCGCCACTGAGCGTGAGGGCCGCTGTACACGAACGGCTGGAAAAGCGTGGGTCGGACGCTCCTCATGGCCGGCAACAGCACGACGTCGTGCGATTTGTGCCAAACACCTGTACGGGCGTGAACTACACAGACGACGACGGTCACGTTCCACTCCACATCTCCGCCGACATGTATTAAATGTCTCCGACGATATTCGGGAACACCGCGTCAGACGCGTGGAGGGTCACCGATTCAATCGGCAGTCCTCCCGTGGCACGTGCACTGCATGGTGAGTATCCATGCTTTAGCGGGAATATTTTGGGTTCTGATGCTGCTGAGGACTGCACTGCTTTCTAATCCATGTCTCACTGTCACATTTTAGTTTCTCCTGTAATCAAAACTCATGATGTGGTCCCATGTCTATGAAGATGTTGCAGTGCCTTCAATAATGTCAGAGCAGTCCCTTCACCGGTGATTTCCTTGAGTCTAGTGGCGCCTGCATTCGGATATCGAGACCAAGGAGATTATGATTATGAATTAAGTACCAATTTTCCCTGCAATAAATTTCGTCCTTATTTTCTTTGAAATGGTCGGGCATATGCTCATGACATACTTCAACGTCACGTGTTCCATATGGAGTTCGAACTGAAGAAGCATCTGTGATGTGTCGTAATGGTGTCTTCCTTGCAGGGGTGAA
Organism: Capitulum mitella; assembly: GCA_030062745.1. Classification (NCBI taxonomy): domain Eukaryota; kingdom Metazoa; phylum Arthropoda; class Thecostraca; order Pollicipedomorpha; family Pollicipedidae; genus Capitulum; species Capitulum mitella. The sequence goes on along the minus strand of CP099852.1, from coordinate 6,124,732 downwards.
GCGGAAACAAAAGCGCTGCTTGTCAAAAGTCGCTGCAACGTACATGCCACCATCAAAGACGGGTTGGTCGGCACTACGCTTCTCAATCGCCAACAAACACGAGGCGTGACTCCATGTTTTGGTCGCAGCAAACTGTCACCCAAAACCACAGGTGAGCAATCCTGTGTGCTGGCCAACAGTGGCTGCAATGTAAACGGCACCAACATATACGGTTGGTCGGCACTACACTTCTCTGTGGCCAATAAATACGACGACTCCGTCCATGTTTTGATCGCCAAAGACCGTGACCCCGAGTTACATGTGAGCAATCCTGCGTGCTTCAGTAGTGCCTGCAACGTAAACATGACCAAAACAGACGGGCTGCCAGCATCACTCTCAGTCTCCAACAAATATGACCACCACGTCCGTGTTTCGATGGCAAAATACTGCAGCCCAAAACTACAGGTCAGGAGTTTTGGGCGCATTCGGAGCTGGGTTAACGAATTATATCACTACAGGAGCACGCAATGACTTTAACCTGGCAGTGACGCCAGAAAATGTGGAGCGAATTTTTAACAGCTGTCAGCGTGACGAAGCAACTGTTCTGTACGTAGCCTCACGTCTTCTGACTGGCGCGGCAGAACGTTTCTTCCGGAGAATTATGAATCAGTGCCCAAATTGGGACACCCTAATTTTGACGCATCAGGACTTTGATTCGACGAGCCCCAAGGACAACAGACGAAGCAGTACAAAATGCCATGGACGAACAAAAAGTGTACCGTGCTGTAAACTCCCTGAATGGCAAAACCCATGGACCCATGGACATTGACGCTGTGAGAAAGACAAAACCGTTGACGACCAAGCTGCAGGAGGACGTCCAGAACCTGTCGAAAGATGTAAAAGTGCTGACGGTGAAGATGCATGAAATGTACAAGAACTCTCAGCCGCCGCCATACGAAGCAAGACCACAGCAGACTCAGCAGTATCACTTTTGTGTCAATTGTGGGTTGGTGGTGGTTGTAAATACCAAGAGCTTAGCTTGTCCTTGTTTTGGGTGCCAAAAGAAAAAGGCTCGAGGGTGCGATGTTGCAATGCTGTGTTACAGGAGACAAATTTTACACAGATTCGAAAGACTTTAGAGGACAACGTTGAAGCAGACTTTTCCCCATTATATCTTGTGAAGGACACTGGTTGCCAATATCAAAGCATTGCTCAGAAGTCGTGCAGTGCCATCCAAAAATCCTCCATCATGCACGTTAAGGTATTGTATTTGTGCTGGTGTTTACTGGTCTGGGGGCCAGATTCAAAAAAGGTGTACTGATAAAAAACTCATTTGGTTTGACCTACTTATACCTCAAAGACTCGTGAACGGCCACAGGCTGCTCACGTTCTTCCCGTACTTCTGCAACTGCGAGGCATAGGTCGCCTGAACCCTGTGGTCGTCGCTGAACACCTAGATTTTTTGCCAAGGACTGTGCCATGGCCAATGCGCGGGAGTGTGTGCCAATTGTCGCCACTGAGCGTGAGCGTTGCAGTACACGAACGGCTGGAAAGCCTCGGTCGGACGGCGCTCCCCATGGCCGGCAACATTACGACGTCGTGCGATTTCTGCTAAACACCTGGACGGACGTGAACCATACAGACGACGACGGTCACGTTCCGCTCCACATATTAGCCGACATGTACGAAATGTCTCCGAGGATATTCGGGAGCGCCGCGTCAGACGCGTGGAGGGTCACCCAGTCGGTTGGCTGGTTACTGGGGCTTAGGGGCACACCGACTACAAGGTCATTCGGCGCCCATAACTTCTTTAAGTAGCTCCATTGGCAAGTCACGACTTGCCAATGGAGCTATGCTAATGCTAGTGCTAATGCTATGCTATGCTAATGCTAATGCTAGCTAATGCCAATACGCTTCTCTATCGCCAACAAACACATGATGTGACTCCATGTTTTGGTCAAAGCAAGCTGTGACCCCAAACTACAGGTGAGCAATCTTGTGTGCCGGCCAAAAGTGGCTGCAATGTAAACGGCACCAACATAAACGGTTGGTCGGCACTACACTTCTCTGTGGCCAATAAATACGAGGACTCCGTCCATGTTTTGATCACAGAAAGCTGTGACCCCAAGTTACAGGTGAGACATCCTGTGTGCTTGTCAGTAGTGCCTGCAATGTAAACATCACCAAAACAGACGGGCTGTCAGCCCCACTCTCAGTCGTCGACAAACATGAGGACCGCTTCCGTGTTTCGATGGCAGAAGACTGCAACCCCAAACTACAGATGAGGAGTTCTGGGCGCATTCGGAGATGGGTAGCAACCGCCCAACGGCCGATAGCTTTGTACCGCCGTAGCCGCTGCGTCATTTGCGTCGCTCCACGATTTGCGCCGCGATTTGTCGAATGGTCGCGATTTGTGCAACGCCTGTGATTGTGACCTCTGATTTGTGAAACTTTGTGACACACTCTACGCTGCAAACCAACTTAACGACTGCCCACCGCTTCCGGAAGACCACCCAACGCTTGCACAACGCCACATCATTGCCGGCTACCAGCAAGAGCTAGAGGATCATTGGGGCGACACGGACATCGAAGACTTCTTTTAGGGTAAACAAATTCCTTTCTTTTAGTGTACGTATACTTACGACGCCCCGACTACCTCACCCCGGACGCCAAAGGAAACAGCGCATCACCTCACCTTACGAATTCCTCTCCCCATCTAAATCAAAGTAACGTGGCTCAAAGCCACCAGCACCAGTATGTCCATCAGCAGCATGGAATTGTGGAAGAACCGTCTCGCCTCAGACAAAACATGGTTAACGCTTTCCGCAGTAGCAGTATGATTTCGGGCTGCAAACCTTTTGATGGTCAGAGCGCCGAAGGTCTCAATCAATGGATAGAAAATGTGGAGGAATTTTTAACAGCTGTTACTGTGACGAAGCAACTGTTCTGTACGTAGCCTCATGTCTTCTGACTGGCGCGGCAGAACGTTTCTTCTGGAGAATCAAGTATCAGTGCGTAAACTGGGACACCCTAAAAGATACCATGATGCAACATTTTGGAAACCTTCGCGATGTTCGAGACATTCAAAAAAAATCACGGCATTTGAAAGAAAGACAAAGAAATCATGAAAACATTCAACAGTGCGGTGAGACAATCGCTCGTTTGGCAACCGAGGCGTTTAGTGCAAACATTGGAATCCCTGTAGTGCAAAACCTACTGATTAACTCGTTCACGAACGGACTGACGGACAAACGCATCAGGACGACTTTGATTCGACCAGCCCCAAGGACAATGGACGAAGCAGTACAAAATGCCATGGACGAACAAAAAGTGTACCGCGCTGTAAACTCCCTGAATGGCAAAACCCATGGACCCATGGACATTGACGCTGTGACAAAGACAAAACCGTTGACGACCAAGCTGCAGGAGGACGTCCAGAACCTGTCGGGAGTAGGGGAGAGTGGGGAGAGTTGTATCATGGACAAGTTGTATCAGAGCGATTTGATGACTGCTGAGAACTTCAAGACCTTCCTCTTGCACTTCGTCAAGGACACGAAGTGTTCTCCTCAGCGACCTGTGCTGCTACTTCTTGACAACCACGAGAGCCACCTGGGGATCGAGGGAGTGGAGTACGCTAAGGAGAACGGGATCGTAATGTTGTCGTTCCCTCCCCATTGCTCCCATCAGCTGCAACCGCTCGACCGAAGCGTGTTCGGTCCCCTGAAGACGTACGCAGCATCAGCACAGTCCAACTGGATGCGGAACAACCGCGGCCGGACAATGACCGTCCACGACATCCCGGGTATTCTGAGGGACATATGGCCTCTGGCGTGCACAGAGAAGAACATAGTCAGCGGGTTCCAGGTCACGGGCATCATGCCGTACAACCCTGACGTGTTCACTGACGCTGACTTCAGTCCGTCTCTGGTGACCGACCGCCCGCTGCAAGAGCAGGCGGGCCCGAGCTCCACTCCGCAGCAGCAGGCGCGCTCAAGCTCCACTCCGCAGCAGCAGGCGGGCTCAAGCTCCACTCCGCAGCAGCAGGCGCGCTCAAGCTCCACTCCGCAGCAGCAGGCGGGCTCAAGCTCCACTCCGCAGCAGCAGGCTGGTTCCAGCTATGATACCAGCTTTTCGCCAAAAGACGTGCGTCCAATCCTAGGGTGTCGGTTTCTCCTAGAAAGCATAAGGCAGGACGAAAGAAGAGGAAGTCAATGGTACTCACAGACACACCGATGAAACAGATGCTGGAGGAGGAACAAAGAGCCGCAAGAGAAAGACAAATGTCAAGAAATAAAGCGAAGGCTAAAGCAAAAAAGGGGCGCGGTAAAGGTCAGGCCAAAAAGTCGAGGCCAAAGGGCAAGAAGAAACTAGACTTCTCCGATGGCGACTCCGAGGACGAAGAGGCATTCTGCTTGGTTTGTTTTGAACCGTGGGGAAACAGTCGGCCAGGAGAAAAATGGATCAGGTGTCAGGAGTGCAAACGCTGGGCGCACACGCAGTGTACTAACTCAGATGGCGTTGTATACATGTGTCACAACTGTGAGTCGGGTGATTCGGACTTTACCTACTAGCGGTGTCCAGTAGGTAAAAGGTCAAGTGAGCTTTTGATCGTGAGAACTGTAGCCCTGGCTAAAGTCTGCTGGTGTCTAGTCAAGAATTTGTACGTTTCGGCACCTTGTGTTGGCTTCTTTGTTTCAAACGGGTCACTTTTACACCTGGACGGTTGATGTTTTGTTTGCGTTTTCCGTTGCCATGAATTTCGTATTGCATTGACCATAGTTTGGTGTAATAAAATGCAAGCTGATAATCATATTTTAAATTCGTTGAAGGTTGTCTTCATGTTCATTACCGGTAGCAAGCACAGTCTCCGAAACGTGACACACTGATACAAATTACCCCACCATATGATACAACTCACCCAACCGATGGGGTAAGTTGTATCAAGTGAAAGGGTCCATTCGCCAGGCAGTAGGAGGCAGAGTAGTAAAGATTATCAAAAAATTACTTGGCACAAGGAAGTCGAAGAATGAGCTACGAGATGGTATGGAAATCACGAGGCCATCCCAAGTAGTTACGAAATTAATAAACCCGGAGTAAAAACTGATACAACCCACCCCACCCTCCCCTATATAAAGGTACTGACGGAGAAGATGCACGAAATCTGCAAAAACTCTTAACCGCCGCCATCCGAGGTAAGACCACAGCAGCCTCAACAGTATCACTACCAACTTTTTGGACAGCAACCGTACCAGCCGCGTTCATCTGTCAGACCACCGATGTGGGCGCACCAAAATCGGCCCTCACCCCGGACTGAACGTGCTCCGCCTCACAGAGAAACGTCCCGAATAGCAAGTTATCCCTGGACTGCAGATAATCGCCCCATCTGCAACTTCCGTGGCATACCGGTCCACGCCCAGCGCGTGTGCAGAAAACGTGCTGCAGCGGAACAACAGCGACCATCCGTACAGCAGAGAAACAAGATGGTTGGTTGTTTACTGGGGCTTGGGGGCGAACCGACTACAGGGTCATTTGGCGCCCATAACCTCTTTAAGTAGCTCCATTAACAAGCGTCACGATGATTACATAATCTGACGGCGTAATATAGCACAATTATGTGAAGGCAAAAAAGTTGCCTACGAGAACACACACAAAACAAAACACGTGACTAGTAGGGTGCAAACAAAACAAAAACCGATATTCGATAAAAACCGCAACAACTGTCCCGTCTCCATAAAACGAGACTCATCACCCAGCAAATCCAGTGCGAGGTGTCGCACTGTGCCCAAAGTGCCGCGAACGTTCTCAAATCAAACCATTGCATGGGATCAGCACATGGTGCGCAGTGAGAGGCTCACAGGGCAGCTCACTGTGCCCCCACAGAGAGGGGGCACATCCCTCTCTCTTCGCCCTTCAAGAGATGGTGATGCGTTACGTGTGTGTGGCCCAGACGCAAACGGCAGAAAATAACCTCCTCTCGCCGGTTTTCGCGTAAACTTGAGGCCCAAGTTACTAGGCGGGGTTTAACACTTTTAGGCTTATTCGGACCGAGCGCATCCCACTCACGCTGCCACAAGTCATACATATACGACGAAAACACACGATAAAAGTCCTTGGCAGGCAATGACATTCGTCGCGTCACACACATGCGTGACGCACGCTTCGCGGCTGCATCGGCTCGTTCGTTGCCAGATATCCCCACGTGGCTTGGGATCCAGCAGAACGTCACTCTCTTTCCACGTCGGTCTAACGCTGTCAGTCGTATTAGAATATCCTGTATAAGGGGATCGCGGGGATCAAAACACTTCAGCGCTAAAAGGCTGCTGAGCTGTAAAAAGTACGTAAAAACCATCGTCGCTGGCCCCAATAAAACAGGGCGCCTTGCCAACAGCCACAAGTTCCGACGTATACACCGATGCATGGGGTGGCCAAGTAAATGACCGAGTGTCGAGGTCACACACGAAAGCACAGCCCACACCAGTCTCGGTTTTCGATCCATCAGTGAAAGTAGTGATATGGCCATCGTAGGATGTCATTTGCTCCAGTGCTCAGCACCGTAACTCCTCCGGGGCCACGTCGCGCTTCCGGTTGTGAGCCAAATATACGTCGACCGCAGGGGACACGAGTTCCCAAGGAGGTATGTCTAGATGGTAAGAACGTGCCACAGACCTCAGTCGCACATCGCTCTCAACTAAGAGGTCATGGACCCTCACACAGAAAGGAATGGCTTTCAGAGATGGTCGGCACTACGCTTCTCTATCGCCAACAAACACATGATGTGACTCCATGTTTTGGTCAAAGCAAGCTGTGACCCCAAACTACAGGTGAGCAATCCTGTGTGCTGGCCAACAGCGGCTGCAATGTAAACGGCACCAACATAGACGGTTGGTCGGCACTACACTTCTCTGTGGCCAATAAATACGAGGACTCCGTCCATGTTTTGATCACAGAAAGCTGTGACCCCACGTTACAGGTGAGACATCCTGTGTGCTTGTCAGTAGTGCCTGCACCTGTGTGCTTGTCAGTAGTGCCTGCAATGTAAACATCACCAAACATCACCAAAACAGACGGGCTGTCAGCCTCACTCTCAGTCGCAAACACATACGACGACCGCGTTCGTGTTTCGATGGCAGAAGACTGCAACCCCAAATTACAGATGAGGAGTTTTGGGCGCATTCGGAGCTGGGTTAACGAATTATGTCACTACAGGAGCAAGCAATGACTTTAAGCTGGCAGTGACGCCAGCACTCAAAGTCTGAGCGCGCTGCGTGGCCCAAGACGACTACCACGGCCGTGACGCAGGCAAGAACGGGCGGCCACTGCTGACAGGATCGCAAATTCCTTGACGCCGTTCGTCTGGAGGGCTTCAGCACTGCCGCGGCCGCCGAGACCCGCGCTCTCCCCGTCAAGACGGCCGAGCGTCACCACAGCGCCCACGAACACCGGGACCGCACACCCCGTGTGACCCACGGGATCATCGGCACAACCTCCGACGCCGGCCACTCTGGTAAATGAATAATAACGATAATAATAACGTAAACGATAATAACGAAAAGAATGAGTCCGGCTGAGACGGCCGTCCTTCGCTGACATCAGGAGGTCCAGCAACAGCTGGTCTCGCCGATGACTGACCGGGCCGTGAAAAGTGTGACGGCCTTCCTCATGTACAAGGTCTCTTGCTACACTTCGGCTTCGCCTGAAGTCAGCGTCATTGGTACTGGCGACGCCGGCGGGAGAGGCGGGTAAGAACAAGAAAAAAAACTCCGACAGCTGATCTGGACTGCTGCCTCACAACTGAGCGGAAGGAAATGTTACCCGGTTGTTTCACAGAAGGAGGCAAAGGAACGCGTGCACTTGCTGACTCGAGTTCGTTCTTTTTGCCACAGGAGGGAAGGAAATATGCGTGCGCAAGTAGACTGTGTTCAGAACACCAAAGCGAAAAGAAAACACAGTGGCCGTAGACGAGAGAAAAACGCAATGGAAGCAAGTAATAAAATTACCTGGTCGAGGTCCCGCTGACCGACCTGGTGTTTCCGTTTCTTCCCAGTATCGCGCACTGGACGCCGTTCCATATGCCGGCATATCCGTCTAGTACGACCACGACATCAAACAAAAGAGGCAACAGCGAGACGAGGACACCTAGGTGTAAAAAACTCCGCGCTCTACGGTCAAAGAGAAGGGATGCTGGACAACATACTGAAGCACGACCAGAAGTTATTAAGTGGTGCCGACGATGATCTGAAGATACCAGTAGCACTAAAATTGTTCCTTAGTGTATGCATTCTGTAGTCATCACGATATCCGCAAAAGCCATTACAAAGCCCATGTACCCCGACTAAAATGTGGTGCTGTGGTTGTCTCCGGTTGCTTCACTTGCATTCTGGATCGGAAAAATAGTCCTCCTGTTGTCGACGGTCACCAACCACTACTCTACAGACAACTGCCTCATTAGGTACCCAGTCTACACGGAGGGTCACGACGTGTACACGGAGGGTCCTTCCACCAACAATGGTATGAAATCGTGAAACGAGATTAAAAGGTAGCACACCAAGCGAAACAACTGCCCATTAGCCGGTTCCTGGCGGTGCTCGGGGGTGTGGCGAAGAAGCTGTCCTTGGATGCTGCTTCGAGGCGGCAGTTCTCGGCGGCACCCCACCTTCCGCTGGGGCTGCCTGTCGCGACTGCCGGCTTCCCGCACAGCCAGCAGTCTCGCAGCATCATGGTGGAGGACGACACGACCTACTTGTACGTCCCAGCAAACGGCCCGCAGGAGGTAAGCATGGAGTACTTCCCCGAGCAGAAGCAGCTGGTCGTAAACGTTGGTGGTGACCAGCTAGACCAGCGCACTCCTGCCCGTAGCATCTGCCAACGAGTTCAGGACAGGATCAAGGACTTGGCTGAGCTGAGCTGTTCCTGTCGAGTGTACCTCAAAACGCAGGTGTGCAAACACGTGATCAGCACCTCAGTGACTTGGGCAACTGGACGTGCCTGCTGCAGCGAAGCAGGCACGCTTCCAGCATCGGTTCGTAGACATCACACAGGTTTCTGAGCCAGCTGGTGTCCTCGTCATAGAACTGGTCGCTGCTCGGCAGCAGGTGACTGAGCTACATGGTTCTCTCTGGAGTTTGTCATGAATTTCTTAGTACGTCTTTTTCAATGACGCCTCCACCCTTCGGCGTTTTTCCTGCAACACTTCTACCACGTCTTGAATCATACCTGTCCTGTTACGGCGGACGAGGAATAGACCTGCGCTGGTCAAGGAAGCCCTGTTCATTCGGTGGAAGGTGTCGATTTTGGAAAGTGAGAAGTAATTTTGATACCGTTGGCATGCCAACCTGCGGTCGTCAGGATAGTCAGGCTTCGAGCATCTCCAATCAAAAGTCATGGAGCTGGTCGTAGGCTATGGTTGCAATATGTTCAACCGTACTCCACCCGCTCACAGCACGAGCAGGCGCCTGCTCGAACCCGTCAGGAGTGCGCCCTGCCAGATAGTCTGAGATGGAATTCACGTCAAAACTGCCAGCCTTCAAAGCTGGAAACACGGGCCGCGCCCGACCCTGGAGACGTTAGAGCCAGTGAGGCAGCCTCCTGCAGGACGAATGTGGTCGGGGGGAGGGGGGAGACGGCGTCTGTGGTTCAAGCTCACCAACTGTACTGCAGGCTGCCGGTGCTTTGGTGTGAATAACTGTAATGATTTGTCGGTGTGCAAATTCTCACCCGCTTGCTCAGTGCGTTTTTTTTTTCACTCACCAAGGCAACGATGAAAGCGTTCTCCAAGGGTGTTTACCTTGCTGCGTGCGTTGATAGTGGTGATTGGGTTTTATACAGCGGTTCGGTTACTGAGGTCATTTCGCGCTGGTCACATGGACTGTCTAATCAAGAGGTTAATATACATGGTAGTAAGCGTCAACTAGGGACAATAAATGGCATCCAGCCCAGTCGTAGCTAAAACTTATTTGTTATGACACCACACTCATTGTCGGGAAATTCGCCTTTAAGCGAAGCAGGAGCCGAGGAGCGTCCAAAAAAATCTGTCTTTCTGAGCCGAACACAACGCAGTCGACAAACCTTACACTTAATAAGTTGTTACACCTCTCACGTGTGGGGACATCTTTGTCATCTACGTATCTCAGTCGAAATTTTTGTGTGCTGTAGGTATGGCCAATGCGAAAACGGGTCAGATTATTTCTTCTTTTCTAGCCATTCTGAGAGAGAACGCCCAGCCCCTGTCTTAGGCATGATAGCATTCAAGTTACCCCTACTGCTCGCTTCTCACCTCCTCTGCCACTCAACCAGCATGTAGCGTTTCGTGGGAGTATAAAAGCCACTGGCGGGGACCTAAATCGTCTCATGAGGCGGAAGCAGTGTAACGGGTTACATTTGGTTTTGAGCCAAAATACGGAACCATTTTTTTTCTTCGCCCTAATCCCGACAACGCCCATCACCTGCACTTCCAATCACCTCTACAATCTCATCTCGTCGAATCATCATCGAAGACGACGAAGGCGGCACAACTATTTTACAGAGGGCACCACCAACTGGACACCATTGTTAACGACGGCCGCCTACGCAATTCTACAAATCAGGCATCGACGTAGCCCAGCCGGCCGCTGGAGGAACAAGACCCGACAAACAGCATCGCGGAGGGGACGCTGGGCCTGACTTTCCCCGGCGCCCAGCTGCCAAAGGGATGGCCACCTGGCCGATTAATGGATTTAGCTTCAAAAATTGGCGAGACAAAACGACCCGAAATGGCCAAAAATTGCTCTCCGTCGGAAAATGGGGTCGGACAAACCGGAGATGGGACGGCCAACCGGACTTTCCCAGGCGCCCACCTGCCGGATGGTGACCATCTGCCGATGAAAACAAGCCCAGACTGCACAAGATTCAATCGAACAAAAGAAAAAAGGAATCAGTGCGTGCCAAATGTGCGCCGTCCACAGCACGCAGAGCGACGTCCCGGGGAGCTGAACGTAGGACATCCGGGAGCCAGCTACGGACAAACAGGAACCCGCCGCGGGGCCTGCAGCCTGGGGCAGGTCACTCCTCCGAACTAGTCCCGGCAGGAGAAGAAGCTCAGTTGTGCGCTGGCAAGCAGCAGAAGGAGTCATCCCTGCTCTGCAGCCGTCCGACACGTCGCGCCGTCTGCGAGCTGGGCAAGCGGCCGGAGAAGTCCCCTGCTCTGCAGCCGTCCAGACGTCGCGCCGTCGGGGAGCACCTCTCCAGTCACCATCCAGGACGATGTGAGTGTCCACGCCCGCTTTGATCCCCTGTCAGCCTGCACTTTTTAACTTAGTTGAGAGTAATTACGCCAAAAAATGTAAGGGAAACCGGCATACCCATGGGGGGGGGGGGGCGAGTCAAGGACGTAGGAATTCCTTCCAGTCCGTCCCAGGCAGGGCACGGAAGTGTGTGTAATGTGAGTGTAATGTAGGGTGTGTTGTAGGATGTGCAGGTAGGATGTGTAAGTGGGATGTAGTTAAGAACCTGGAATTCGTGTTACTTTGGTGTTAATTAAACGTGTAAATAAAACGCAGATTGAATGTTACATCGGAGACATATCATCGCGATTTCGGAATGACTGACAGCGGAAGCCCGCCATGAGCAACAGATAACCATTATTGTGCAAAGACTCAAGGTAAAATGTGAACGTAACGTTGAAGGTGAAGATGAACCATACATGCATGTAAAGGAGGTGAAACATGACGAGCAGATGTTCAAAGTACGCACAACGAAAGTCCTTAAGGTTGTAGCTGAGTCAAAAGTGCTCCAGGAAGATGCGACTTACAAAGTAAATTGGTAGGGCTATCCTGCAACTGCAACTGGGGTCGCTGACGCAGACAACCACTTTCTCCCATACATGGTGAGCGTCCTTTCTTCGGGGACAGTGCTGACAATGCATTTGTGCTGAAGGTGCTGAAAGATGGTGCCTCGCTGCGAGGGAAGCTGTGCGCCATGGCGCCAGGGACCACTCCTGCAACAACATAGGTGTTTCCAGACGCTGTGAGGAGTGTGCTGGCTTCAGCTGAAGCAAGCTGTCGGCGAAACGTCTCGGAAAGAGCCTGGTGAAGCCCGGAAAGCACTTCCGCACGACCTGGCCAGCCCGCAGCTGTCGTTCAACAGCGACCAGCTTTGGCACGCAACCGACCTCATGCTGCAGAAGCGAAGGGGAAGATGGTCAAAGTCTGGCTCACCTGAACACCTCAGAAACACGATCCTGGGGAAAGCCACGCCTTCTATGAAGGTGTCCACCATGGCTCCCCATGCACCAACGATGGAATGGAAGCCGCAAATGGTGTGATGAAGCGCATGCTCATCTTCCGGGAACGGTTCCCTTCGAACCAGTTCCTCAGGCAGATGGTGAACATCGCCAAGAGCTGGTCGCTGGACCTGGGGATCAGAAAAAGGGACCTGTAATGCTCCGGAGCTATCCCTGTCCGAGCTTCGGCTGCACATCGGTGCCTGCACAGTGCCAAAGAGATCACTGACCGTCGGAGAGCTTCTGTTCGTTCCGGCGGGGAAAATCAGTACGCTGGATACAAGTGTCGTCACAGCCCAAGCAGGCAGCGCTTTGGAATGTGGAGCGACGGACTTTGACGGAATGATGGCGCTCAGACACTGTATACATCACGTGCATGCCAACAGCCGGCAAGAGGTGAGGAACTTCACGCGCCCATGTCAGAGATCCTTAATACGCAACGTGTGTAAGCATGTGTACGGGTTAGGGAGACTCCGGGACCTGGTGCGGATCCCAGCCGCGACCCGGCGCAGACGGAGACAAAAACGCCCGAGGGGCCGGCTGTGTTCTGGCACGCCAAACGTGCGCTGCACCAGCAGCCAGAGGCCTAGTGTGGGCCGCTGTGCACGCTGTGGACGAATCGCCGAGGTATGAAAGCTGACTGCGCTGTCGGCATCGGACGGGTGTTTGTCGTGTGTGTGGCAGTCTCTGCGTGTCGGCACTACGCCTCCGCCCTACCCTTCATCTCGTGTCCCAGGAGGCAGCAGTGGCACCAAAGGCCTGCGCTTGGGGAAGACTGCGAAGAGAAACGTGAAAGGGGACGGCGTGTTGTATAATGATGCCATGAAATATCATTGTCGTTAAATGTCTTCTTTCCATCCTTTCTTTGCAGCTTGTGTGGAAAGAACTGCTCGAAAGTGTATTTTGCTGGGCATATTGCGGAAAGTCAAACATCGTTCACCGAACTGACATATGCATTCAAACTGTTTCGCACCAGAATTTCATCACAAGTTGAAGTAAACGCGTATTTTCTCCTATTTCATTATCATGAGACAAGAGGCGTCCCTAAGATTTCACGCCGGGAGAGCGGGAGGGGGGGAAGGTGGTGGCCAGGGTGGGCACAGCACATAACGCAGTCCGTGTGATGTGCTGCGTGTGTGTCATGCGTGTGATGTACGGTTCTCCACAAAAGTAACGGTAGGTATGAGGCTCCTTGACAATATGGAGTGTATTCCCCGAGCTGTGGATAACAAATCGTCACAAGAACACAGCATGGTAGGTGACAATGCTTCGCATCATTCTATACAGATGCGTTCATCTGCTTTCTCTTAGTATCGCTAAGTTTTCCAAAATATTTTTTGCTTCATTCGGCAGAGCTTCCACCGCTTCCTGCTGGGTGCGTCCCTGCCAGGTACCACCCTTCGATGACAGGTGGCCGGTTGTGTCGGAAGCAAGGTTTAGAGGCTGCCTTGCGTAGTAGATCGGACGGCTGTTAACACGCCGACCAATGAGAGGATGCGTTTCGAGGGCCGTAAGAGGGAGGAGGGGACCAGCTTCCCATTGGCGCAGTGGCTAGATTCCGAGCAATTTGACCAACAAGTCACGCATTGCGCAGCGTTCTTGGTTGGCCAAGTGGTATTATCGTTTAACTTGAAATGGGTGGTGTGGAATCGCGAGTTCGCGCCCCTGGACAGCCGTTTTGTTTCTTCCTTTTCTATTCTCATTCCTTGACACATAGGTTGCACGGGAACAATGGAAAGCAGACTTTGTCTGGAACATATGCGTTGCACAACATGATGATATCAAGCGACTGGAAATAACCCATCAACAATAAATAATGGTGTCAACATTGGGGAAGCCATTACGCCCATCCTAATCTAAACCGTTAGTGAGCGATATTTTCAATTAGGATGTCATGAAACCGCATTCAGGCTTCGACGGAGAGACAGAGTTCTAACGCCCAGCAGGCCGTTAAAATATTAAAGTCTTGCGAAATGCCCGTAAAGTTAAGAACGCTGGACACACCCGATATCTTTCTCGGTATTACTTTATGTGTAAATATTCTTGATCAACAACTTGTTTTATGTTTTTGACACACGCAGTGGAGGACCTCTGAAAATTACATGCAATGGAGGAAAGCCGCGAAATCTTCCACTCCCTCCACCCACCCCCCAAAATCCAGAAACCTTGCTAGTGGTATGAAACTTCCAGAGTGAGTAAAAAGCTGTGGGCAACTAAATCTGTCGAAATTTCGTGGCCCTAGGGCAACTTCTTCGAGGTCAGATCTCCGAGGTTAAATGTTCAAAATTCCATCGATTTAGCAGTTTTTGTGAATTCCTCCAGGACGATAACCATAGTTGATCGAAAGTATGCCAAAATCAGACTTATTCTGATTTCAAGGATGATCCACGATGGCTAACAGATTAAAGCATTTCACTTCAATTTGCTCGTACATTATCTAGCATCACCGTTGGCAACGCATGGCCGGGTGGGGAGATCGGCTGGTTTTGTCGCTTTGCGGTTAACTTTACGGGGCCATACCTACAAAAATGTACATCTCATTTTTTTCGTTTTTGACGACTCACTAGATACGAATTTAAAGTGTGAGAAAATAGGCAAACCGCGACAAACATGAAGTCGGAGACGGAGACGGATTTGACCCGCTCCATTGGATTTCGGCCGGAGATTTCCAATGACCTTTCTCATTTTAGGCCAGCCACTGCAAGAACATTTTTCACTGTCGCCATTCTTAAGAATAGTTAATATTTCATGCTACACATATATTTACGTTACATCAAACCAACTATTCTTGTCGATCTTGATCACCTCCTCCCCTCGATCTTCGACCAGCAAGAATAATCTGGCCCTTGCCCCCCTCCCCCTTATGAAACCTTCCTACGACTCTGCAGCAATGCCATATACTACTACTATACGGTTATCTCATGACAGTACTACAAGGTCGCCCGTATCATTCGTTTCGTTGAAACGATGCATATGCCAAGGCATGCCCACAGTTATGAAATAATAAAAAATCATATTATGAGTCCACTAGTAATCTGCGAAAAAGGTTCCAACCCAGCCAAATTAAACACAAGTCGCAGTTATTGAAAGCTATCCAACAGAAGACACCGGTGACATAAGTGGATCCGTGCGATGACCACGGGGGCGGAAGTAGGCATCCCTCGCCATTTGGCCCCTAACTGAGCTAGCGCCTCGAGACAAGACGAAATCGATAGCCGTATGCCCAAGGAATCCAGTGGTAAGTTCATGCGTCGACTCCATCAGGTCAGCCAGTGATCTCCTAGGTCAGGCCAAACTTTGTGTTTGGGAGCTACAAGTCGATTTTTTTAATTCAAAACGCAACATTTAGGACCAAATAGGCCTACTTGAAGAGACCTACCAAAGTATTCGTACAAAATTTTTATCAGGAAAAGTATCCCAGTTCTAACAAGGCGCTATGATGACATTTTTTTGTATTTTGGAGTCTTTGACCAACGGTGTAATCTCCGCGTGTCTGCGGAGGCATGTCTCACGCAGTTTTCCAGAAGCGATGATTTGTCCTCCTAATGCATCAAATAGGTTCCCCGTACTGGGGACATAGTTTCTTGAACTTTGAAATCCAAGAAAAGGGATTTCAACCGTACGTTATCACGAAACGGTCGAAAAATGATTCTTACTCCCCCACCTATTATTACGTCATACTTACTCTTGGTGGACTGCAGCCAGCTTGTCAACCCCCTCGAATTTCTGAACCGTAGTTACCCATGCCTTTACATGCAGCGAGAGATGGTGAGTTCCGCTATGATTGCTGTAGTATTGATTTATTTTTTTGCAAGGAAATCCATAGAAACCTCATGGTAACTGTAGGCATTCGGGTGAATAATTCACACCGTTAACATTTTCTTTAAAAAATCTTTTTAGTCTGCTATATATTCCTTTTCAATTTAGTCCTTTTCGTTATATTTCCAGAAAAAATAATGAACAAAAATTACTAAGCAAAATATCCCGTATCCAACCGGATATCCTATATACTCAGACGTATCCGACGTATCAGACGTATCCGATATCCGGCCGGACCCCAAAAATCCCGATCCGGTGCATCCCTAGCGTTCGACAACAGCAGGAAGGCGAAAGTGAACAAGGAAGACATCAGTTCCTGGTACTGCAGTTCTCCCTTTTGCGACGGTAAAAACGATCAGACGCGGACTAAGCTGCCACGTACGCAAGCCGTGACCAAATGAACACAACATATCTGTCAATGTGCGTCCTGGCGACGTGTACACAGGGCCTTTCACCTGCACCGATCGCCGCAGGGGTGAGGTGGGGGGCCACCGTTTGCTGGACTCATCGCCTGAGCGCGATGTGAACGCTGTCGACGTCACTGCGGTGAGGGGACGGCACGAGTTCGGTGATGGAGTGGCTCGGCGGCTAGATGGCGGGGCTGGAGAAGCTGGTCGGACGGCCGCTGACCAGGGTTGTCTACATGTGCCACTGGGCAGACCTTTCCTACCGTGCACCGCTCCACAAGCTAGACGGTAAGGCGACTGGTCCAGGACATTCGTCGGCCCCACCGGCCAGATGATCACAGGCCCTGCGCACACGCGGCCGGCGGTGACCTGCCAGCCGCTGGAGTGCGCTGAGTTCCCTGCACTGCCCGCGGAGGTGGAGGCGGAGCTGAGCTCCGACCTAAACCTCCTCTACCAATGCACACAGTACACGGCAGCGGGCGACGGCAGTCCGCTGACAGGGCGAGTGCAAGGACGTCTCAACACGGAGGAGCGTCGGTGGAGCCGCCTGTCGCGCCAGACGTGGCCGCTCAGAGCCCCAGCGGCGCTGAGTTGACGACTCTGGCGCAGTACGCGCTGGCTGTGGGCGCGCATACGGTGACAAACATCACGAGCACGTGAGCTCTGCAGAACGCGTCCCGCCATCTGTCCGAACAGCTCCAGCGGCAGCGACAAGACGTGAGTGGCACCGCGCTCAGCATCGCCAAAGAAAACCTCAGCAGAAACACCCCTGTGGGGAATCCAGTGAATATCGTTCTGGGTATGCTGGGAGACGGCCCCACATCAGACCTGAGACAGTCCAGCTCGCAAAGGACGCACGGCAGCACCGCCGGCCGGCACCAATTCAAATGTTCAAGTGCCCGGAAAATCAGCGTAACTGCCAGGAGCTACACAGAGCTGGCGGACCTGCAACCGACGCGCAGACGGCAGACATCGAACCTCCGTCTGTCAGGCCTCCGACAGACGTTCAGCTTGACAGGTGTCTCCAGGTGCCACTCTGTCTGGAATCCCATGCCACACGCAATCAACAGAAAGTGCCGTCAAACTGACTACTGATGCTGCGACAGCTGTCATGGGCCCCAAACGGCAAGACGGCTACGTCACGTACAAGGTGGCGTTCAGGCAACGTTGCCACAGCCAGGTCACCATGGTTTTCTTCCAAAAAATTAATGATAAGGACGACAGTGACCGCCGTCAGTCATCTATTTGTGCTGTACATTCTCCTTTCGCAGTGTAGTTTCCTGCCGCTCATTTTGAGGTGTTTATGCGCGCTGCCGCCGCCACCACCAAGTGTTTTGGGTGCAAGTGTGCGTTTCGTTATAAACTGGCAGAGGAATTCATCATACAGTTGAAAAAGAAACCGATTTTTCTTTGCCTAGAGCAATAATGGGATCGCCATCTTTAATTTCCCATATACTTACATCAGAAGCTCCAAACAAGCTGTCATATCGACCCCAATCAATGGAGCTTATCTTTGCTACCACCAGCGCCATCTACACAGTTACAGGTGGAACTAGGCGATGCGGTCGGGATCCACCAAACATTCCCGGCAGCGATACGGGCGATTAGATTGCGGTACAAGGGTGTGGTTTGCAGTTCAACTTTTAGCTACCACCAGCGCCATCCATACAGTCAACGGTGGAACTAAGCGATGCGATCGGGATTGATCCAACATTCACGGCGGCGATATGGGCGAAAGGAATGCGGCAAAAGGGTCTGGTTTGCATCCCAGCATTAAAGCAATTAGAAACAAGTGGCCGACTTTTATCCTGCAGAATGCCACACTGCAAGGACTCTGATTCATTTCAGCTCCATATCAACTTTCTGGCCCTTAATTACACTTACAACAGGTTTGGGAAACAATTTTTGGCTATGGCAGATTCAGGATGTCAAACAAAGAGGCTGGTATGAAGAAATGTTTCAGCCTTTTTTCCCAGTTTTCTGCATGAACCCAGCCAATATCAATGTCATTACATCCTACAACAGTTTCAGTATATTAGACACCAAAAGTGGGACTGGGAAAACAAAATATAGGATAACTCTTACTTAGTGCATTAATGGTGCATTCATACAGCAAAATCACACTTCTTTTCTTATATACAAGGTAAAAAAAATAATGGCAAATGACAAATATCCCTAAATTTTCAGTCTGCCTGGTCAGAAAATAACAACATCTTGGTTTCCATACATTCATTGTCATCAAAACTACAGATGAATGAGTGGTATCACTGAATGTTCAACTTTTAAATTATGCATATTAAATTCAGTATCACATTCACTGGAAAGATTTTTGTTTGCAGGAATGCCAAAGTGGAACAATGAAAAGGAACATCAGGGAGGAGAACAGTAACTATCTTTAAGATTATTTTGACAACCTGAACCTGGCCACCAGCCACCAAAAAAACTAATAGTGCATTTTGCATTATTGCTGCTTCCAGTATTCCTGCCAAATTTCAGTACAAGAGATCATGCTAATTCACTATTCATTCATAGCTGGCAGAGCATACACACAAATTATAGCTGAACAGCACAGCATAAATGAAAATGTTATTTAATATTGGACTCTGCAGTTTGTACAGTGGAATATTGGACATCTTGTCACCATAACTGCTTTGTTTTCAATGCCTGATGGTGAAAATTCATGAAAATAATTTGTTAACAAAACTATGGCATTGACAAAATAGCTCAATTTGTCATTTTCTGACAGTTTACAATTTGATTTTATGCTAGTTTAAACCATAATGAGCCCACAACTTAAAGGCAACTACAAAGTCAGCTCATTTTCATCACATATACTGGATCAGCCAGCCCCAGAAACATCACCTCTCCCTTGGCAACTTATTCATTTAACACATGATGACTAAAAATGGAAATCCACCTAAACTTAAATGAGCAAATAGCATGCTTTGGTCACATATAGTGGCCACTGGAATGATGAAGATGCTGCATGTGTTATTTCTTTATGTTATACATTGAGCATAAACAACCATGTGCTGAACTACCAATGGCATCAACTGCTAGCACATATGCTGCAATACCATGTGATTAAAGGTCAAACATGGATTTCAAAAGCACAAAACTACCTATGGCTGCACTTGACAAATACCAGAGGCTGCACATCAACAGGCCTATGTGTTTCTAGTTAACTGCATAAAAGTGATACGAAAACTGCAAAGAAAGTGATGATTCCATACATCCTGAGGTGAGGAGCCATAAGCTCCATGTGGGATGTTCTAAAGTGCATCATTCTTTTTCATATTACACAATGTCACTCACTTCCTGCAATGTGATCTGTGTCTGAAAAAAGAGAAAAGCATTCCACCACAACACCTTTTTGAGGTTCCGCATCAAAGGAAACTACCCACAGAATTCGGAATGTTTCCACCAACGAAACAATGCTCCATAAGCGGCAACAAGTAATTATTGTCATTATTTCATATATATATATATATATATATATATATATATATGTATGTATATATAACTATAATATTTTAATGTTGGTATCCGACACCAATAAACTTACCTAAAAGACAGCTGCTCCACAATGGGTAAGTAATCTTCTACGTTCCATCAGCTCGTCACCAACGCATCCGTTTCTCTGAGCCTTATCGGCCACGAGGTACTTCGCCAACTCACCTTTCCGGCGCAGCTGTCGTTTCTCCAAGGTTTATGCACTGCAATCGACTTTCAATGGAAAATGACGTCACGATGAATGGCTCGGTAAACGATGGGACTAAACGACTGTTAAAAGCACAAGGCAATGCCAAACTTCAAACTTATTTACACTGATAGCATTAAACCTGCTTTAATTAACGCAACGTAATCAGTTAACAATGTTTTCTAGGGCAAAGTGACGTGAGGTAAGACCAGTGACCCTCGAAATCCTCAAATGTCCTGATTTGATATGGGTCCGTCGTATTATTATGGTCATAGACTTGGCTCAAGACCACAGATCCTGAAAATAAGAGCTACTCTGCGATGGTTGGTAAATTCTGGTCAGGACTGTAACGTTCTCAATGCTCTGGGGATGTCCGTGCATGGATTATCTTAGGAAATGCAAATCATGAGAAGTGTCCATCCAGTGCGGCCCCACGGCAACATCGCAAATCTTTAGCTACCTAATCAACATCTGGGATGCCGAATACTTACAAAGATCGCAAATTACACCCATGGCTGTGGAAAAATATGCATCCCATTTGCTTAGAGCATGGAATTGCCTGCAGGCAAACATGACACTTTTTGCTCCTTGAAAGGCTATACTGGAGGTTATTAACATCCGCACAATGCATTCACACACCATGCGTTCATTGATGAAGGTCTAATGGTGGCGATTGGCCCAAAAGGCCCAGAGCAGCCTTTGCCTGCAGCTCGGATCATGGCATCATCGATCACTCTCGATGGTCTTTATTGCCCTTTGCCAGACTGACCTACGACCATTAGGTTCTCATAAGGACAGGAAACTGAGATAGCCACGTCGATTTGTCAGGGTTTGAAGCTTATCAGTTAACTGGACTTGGAGCATAGCATTGCCGGCAATACTCACCAGTCTTTTAGTCCCACCGTGACCAACAACGATGTCCCTCATGTAGTACCGAGCTAAGCCGTCGCTCCTAAGGTAAGTGGCCGTCGCTTCTAAGGTAAGATTACATCACACTTCTTAGCTCGGCAAGTCTGCAAACCGACCTCGGCCGGAGCCGAGGTAACTCGCCGGCGCCGAGGTAACACGGTCGAAGCAACATGGCGGCGCCCATATCTCTGAATATGGCGTACCCGAGTTGACTCGGCCGCATCATCATGGCGACACCCATAAGCATCCGAAACACCCGCTGCGGGTTGCCATGTATCGAGAGAGAAGGAAGCTTATTTTGTATGGTGAAATGAAAAGGGTTTTCGGAACGGTTTTTTTAAAGCCCAACATTTACTGTGGCGTTATTCCGCTCAGTAATCACCGCCATTGTTCTCATTTCTGTCAGTCTTTGCATTGCATCATTGCAGCTGAGCACCAAACAGTCTCAATCCATTTTCCGTCTTGATTTATTGTGTCGACATCAACCGTACACGTAAATGCATGACTGTAAATATGCCTTTATACGTCTAAGCTCTTTGTCATGTTATCGCAATTATGTCAACCACAAGTTCCACGTGTTTTTCATCTCTTAAAATTGCGCTTGTCCATTTGTCTGCGTCGCAAACTATCCGTGTTCGGTACTGACAGTACAACCTTGATTTTTCTACATGCGTTCAGCGACCAATGCCTAATGCTAGCCCAAATATCTAGCGACATCCCCACCCACATTAAGCAGAAAAAGCTATCATACACTCACAGGCAAACAACACGCAGGAAAATTCACATCTGAAACGCCCGGAGCATGCACAGCCTCCTCCAGCAATGCCAGTGCACGAGGAACCTATGAGGTTTTGAAAGTATGGCTTCTTTAAGACTAGCATTGTCAAAATCACTATAGCTTATGTCTCTTGGACAAGCAATGTATTACTTCCTACAAAATAATCCCAAATCTCAAATGACACAGTTTTTGAGAATGGCCTGATAGCTTTGTAATCGCGTATAACCCATCAGTCAAGACTGATGCAGATACCAGAATGCCTGGAACTTAACAGCATTTAGCTACCTACAACATTCTCTCATCCAGCTGCTTGGTTCCATTCTGGAGCTACACAAAAATCACATGCTAGCGAATCCCCCACCCCTACATGGGGCGACGGTTATCTATGCCGACTGCTTCCTCAGTTTCCACTTGAGTCTCCTGGGGAGTGGTAATGAAGTGCTGGCTGCCATTCGTCACGCAGCCTTTGTCCTTGTGTGGATGATTACAGATACGCTCAACAAGAATCCAGTTGGCGATCACATTTCTTCTCCGTCAGATCTTAGCAGTTCTGGAGGTCCTTGTAGAGTTGGCTCTGTAGGAAATCAAGACAGCAATGCGAGGACCCTAGGAACACCAGAAACACGTCCGCGAGGTTACTGCAATGGTTGCACGCCACTGTCAGGTGCAGTGCATGCCAGCACTCGCAGTGTTATGTGGTTCAAGACACAGCATCCTGGCCCACGAGGGTGTGCATCCCAGCACACACATCACTGTTTCCTATAACCATGGATGGAATATGTTAAAAATCATTGGAGATCTCAGATGGGACTGGAGCCTATTTCTTCCCTTTTATTGTCATACGGGCGATGTTAAAACCTCTGAAAAGAGAGGGTCAAGACTGCAAGGTTCTCCAATCATGCCTGTGATAAAAAAACAGCCACAATCATTACAAAACAGGATGAAACATTCAAGAGAATAGAAATGTCATCATTCAAGTGCATCTTATATTATACAGCTGTGATATTTCATCAAATGATATTTTAAATTTTATCACATAGGGGAGATCGAGGTCAAACGTAACATGGGGCAATTGTAACAGAAGCTTTAACTTCGAAACTTACAGATGGATAGCGCTGAAGGCACTACTGGACATGCGCAGTAAGCTGTTCCTTTTCCTCACGGGGTTTCAGGCCGGTGCGCCGGGTGAGTCGATTGTGCTGTTCACAATAGTGTTTTTCAGAGTGCATTGTAACTTTGTTTATTTTTTAGTATGATCAGTTCATTCACGTACCTTACTAGACACGGGTTTAAGAGTTTCTGTGGGATGGGTGGGGTACCTGGTAAAAAAACTGAGTGCATCAGTTGCCGCCCACGCCACCTAGTTTTGTGGCATTTTTGTCTCAAAGATGGCGTGGCGTGACGGGGACAATTGTAACATTTTTGCTGGGATCGAATATAACAGTGTTACAACTGACCCCTATGGCCAGACCATTAAACCTACATTTATGCAAAATATCAATGCACTTGGCATAAATGTAACCACCGGGGGCGGAGGCTATGGAAACATGCCTCGTCCAATTAATCAACATGCAATTTTGTCACCAAATTCATTATCAATATCATTCAAAAATCATACGGTATAATTGTCACTAGTCCCTGGTTTATTTCTTAGGTACTGTTTTGTCAATTTTAATTTTAAGACGTGGTCACATTCTTGGCGGCTAGTCACCGTGGTCTTACCTTAGATGTTTTACCTTCGCAGCGGATTTATTAAGATATTTTATTATTTTATGTATTGAATATTTATTGATTAAATAATTCTAGTTTGACTTCATTTGGATATTTCTGGGGGAAGTATGGAACATTTGTATATAGTTTTATTTGTCTTTCTCTCAATGTTACATTGAAAATACATTATTATATCCATTCGCCATGGATGATATATATCATGCATCATTCCTGCAAAGGCTGATACATTGGGTATCGACAGGCCTGGTCCATCGGGGATTGAACAGTCTCGTCCATCGGGGATCGCCTCGAAGCAGCTCACCCCTGAAGCGATTCGACCGCTATCCAAGGCATGTCCAAGAAAAAACAGCCTTGCGGGTCGAAAACGAAAGGCCACATTTCCGACTGACACTCCAGAAAAGAGAGCGAAAGAGCTAGAACAGAGTCGAAAGGACTGCAGACAAGCATCGAAGAAACTCAGTTTTGACAAGGACAAGCATGAAGAGAAGAAGACGAAGGCTGGTGGGAAGAGGGCTCGGAAGACAGGATGCAGGGAAAGCAGCAGTGGTGATGAAGACGTTTTCTGTCTTGTGTGTGTTGAAAGCTTCAAAAACAGCCGATGTAAAGAAAGGTGGATCCGGTGCCAAATGTGCGCAATGTGGGCCCACGAGGCGTGTACCGCAGTCGAAAAGTATGGGGCTTACGTATGCGAAAACTGTGAAGCAGACACCGAGCAGGTGATCATAGACCGAGCGTCAGAGATATTAGAGGTGTTGTGTTTCCTCTACTTCAACACAAATACTCAAGGCATGTTTTGGACCTCAGAGGTCCCGTTACTGAATTTCTAAGCCCGAGATGGCTGTAATGTTCTATCCAGAAAGAGCTATATGTTTAAGAGCTTTGTTTGTTTTGAAATCGCATTTTGTTTGATGAAGCGTCCATTCTTGGCCTGAGAAAGGCAGAGCTGTTATTTAATTCAGGAAAAGCTACTGGAGTACTTGAGCTTTACGCCGTTGCGAAATCGTATTTTTGTATTGGAGCTGTGATTTTAATCCAGGAAAGGCTCAGGATGTAAGAGACAATGTTGTTCAATAAAGGCTGTTTCCGATAAAAGTGGCTTTCACTACACCATTACACCATTCGCTAACATGTTACATTTGACCCTAGGTGCTGTTACAATTTATCCCGTACCTGGGGTTAATTGGAACAGCTAAAGTGACTTTTTGGAACAGTAATTTCGATACCTTTAAGTCGTTATTTCGGGATCGTTTCATATCCGCTACAAAGGAAAAATATCAGGGTTTGTGAAAACCCGAGAAAATGTTCCCCGACCTGAAATATTTTTGTTCCAGGATCGAAAAGGTAAAAAATGTAACATTTGACCCCGGTATCCCCTACTCTGGTTTTCATTCTCAGTTTATAAGAACTCCAACTTAAGATGATCTTAAACAAAGAAAAATGAAGAGGAACAAAAAACAGCAAGAGCAAACGAAAAATAAAAATAAAAACCAAGGGTGACATCAAATACAAAACTTCTGCATATGAGGGCTGCATTTAGAATATCATCAATTACATTACATGAATCATAATGTAATTTGGCAAAAGTCAGCACTCTTCCAGTCAGGGTTTCCTGAACATCAGGTGCATTTTATTAGCTATCCTGCTTATAATCCCCAGTCATGAATTACCATGATACAAGTATATTAGAGATTTGAATATCATTTATATAACGGCAATTCAGTAACAGCAAACTCACTTCATTACATGTGTCACCACTGAATGGTCACTGTTCAATAACATTGGATAGGGGCAAAAACTTCCTATTTTGCATCATATTCATCAATATACAAGCAAAAAAAAATGTTGCTGACCATTCAGAATCTTCCATAAAACCAGTCAAGGAATCTTACACCATCGCACTCAGGACATTTGCACCTGCACAATCACAAGCAGACTTATAAAGAGCACAACTGACAAGCTGAGGGCAAATCGAGTGAACCAAAAGATTACATGGCTTTGTAAGCATTGGACATGGATCCACATATGAGCAGAATAGCGAGAGGTACGCATAATATTTAGGGTTTAGTATTCTGCCTACCTATGTTAAAATGGAAACAGTTCATCGCAGTGTTTAGTATTCAATGTAGGATGTGCGCAGACACATCTCCAGCACATAATTTACCGCTCAGAAACGTTTAAGAAGTGTCGGAAGTAACGTGAGTTTGCATTTATAAACGGACTGCAAGATCAGAGCAAACTCGTCAGGTCTGCAACAGAACCACGAATACATTACTTTGAGCTTCGCGCATAACGCCGCAGCATAGATGTCTGAGGTGCGTCGTAATCACTGCTTTAGCTCGGTAAGTCGGCAAACTACCGAGCTAAGTGGTCGCAAATGTGCTTCTGAGTATCGTTCATAAGCATGTTTCTGGCCACTTCGCTCGGTAGTTTGCCGACTTACCGAGCTAACGCGGTGACTGTGGCGCACTACAGACATTTATGCTTCAGTTTTGGCATGCGTTTCAAAACAGCTGTGATTGTGCTACGAAGTGGTATGTGTGGGTTGGTCAATAATCTCGATTTGCATTTTCTATGGGGCCATGAACTCAATATGGAGCTGGGCCTCTCCAAAGGTGACTGACCCTTCCAATATCCGCTGCCATTTTTGACGGGAAAATACCTAGCATCGAAGACAATGACCGTGATAGATGACACAGTGGTGGAATATATGGAATATATGGCATAAATTGGCGAAACATGTAGAAAACAAGTAGCGCCGGATGTTATTGGTCAAACAGGCATATTAATAAAGTGTTTGGCAACAACATTGGCAGAGCCAGGCCCTACCAATGTTCTTCTCACCAAAAATATGGTGTATTTGTAATATATATACGCATATATATACATATATATCTATATATGCATACAACATGTGGAATAAATTTGACATCCTCACAGCAGTGGGAGGTTAGAGTATCTTGCCCTTGGCTTGGCCCTCTCCCCAGCCTTTGATATAATGTGGTACCCATGAGGATGGATTTGCTGTGGATTATGTGCCACGTAATGTATGGGTTTTGTCCAGGAATTCACTGCGTGTGGATAAGCGCCGTGTGACATATATTGTCACTGCTGTAATTTTTATTCACAAGAACCATATATTTGTTTGCATAATGTATGTTATATTGTCCAGTGAACAGCAAAAAGAAATATTGCACTGAATGGCAGGCTTATGTAATTTTGTACATCATAATACCCACAATGTTTGTGAACTGGATTGCTTTTGCAAAATGGAAATTACTTCCTCGAAATAAATGAAGTAGGCATGCACTTCTTATAGAAGTATCACTTAAAACCTATAGAACTGACATGTGACATGCAACAGCATGGCATATATGCCTGGTAATAGATGGCTTGTCCAAGACATGCGTGCAAAATTGCTGACAACAGATTTAGGATCTGGCTACAAAATCGTCAGGTCTGCAGCACATGGATGAGAGCAGACCCTGACCAGCTGGGCCAGCTTTTTCCAACCTCAAAGCTCACTTGGTCACTCAGGACGGGTGAAATTCGGTGATTAACTCTATTCCCGACAGGGGGGCTGAATCGGCCCCCCTCGGATTTTTTGCTTGCCAATTCCAGGCTTTTAAACGCAGCTTCACGAAACTTGGTCACTTCTCCTAGTTATTCTTTCTACGCGCCGTGACAAAATTTCAAAATTCTATTTTGCTCAGGGACGGAGTCAGGCAACGTTTTTGGGAGGCACCTCAGGCCATTTTTGGCCATGTTGAAGGTAAAAGGAAAATGGCTGCCAAAAACAGAGTTTTATGATAGAACTTAAAACTTTATATGGATGTATAGCTAAATAGTTGGGCAATGTGCAGATGTAATTTTGTTTACCTGAGGTCACTTTAAAAGGTCAGGTCAAGGTCAAAAGTCAAAACTTGCTTTTTTGCAATAATTTTGGCACCGTTTTTTGAAATGCCAAACCCGGAATACATATGACGTAGAACAGTGCCCTCTACTTGTGTATCAGGTTTCAGCTAAATACCAGGTCGGGTCACGGAGCTATGACCTAAAATGTCAGTGCGCGTATCCTATATCGCAATAGCCATAAAATGAAATTTTTGATATAGAGTGAATTCAAAAGATTGAAAACGTTAACAGATAATATTAAATGCACACGAGATCATTCCAAGTGACTCCAAGGTTACTGGAGGTCATTTAAGGTGAAAGGTGACAAGTTGATCTGAACAACGTGTGACCATGACAGTTTCCCATTTTTCATGTCCCTGGCACCGTCTGTGCTAACATTATACAAACACTGTGATGCGATTTGCACTTCTTTAGCATAACATGACTACCAGAAGCCAAAAAAGGATGTTTGCCTATTTTTTTCATTCAGTTGTTAGAAAACTAATCCTCCTATTTTTAAAACCCTGTGAACGCCCATGAATTTTCTCAAATTTTCAGATTTGTGTACCCATGGTAAAAGCCCTATCCATAATCGCTCGATTCATGCCAGTTTCATTGAGATCGGCCCATAAACGACGGAGTTATAAGAAGTCCAAAAATACCCCTGATTTTGACATTTTTGCGCCCCTGTATCCACACATTTCAAAATTTTGAAAATGCCTTTTTATAAAAGTGTAGTTCACGTCATGGCAAATCGGTTGCCGTTTGTTGCGATGAAATCGGACGAGTAGTGCTTGAGATCTCTGGGAGGGGGGCCAATCCGCCTCCCCCCTGCCGGGAATCGACCATACCGTCTAGGTTGGTTGGTTATTGGGGCTTAGGGGCGCACCGACTGCAGGGTCATTCGGCGCCCATAACTTCTTCAAGTAGCTCCATTAAAAAGAGTCACGACGATTAATAAAATCCGACGGCGTAATATAACGCAATTATGTCAAGACAAAAAAGTTACCTACAACAGCATACACAAAATAAAACACATGTAACTAGTAGCGTGAAAAAACCGCAGAAAAACCGACATCCAATAAAAACCGGAACAACTGTCCCGTCTCTATAAAACGAGACTCGTCACTCAGCAAATCCTGCAAAGTGCGAGGAGTCGTACTGTGGCCAAAGTGCCGCAAACGCTCTGAAGTCAAACCATTGCATGTGATCAGCACATGGTGCACAGTGAGGGGCTCACTGCAGCGGGGGCACATCCCTCTCTCTTCGCCCTTTAACAGATGGTGATGCGTTACGTAAGTGTGGCCTAGGCGCAAACGGCAGAGAATAACCTCCTCTCGCCGGTTTTCGCGTGAACTTGAGGCCCAAGTTCCTAGGCGGGGTTTAATACTTTTGAGCTTATTTGGACCGAGCGCATCCCACTCACGTTGCCACAAGTCATACATATATGACGAAAACACACGATAAAAGTCCTTGGCAGGCAATGACATTCGTCGCGTCACACACATGCGTGACGCACGCTTCGCGGCTGCATCGGCTCGTTCGTTGCCAGATATCCCCACGTGGCTGGGGATCCAACAGAACGTCACTCTCTTTCCATGTCGGTCTAACGCTGTCAATCGTCTTAAAATATCCTGTATAAGGGGATGACGCGGATGGAAACACTTCAGCGCTAAAAGGCTACTCAGCGAGTCTGTAAAAAGTACGTAAAAACCATCGTCGCTTGCCTCAATGAAACACAGCGCCTTGTCGATAGCCACGAGTTCCGACGTATAAACCGATGCATGAGGTGGCAAAGTAAATGACCGAGTGTCAGGGCCACACACGAAAGCACAGCCCACACCAGCCTCCGTCCTCGATCCATCGGTGAAAGCAGTCATATGGCCATCGTAGGATGCCATGTGCTCCAGTGCTCTGCACCGTAACTCCTCCGGGGCCACGTCGCGCTTCCGGTTCTCAGCCAAAGACACGTCCACCACAGGGGACACCAGTTCCCAGGGAGGTATGTCCAGATCGTAAGAACGTGCCACGGACCTCAGTCGCACACCGCTCTCAGTTAACAGGTCATGGACTCTCACACAGAAAGGATTGGCTTTCAGAGATCGTCCGGTGCGAAAAAGGGCTATTGTGCTGGAAGAAAACACCGCCTCATATGTCGGGTGGTTGGGGAACTGAGCTAACTTGCATGCATACCGCAGCCCGAGCACCTTCCGTCGCAAAGCCAGGGGTGGCTCATTAGCTTCCACCAAGATACTAGCGGTGGGAGACGTTCTGAAGGCACCCGTAGCAATGCGCAAGGCAGAGTTGTGCACTGTGTCCAACGTACGCTTGCTGGAATCGCATGCAGAGTCATACACAAAACAAGCATAGTCCAACTTAGAGCGAATCAGGGATCTGTATAGACGGAGCAACGTCACTCTGTCCGCACCGTACGATGTACCTGCGACACACTTTAAAACGTTCAGTGATTTAAAACACTTCTCACGCAGCGATTTAAAATGGTCCCTGTACGTCAATCGTTTGTCAAATTGCAGTCCAAGAAACCGCACTACTGGCTCCGACGGAATCAGTTTCCCGTACAGTTGCACAGATAAAGCGGGACAGCCACGGCGAGAGCGGCAAAAGTGGCACGCAACTGTTTTTGACGTCGAGAAACGGAAGCCATTTGCCAGGCTCCACTTCTCCAAGCGGCCGACGGCCAGCTGCAACTGCCTCTCCATCGAGATAGCACTGGACGCCTTACACCATATTGCCAGATCGTCGACGAACAGTGACCTTCCTACAGAGCGAGGCAGTCTGTCTACCACATCGTTAATCATAATGGCAAAGAGTGTCACACTTAACACACCACCCTGAGGCACGCCGTTCACCTGCAGAAACCGGTCAGAAAAGTGCTTTCCTACACGAACACGGAAAAAACGGTCATCCAAGTAGTTCTGTAAAAAGACGCCCATACGACCACGAATACCTTGCCCAAAGGCCTTCAAGAGAATGCCGTGTCGCCACGTCGTGTCGTATGCACCCTCGATGTCAAAAAACACACCTCCCACATGACGTCGTTCCCGAAAAGCAACACGCACTGCTGTGTCTAGGGCTAAAAGGTGGTCCACAGTACTGCGGTTTTTCCGGAGACCGCACTGAGCATTGTCAAATACGTTATTCTTCTCTAAAAACCAGGTCAGGCGGAGGTTAACCATCTTCTCCAAAAGTTTACACAAGGAAG
The DNA here is from genome assembly GCA_030062745.1 of Capitulum mitella. NCBI lineage: Eukaryota > Metazoa > Arthropoda > Thecostraca > Pollicipedomorpha > Pollicipedidae > Capitulum > Capitulum mitella. The sequence continues at coordinate 6,094,039 of CP099852.1, read as the reverse complement.
ATGTCAGAGATATGGGACGATAATCAAGAGGGTTTAAACCACTCTTGCCGGGCTTGCACAGTGGGATGACGATGGCCTCTCGCCAGGCCAACGGGAACTCGCCACGGGTCCAAATCGCATTGAACATAGTCAACAGTGTCTCAACCGCGCAATGTGGAAGGTGTCGAAGCATATCGTTATGCACTTCGTCTGGGCCCTCCGACACACTGCGCAGGGACGATATTGCTGACCTGAGTTCAGCCATTGTGAACACTTCGTTATACGAGTGCTGCTCAGAGGTATAAAAGTTCACAGGCGACCGCTCACAGCGAGTTTTGTGACGCACAAACTCAGGATCGGCGCCGCCACCCCGGCAGCGCTCTGCGAGGGCGCGGCCGATCTCGTTGGCAACGTCAGCAGGGTGAAACACGTCATGGCCGTGCACGCGCAGCACGGGCAGCGGCGCAGAGCAATGTCGGCCCCCTATCCTCTTGATGCGGTCCCAGACCTCCGAAGTGCGGGTGGAGCGGTTCAGGCCACCCACATACTCTCGCCATGACCGCCGTTTCGCCTCCAAGATAACACGGCGTGCCGAGGCCCTCGCTTTTCGGAAAGCGATCAAATTATCAAGTGTACTGCAACGATCGAATGCCCTGTAAGCTCGCTTGCGTGTACGAATGGCGTCTCTACACGCTTTCGTCCACCATGGCACTGGTGGGCGGCGGGGAGCACCAGATGTTTTGGGGATGCTTTGTCCGGCTGACTGCACGATCATCTCGGTAAATTCGTCCACCGACATCGGACGCTCCTCCGGCTGACGCCGACGCACGGCCAATTCAATCTCTTCCTCAAATTGGCCCCAGTCAGCACACCGAAGCAACCACCGTGGTGGCCTTGAGCCGAGCACGGCACCGTCCTTATAGTGCAGCCATACTGGCAAGTGATCGCTTCCGCATGGGTCGTCATCCACCGACCACGTCAAGTACTGCATCATCTGTGGGCTACAAATGCTCAGGTCTAGAGCCGATGTTTGTCCGGAAGGCAAAGTAAAATGTGTTTTGGCTCCAGTATTTAAAAGACATAGTGATTCGTCGTTCAACAAGCTTTCTAAAAGTCGACCACGTGTGTCGGTGTTGTCGCAACCCCAATTAGTATGGTGAGCATTAAAATCACCTAAAAGCAGGAAAGGTGCAGGCAGCTCTGCAACCAGACGCCGGAGCTCCAACGTGGGAAAAACACAACCAGGCGCCAAATACACTGAGCACAGTGTTACTTGACGGCGTCCCAAGTGCGACCTCACTGCCACAGCCTGCACATCAGCGCGCACGTCGAGCCGCTGGGTGGGAACACCATGGTGAACGGCTAGTAGGACCCCACCGTGCGCAACGGTGTCGACTGGCTCGTCGCGACGAAATATGCTGTAACCTTTGAGACTAAAATAAGTGTTTGGTGCCAGTTTTGTCTCCTGGAGGCCAACAGCAAATGGGCAACGCCGTCTCAGAAGAGCCTGCAGATCACTGGCGCTCGACCTAACACCTCTACAGTTCCACTGTAAAATGACCTGTATAAGGTCGGGTTAAAAGGGTCTTAAAACACAGCGTCCCGGGATATAAAAGAAGCATCAGCACCTGCAGGAACACTAAAACAGTCACTGCAAGTGCAAGGTTAAAGTGTTCAAAAGAAGTGGTCAGCCCTTTTGCAAGGTCATAACCCTCCCGTGACTGGACGACCTTCTGCAGAACTGCCGCGCACCTTGGCCCTGCCCCCGTCCGTCGGGGACACAGGCCAAGGCGGCGGGCGTTTTGTTGTCCGGCCCGCGGCCGGGGAGGACGACGCCGACCCACCCCGCGCCGGAGCAGGGGGAGGGCCCATGGCCGCGCCATCGCCAGACGGCGACGGATGGGCCCGGGCCGGCGCAACCGTCGGCCCCACGCCCCGGGCCGCGCGACCCGCAGCCCCCAGATCTGGAGCACCCGGGCGCACGGAGACACCCGTACTCCGCGGCGCCCCAGGACGGGAAGCCCCGCCCGAGAGCTGCGCCCCCGACGGAGCGGTCACCGGGGAACGTCTCGAGGCCGCGGCACGAGGCGGCGTGGGCGGCGCGGACGCGGGGGACGCAACAGGTCCCGGTGGAGAGCCGCTCCGCGCCGGAGAAGAGCGGGGTCCCCGACCCCGCCGGACCACGGTCCATCCACTGCCCCCGGCCGACGGAACGTCCGGGGCCGTGGACACCACCGAGGTGGCGGGCGCAGGCGGCGTCGGGGACCCCAAGGACGTGGCCGGTGCAGAGGGCGCAGGTACGACGGCAAGGCCGTAATGCTTTAAAATGTTTACTAGTTGAGGCAACGTCATCACTTCAGACTGCGTCGCCGGCACAGCAGTCTTCACCTTCGCAGCGTAAGACGACTTTGGATGTGTCGCACTGTATATTTCTCTTGCCTCTCGGAAGGAGACTTTGCGAGAGCATTTTATGGTCAGGATTTCTTTTTCTCTTATATAAACAGGACATGTCCTGTCGAAAGACGCATGTGGCGACTGCGTTGGTCCACAGTTGGCACAGCGCGGGGCATGACCCTCGCAAGCATCAGCAAGGTGCTCTGTTGACGCACAAACTCCACAGACAGGAGGGTTTTTGCAATACGGTTTTGTGTGGCCGAAGCGCTGACACTGGTAACAGCGCATGGGGTTTGGGATGAACGGTCGCACCTTGATCCTCAGGTATCCAACGGCTACATCAGCAGGTAGGTCAGGCCGGTTAAACGTCAGTACAATGTTGTTTGTGGGACAGAGACGTCCCTCCCGTCTCACCATCATGCGACGGGCGTCCGTCACACCGAACTCGTACAGTCCATCAACAATCTCCTCGTCGGCAACGTCTCTCAGATCGTAACAGTTTATAATCCCTTTCGACAAGTTCTTCATTTTGTGGGGCTCCACAGTCATATTTACCACCACATCTCGTGTCTCCGTACCGTTGCGCACACTGTATGCGAACGTTGTCGCTGTCAAGGCTTTTTCAGCTTCTTCACTTTTCACAAATTCGACCTCTAGGGAGCCGTCTCTCAGTTTGTCACATCTGATAATTTGTCCCAAACGGTCGCAGCCGTTACGGCGATGAAAAGGCGACAACGAAGCGAGGGCCTTATCTTTTCCTCGGAAAATCAATACTCGAGCCCCACGGATTTCCGTTCCTCGGCAGGAGGCAGGGGGACGACTGGTCCGCCCCTCGCAGGGGTGGGAGATGTCAGAGCGTAGAGTTTGGTTAGAGTTTGCCATAAGTGAGATTTGTAATTTCGGCACCAGGGCTCCCCACCCACCTCGGAGCCCAACTGGGGGACGCCCGGCCCTACAAAAAAAGGGACGCGGGACGCCAGGGCTACCCCGGTGCTATACGGGACAGGCGGCGCCTTCTGCCCGGCCAGGTGCAACCGGCGAGACCCCTCCCCGTCCTGACCGGGTTCCAGCGCTGCCCACCCCTTGACCCCGGCCGGCCGGGCCGAACGAACCCGAACAAAGCCGGGCTCGACGGCCCGAGGCGACCAGCCACTTGGTCCGCATGGGGCCATACGGACCCGCCCGCCCCTCCCGGATATCAGGACCAAAGAGGCGTGTTGGCCCCCCGCCACAACTAGCACCGTGCGGCGAGAGGCCTCAACCTCCAGGACTCCGTCAACCCCGGGGGACGGGCCGAGGGAGCGCGGCTACTCCGATAAAACCGAGAGCTGGCGGACTGGCAGGGTTGCTAGACCTGAGCAGTCAGGGGAAGCTGAGCTGCTTGCTACCAGAGGTGAGGTGAACAAAAGGCCCGGATATGGGACAACCAGGGTCGGCGTGGGCAGGGGATGCTAGGATCGATACGGGTCAGAGGAATTTCTTGGCTGGGACCCGGGGGGTCGCCATACCCCACACCAAGTGGTGTTCCTGCGGGAGAAGCTGGGGACCGAGGGGGCGCTGCTCCCCTACACTGACCGGAGCCAGTGCCCTTCGGTGAGGCACTCTTCGTCTGGCTCCTCCCCTTTGGCCGGAAGGGGAGCTCCACGAGCAACCCCGACCGCCCGCCGGATCACTGGAGCACACAATCCCCCCCACCACGGAAAGGTGGTGCCCCATCGGGGGGGAATATACCGTCTAGCCCTCCGGGAATAGGGTTAAGGTCCTTGTGTGTTAATGCACCACTTTTGTGTATCCCAAAACATAGGGATATTATCAAACAACCAGGGACTAATACACAGGATTCTGATGTCCACATGGTGGTCATGATAATATTTCTCCTCCATACTACAATGGACCCAAGGAAGTCTGCGGCCGTCTTAGCTCTTCTGAAGGCCTTTGTGGAAGACGAAGAATATATGCTTGCTGCCATGGCAAGTACGTTTGTGCCTGCTGATTTCAGTCCGTGTTTTCCACAGGTATGTGTGAAGTGCACACATGACTGGTTCAGAATTTACATATCGAAAGAGTTGGTTGATTGGTTATTGGGGCTTAGGGGCGCACCGACTGCAGGGTCATTCGGCGCCCATAACTTCTTCAAGTAGCTCCATTAAAAAAAGAGTCACGATGATTAATAAAATCCGACGGCGTAACATAACGCAATTATGTCAAGACAAAAAAGTTACCTACAACAGCATACACAAAATAAAACACATGTGACTAGTAGCGTGAAAAAACCGCAGAAAAACCGACATCCAATAAAAACCGGAACAACTGTCCCGTCTCTATAAAACGAGACTCGTCACTCAGCAAATCCTGCAAAGTGCGAGGAGTCGTACTGTGGCCAAAGTGCCGCAAACGCTCTGAAGTCAAACCATTGCATGTGATCAGCACATGGTGCACAGTGAGGGGCTCACTGCAGCGGGGGCACATCCCTCTCTCTTCGCCCTTTAACAGATGGTGATGCGTTACGTATGTGTGGCCTAGGCGCAAACGGCAGAGAATAACCTCCTCTCGCCGGTTTTCGCGTGAACTTGAGGCCCAAGTTCCTAGGCGGGGTTTAATACTTTTCAGCTTATTTGGACCGAGCGCATCCCACTCACGTTGCCACAAGTCATACATATATGACGAAAACACACGATAAAAGTCCTTGGCAGGCAATGACATTCGTCGCGTCACACACATGCGTGACGCACGCTTCGCGGCTGCATCGGCTCGTTCGTTGCCAGATATCCCCACGTGGCTGGGGATCCAACAGAACGTCACTCTCTTTCCATGTCGGTCTAACGCTGTCAATCGTCTTAAAATATCCTGTATAAGGGGATGACGCGGATGGAAACACTTCAGCGCTAAAAGGCTACTCAGCGAGTCTGTAAAAAGTACGTAAAAACCATCGTCGCTTGCCTCAATGAAACACAGCGCCTTGTCGATAGCCACGAGTTCCGACGTATAAACCGATGCATGAGGTGGCAAAGTAAATGACCGAGTGTCAGGGCCACACACGAAAGCACAGCCCACACCAGCCTCCGTCCTCGATCCATCGGTGAAAGCAGTCATATGGCCATCGTAGGATGCCATGTGCTCCAGTGCTCTGCACCGTAACTCCTCCGGGGCCACGTCGCGCTTCCGGTTCTCAGCCAAAGACACGTCCACCACAGGGGACACCAGTTCCCAGGGAGGTATGTCTAGATCGTAAGAACGTGCCACGGACCTCAGTCGCACACCGCTCTCAATTAACAGGTCATGGACTCTCACACAGAAAGGAGTGGCTTTCAGAGATCGTCCGGTGCGAAAAAGGGCTATTGTGCTGGAAGAAAACACCGCCTCATATGTCGGGTGGTCGGGGAACTGAGCTAACTTGCATGCATACCGCAGCCCGAGCACCTTCCGTCGCAAAGCCAGGGGTGGCTCATTAGCTTCCACCAAGATACTAGCGGTGGGAGACGTTCTGAAGGCACCCGTAGCAATGCGCAAGGCAGAGTTGTGCACTGTGTCCAACGTACGCTTGCTGGAATCGCATGCAGAGTCATACACAAAACAAGCATAGTCCAACTTAGAGCGAATCAGGGATCTGTATAGACGGAGCAACGTCACTCTGTCCGCACCGTACGATGTACCTGCGACACACTTTAAAACGTTCAGTGATTTAAAACACTTCTCACGCAGCGATTTAAAATGGTCCCTGTACGTCAATCGTTTGTCAAATTGCAGTCCAAGAAACCGCACTACTGGCTCCGACGGAATCAGTTTCCCGTACAGTTGCACAGATAAAGCGGGACAGCCACGGCGAGAGCGGCAAAAGTGGCACGCAACTGTTTTTGACGTCGAGAAACGGAAGCCATTTGCCAGGCTCCACTTCTCCAAGCGGCCGACGGCCAGCTGCAACTGCCTCTCCATCGAGATAGCACTGGACGCCTTACACCATATTGCCAGATCGTCGACGAACAGTGACCTTCCTACAGAGCGAGGCAGTCTGTCTACCACATCGTTAATCATAATGGCAAAGAGTGTCACACTTAACACACCACCCTGAGGCACGCCGTTCACCTGCAGAAACCGGTCAGAAAAGTGCTTTCCTACACGAACACGGAAAAAAAACGGTCATCTAAGTAGTTCTGTAAAAAGACGCCCATACGACCACGAATACCTTGCCCAAAGGCCTTCAAGAGAATGCCGTGTCGCCACGTCGTGTCGTATGCACCCTCGATGTCAAAAAACACACCTCCCACATGACGTCGTTCCCGAAAAGCAACACGCACTGCTGTGTCTAGGGCTAAAAGGTGGTCCACAGTACTACGGTTTTTCCGGAGACCGCACTGAGCATTGTCAAACACGTTGTTCTTCTCTAAAAACCAGGTCAGGCGGAGGTTAACCATCTTCTCCAAAAGTTTGCACAAGGAAGATGTCAAAGATATGGGACGATAATCAAGAGGGTTTAAACCACTCTTGCCGGGCTTGCACAGTGGGATGACGATGGCCTCTCGCCAGGCCAACGGGAACTCGCCACGGGTCCAAATCGCATTGAACATAGTCAACAGTGTCTCAACCGCGCAATGTGGAAGGTGTCGAAGCATATCGTTATGCACTTCGTCTGGGCCCTCCGACACACTGCGCAGGGACGATATTGCTGACCTGAGTTCAGCCATTGTGAACACTTCGTTATACGAGTGCTGCTCAGAGGTATAAAAGTTCACAGGCGACCGCTCACAGCGAGTTTTGTGACGCACAAACTCAGGATCGGCGCCGCCACCCCGGCAGCGCTCTGCGAGGGCGCGGCCGATCTCGTTGGCAACGTCAGCAGGGTGAAACACGTCATGGCCGTGCACGCGCAGCACGGGCAGCGGCGCAGAGCAATGTCGGCCCCCTATCCTCTTGATGCGGTCCCAGACCTCCGAAGTGCGGGTGGAGCGGTTCAGGCCACCCACATACTCTCGCCATGACCGCCGTTTCGCCTCCAAGATAACACGGCGTGCCGAGGCCCTCGCTTGTCGAAAAGCGATCAAATTATCAAGTGTACTGCAACGATCGAATGCCCTGTAAGCTCGCCTGCGTGTACGAATGGCGTCTCTACACGCTTTCGTCCACCATGGCACTGGTGGGCGGCGGGGAGCACCAGATGTTTTGGGGATGCTTTGTCCGGCTGACTGCACGATCATCTCGGTAAATTCGTCCACCGACATCGGACGCTCCTCCGGCTGACGCCAACGCACGGCCAATTCAACCTCTTCCTCAAATTGGCCCCAGTCAGCACACCGAAGCAACCACCGTGGTGGCCTTGAGCCGAGCACGGCACCGTCCTTATAGTGCAGCCATACTGGCAAGTGATCGCTTCCGCATGGGTCGTCATCCACCGACCACGTCAAGTACTGCATCATCTGTGGGCTACAAATGCTCAGGTCTAGAGCCGATGTTTGTCCGGAAGGCAAAGTAAAATGTGTTTTGGCTCCAGTATTTAAAAGACATAGTGATTCGTCGTTCAACAAGCTTTCTAAAAGTCGACCACGTGTGTCGGTGTTGTCGCAACCCCAATTAGTATGGTGAGCATTAAAATCACCTAAAAGCAGGAAAGGTGCAGGCAGCTCTGCAACCAGACGCCGGAGCTCCAACGTGGGAAAAACACAACCAGGCGCCAAATACACTGAGCACAGTGTTACTTGACGGCGTCCCAAGTGCGACCTCACTGCCACAGCCTGCACATCAGCGCGCACGTCGAGCCGCTGGGTGGGAACACCATGGTGAACGGCTAGTAGGACCCCACCGTGCGCAACGGTGTCGACTGGCTCGTCGCGACGAAATATGCTGTAACCTTTGAGACTAAAACAAGTGTTTGGTGCCAGTTTTGTCTCCTGGAGGCCAACAGCAAATGGGCAACGCCGTCTCAGAAGAGCCTGCAGATCACTGGCGCTCGACCTAACACCTCTACAGTTCCACTGTAAAATGACCTGTATAAGGTCGGGTTAAAAGGGTCTTAAAACACAGCGTCCCGGGATATAAAAGAAGCATCAGCACCTGCAGGAACACTAAAACAGTCACTGCAAGTGCAAGGTTAAAGTGTTCAAAAGAAGTGGTCAGCCCTTTTGCAAGGTCATAACCCTCCCGTGACTGGACGACCTTCTGCAGAACTGCCGCGCACCTTGGCCCTGCCCCCGTCCGTCGGGGACACAGGCCAAGGCGGCGGGCGTTTTGTTGTCCGGCCCGCGGCCGGGGAGGACGACGCCGACCCACCCCGCGCCGGAGCAGGGGGAGGGCCCATGGCCGCGCCATCGCCAGACGGCGACGGATGGGCCCGGGCCGGCGCAACCGTCGGCCCCACGCCCCGGGCCGCGCGACCCGCAGCCCCCAGATCTGGAGCACCCGGGCGCACGGTGACACCCGTACTCCGCGGCGCCCCAGGACGGGAAGCCCCGCCCGAGAGCTGCGCCCCCGACGGAGCGGTCACCGGGGAACGTCTCGAGGCCGCGGCACGAGGCGGCGTGGGCGGCGCGGACGCGGGGGACGCAACAGGTCCCGGTGGAGAGCCGCTCCGCGCCGGAGAAGAGCGGGGTCCCCGACCCCGCCGGACCACGGTCCACCCACTGCCCCCGGCCGACGGAACGTCCGGGGCCGTGGACACCACCGAGGTGGCGGGCGCAGGAGGCGTCGGGGACCCCAAGGACGTGGCCGGTGCAGAGGGCGCAGGTACGACGGCAAGGCCGTAATGCTTTAAAATGTTTACTAGTTGAGGCAACGTCATCACTTCAGACTGCGTCGCCGGCACAGCAGTCTTCACCTTCGCAGCGTAAGACGACTTTGGATGTGTCGCACTGTATATTTCTCTTGCCTCTCGGAAGGAGACTTTGCGAGAGCATTTTATGGTCAGGATTTCTTTTTCTCTTATATAAACAGGACATGTCCTGTCGAAAGACGCATGTGGCGACTGCGTTGGTCCACAGTTGGCACAGCGCGGGGCATGACCCTCGCAAGCATCAGCAAGGTGCTCTGTTGACGCACAAACTCCACAGACAGGAGGGTTTTTACAATACGGTTTTGTGTGGCCGAAGCGCTGGCACTGGTAACAGCGCATGGGGTTTGGGATGAACGGTCGCACCTTGACCCTCAGGTATCCAACGGCTACATCAGCAGGTAGGTCAGGCCGGTTAAACGTCAGTACAATGTTATTTGTGGGACAGAGACGTCCCTCCCGTCTCACCATCATGCGACGGGCGTCCGTCACACCGAACTCGGACAGTCCATCAACAATCTCCTCGTCGGCAACGTCTCTCAGATCGTAACAGTTTATAATCCCTTTTGACAAGTTCTTCATTTTGTGGGGCTCCACAGTCATATTTACCACCACATCTCGTGTCTCCGTACCGTTGCGCACACTGTATGCGAACGTTGTCGCTGTCAAGGCTTTTTCAGCTTCTTCACTTTTCACAAATTCGACCTCTAGGGAGCCGTCTCTCAGTTTGTCACATCTGATAATTTGTCCCAAACGGTCGCAGCCGTTACGGCGATGAAAAGGCGACAACGAAGCGAGGGCCTTATCTTTTCCTCGGAAAATCAATACTCGAGCCCCACGGATTTCCGTTCCTCGGCAGGAGGCAGGGGGACGACTGGTCCGCCCCTCGCAGGGGTGGGAGATGTCTGAGCGTAGAGTTTGGTTAGAGTTTGCCATAAGTGAGATTTGTAATTTCGGCACCAGGGCTCCCCACCCACCTCGGAGCCCAACTGGGGGACGCCCGGCCCTACAAAAAAGGGACGCGGGACGCCAGGGCTACCCCGGTGCTATACGGGACAGGCGGCGCCTTCTGCCCGGCCAGGTGCAACCGGCGAGACCCCTCCCCGTCCTGACCGGGTTCCAGCGCTGCCCACCCCTTGACCCCGGCCGGCCGGGCCGAACGAACCCGAACAAAGCCGGGCTCGACGGCCCGAGGCGACCAGCCACTTGGTCCGCATGGGGCCATACGGACCCGCCCGCCCCTCCCGGATATCAGGACCAAAGAGGCGTGTTGGCCCCCCGCCACAACTAGCACCGTGCGGCGAGAGGCCTCAACCTCCAGGACTCCGTCAACCCCGGGGGACGGGCCGAGGGAGCGCGGCTACTCCGATAAAACCGAGAGCTGGCGGACTGGCAGGGTTGCTAGACCTGAGCAGTCAGGGGAAGCTGAGCTGCTTGCTACCAGAGGTGAGGTGAACAAAAGGCCCGGATATGGGACAACCAGGGTCGGCGTGGGCAGGGGATGCTAGGATCGATACGGGTCAGAGGAATTCCTTGGCTGGGACCCGGGGGGTCGCCATACCCCACACCAAGTGGTGTTCCTGCGGGAGAAGCTGGGGACCGAGGGGGCGCTGCTCCCCTACACTGACCGGAGCCAGTGCCCTTCGGTGAGGCACTCTTCGTCTGGCTCCTCCCCTTTGGCCGGAAGGGGAGCTCCACGAGCAACCCCGACCGCCCGCCGGATCACTGGAGCACACAATCCCCCCCACCACGGAAAGGTGGTGCCCCATCGGGGGGGTCAAAATTTTGAAAATGTCTTTTTATAAAAGTGTAGTTCACGACATGGCAAAGGTTCCATTGTCAAAATGGACAAGTAGCCTGAGGGGGCCAATCCGCCCCCCTGCCGGAATCGACCATACCGTCTAGCCCTCCGGGAATCGGTTAAGGTTTGTCTCACCACTTTTGTGTATCCCAAACATGGATATTATCAAACAACCAGGGACTAATACACAGGATTCTGATGTCCACATTAGTTTTTTTTTTTTTTTTTTTTAATAAAACCAAAAAAAAAAAGCCGGGGGCTTTTTTCCTTTTTTTTTTTTTTTTTGAAGAAGAAAAAAAAAAATTTTTTTTTTTAGGGGAAATTTTTTTTTGGCTTTTTTTTTTTGGTGGGTTTTTTCCAAGGGTTTTGGGGGAGGGCACAAAAGTGGGTTTTAAAATTTAAATTTGAAAGAGTATACATTAGCTTGGCCTGGTCACAGAACTAAGATGTAAAGTCTGTCTGCTGTCAGAACTCTCCAAATTTGCTGTTGCTTGTGATGAATGCCAGTTGTCATTGCAAATGTAGTATTTGTATTGACGCTGCCTTGTGAACACATGGAGCAGAACCTACATGGACCTAAGGGTACAGACCTTGACCCTGTTCCCCAAACATTTTCAAAGGCCCACAGTCAGAATTCCTGATGACATGGCGCTAATGGATGGTGAAGCATGTGTGGATGACTTGATATAATCTGTGTCACAAAGAGCACTTTTGAAGATCATGGTACCCCTATCATAATACCACACTCCATATATGGGGAACGAATATGACACTAATTGTTTTCTTTGGCTTTAATCCCTGATTTAGCTCAAAGCAAAAAACCGTTTGTGTATACGGCACATGCCGCCATGTGGCCAGTGCCCAAACTACCACTCCGTCTTTGCCGGTGATGGCTATAAGATGGCTATAACTCCCCTCCTAATGAAGATAGATGTCTGAAACAATGCCTGATGTGTTGCTGAATGTCTTGGCTGTGAATGGATGCCCTGATATTATCTCTCAGGGTAAATGGAAGTTCGCACATGAGATCAAACACCACAGCGACTCTCCAGGTTTAATTCGTGCAGAACACTGGCCTGTATCACGCCACTGCGCCCTGGAACGGAGTAGTGGAGTAGCCGAAATTGATTATGTATCGACCACGGATGAGGACTACCTGCCAGTGATCCCACCAAGGTTGAGTGGCTGTGCGGGTCCATTTAATGGCACGTTAAAGTCACAGCAGGGACGTAGCCAACGCACCGTCCCACGATGCGTTGGCTACGCGCCCCTGTTGTGTCGTGTAGGCGATATGTAATCTGTTGCGGCAACTCCACTGCTTTCCAGGGCGAAGTTTGTGCATTGGCCACGTAGCGGCGCTAGTGTCGCATACACAAAACATTTTTGGCTTTGAGCTGGATACCGGATCAAGAATGAATAGTGCCAGAACAGATTACTGAATAGTGTCACGTTGTTCCCGCGTATATGGAACATAATAATACCACACTGATACTGATCAGCGACAGCTGACACAGCCCAGGACAAGATAAAATGTTTATTGTTGAGTGGTCGGACCAGCGTGGCCAAATTCATTTTGCAGTGGGTGATACGATGTAGCCGAAAATCAAAAGATGTAAACATTTTAGTGGCTATAGCAAAAATAAAGGTCGCCAACGGCCGCGACGTCTCAAAATTTCATTCTGATTACGCGTGCAGGTGCAAAAAATGCTGAAGGATGTCAAGATCCTGAAGGTAGAGACGCATTACGATTGAATCCTGCACCGCAAAGATGTAACATCGGGATTTGGGCGCACAGAATTTGCTGCCATACTGGTGTTCAGGTGTAATATTTCCACAGTTGGAGGTATCTATTTTCAAGCCCAGGTGTCATTTTCCACCCAAAATTGCGAATCTGGCCACAGGGGATCGGACGGTGGTGCATATTGCTAGCGAGTTGCTTCGCGACGGATCGACGTCTACGTGAGATTGAAGACCAGTCTTGGCATGTATTCAGACGCAGTTTGCAGTCTCAAAAGTCCTTCCAGTTAAGACTGAAGAACCAGCATGAAAACATTTCGTAGCAATTTTAAACTGGCACTTGACGGATTTTTGCTTATCGCGTACCAGACTGATCAGGTCTTTGTTTCAGAGTTCAGAACAGGAAAATGAGGAAGAGGAGGAAGCCCTGCCGCTGGCAGAAGTCGCAACAACTGCTGTACAGCAGGACGCGCGCCGCGGGCCGGCTTGTCGCGGCGTCAGTAAGGTGCAGGGCTACGTGAGCCGGGTGGTTCCTGGGCACACGGAAGAGGAGTTCTTGTACCACTTCAGGACCACCCGAGCCCTCTTTGAAGCCCTGCACGACAAGCTGGCACCGGCCTACCAGCCTCCAGCACATAACCCAGCTTGCGCAAGGTTGAGAAGACCTTTACGGGACCCCATGTTCATGACAATGAAGTATCTGTCGGAAGGTGGATGTCATTGGTCTGTGGGCGAGAAGTTTGGGACGTCGAAGTCCGGCTTCCATTCTGCGCTCACAACTTTCTGCCAACTTGTCACTGCTGTGTGCCGTGACGAGATGACGGGATGAGGCCAGCTGGGGAAGATATGCGTGCTGTCACCGGCGGCTTCCAGGCCATCGCCGGCCTGCCTGGGGTCGTTGGTGCTATTGACAGCACGCTAATCTTCATGGACCTCCCAAGCAAGGGCACCGCAGACGCTTACAACACGTATAAGTGTCGGCACGCGGTGCACCTGATGGAGGTTTGTGACCACCGCGGCATCTTGACGGATGCGTTCGTGGGATTCCCGCGGTCGGCGCATGACTCCCGTGTTTTCCGCCAGAGCCCGCTCTACGAGGATCTCGCAAACCGCCGAGAGGAGTTTCTGCCGGAGAACACCTACATGACAGCTGACTGCGGGTTCCCGTTTAGTGCATCCGTGATCACACCTTACCGGGACGACGGCAGTCTGACGGCCAGCAAACGTCGTTTCAACGTGGCCCTGCAGAAGACACGAGTCAAGATTGAACATGCATTCGGTATGCTGAAGAACAAAATGCGAAAACTTCGTCATCATGAAATGAAGAACATGGAGTACGTGTCTAACGTCATTCTGACATCATGCATCGGGCACCTGTGTCTTCGTGCCGGCTCCGACTCAGGAGACGTGTATTCGGAATCGAACGACTGTCGCTGGCACGTAGAAGAGGTGCTTCTTCAGGCATTCCAAGGGGAGCAGGCTCGTCGCGCGGGTGTCACGAGGCGCCAGTGTCTGACGGATTACCTCATGACACGGCCGTCTCCTTGATGCATTCTGGATGATTTAAGCTATGTGGTGTCTGTGGACTTTTTAAAGGAGTGATTCATATCCAAATATCCAAACATGAAATATTTCCTACATGTCACAGGATTGATAAGCATTTGGTATTGTTAAGTGTGGTGTTGTTTTGGTTGGTTGGTTGGTTGGTTATTGGGGCTTAGGGGCGCACCGACTGCAGGGTCATTCGGCGCCCAGGTGTTGTTTTGGTTGCAGGTGCAGAAGTTGCTCTGGCTGTCTGCAGTGCAGTTGTAGACCAGTGCCCACAACCATCAGGTAAGATCTATTCTGTTCCATGCAGGAATAGAAGGAAAGGTGAAGTGGGAATTTAGTGTGCAAAGTGCCAAGTGGCAGCTATTGATCAGTTCAGATGTGTAGTGGAAACATCTTTTGTGCAGCAGTGTACTGCAACTAAACAAAGGCCTTCTTTCGTCTTTCTTTTAATTCTGTGTAGTTTGTTGCATTACAGAATTATAGGTTATAATGAGATGATGGGCAAGTGTCCTTTTTTCATCAAGAAGGATAGAATTTGCTGCAAGAGTCCAAAAGCTGCAAACAGCATGGTGGAAGAGATATGGCGGCCTACAGCCCTGAAGGGAGCATTCAAGCATTCAACAATAATCAGTCACCTTGTATCCTTTGCATGATGATGCATGCAATTTGCACAGTTTGAAAATATTGTAATGTTGTTCCCCATGAAAACATGTAAACGTTTCCTATGAAATGGCCTTCCTGAATGGAGTAGTGTTCTTGAAAAGTCTGTCAGCAATGCAGGGAATGCAGTAATGCATAAAATGCAGGGAACATTTCATATGGAGGGGAGGGCAAGAGACCCTTGGCCTCCCTCCGAGCCCAGGGATCTTTTTGGGCAGCATGCATTGGGGCTGCTCCGCAACCAACGGAAAAACTAATCAAGAGGGAGGGGGCCAGGTTGTTGGCTAGAAGACTCCACTGGGCCTCCTCACACCGCAACCCGTATTGTCTTTGTTTTGTAGCAGAAGCCTTTGCCTGTAAGCTAGAAATCCGTTGCAAGGGCGGGCTTGGGGAGGAGGGAGACCAACAGGGACAACTGCCCACTCTGCTTGAAAAAATTTAGCACTTTCCGAAAGGCAGTGCGTGGAAAGAAAAAAATTCGTAAATATAGTGTGCCCCACCTTTCTGAACACATGGTTCCACTTCTGCTATGAAGTGTGATTCGAAAAGTCTACTGGCAGACTTCCACATTTCCCGTGGCGCCTTATAGGAAAGGTGATGAGGACTTTTGTGATGCTGTTACGTCACGCTGTTACGTGCGTCTCGAAATGATGTGAGGCCGAAAGTGGCCTGAATCGCAACTGGAACCGACAGTCACTGAGGTCTGTATTTCATTTTTCAGGGTAACTGGATTCTGCCAGCCCTTTGCCATAAGAGGGAGTTTTAATGGTCAGGTATTTTACAAGACACTGTCCATTTCAGCTCTCCGTGTGAACAGATTCTGTCCTGTCTGCCTCTGTTCTTCCCTGTGCATAAGGCTTCGGGGTTAAGCTGCAATCCAGACATTGTTCTAAAATCATTGCATTTTTCTTAGCGAATGTCTGGACCCATACAGAACCAGGCAAGCATCACCAGCAAAGTTTATGTTTAGCTTTCTATCATTAAAGCTTGCTTCTTCTGTTTCTCTGCCAAGCTTCATCTTTTGAGCCAGTGGTTCAATAGGCAGCAGAGACAGCAAGCAGCTTAAAGGATTCCCTTGTCTCAAGTCTCTGCTTGCAGTATATGATCTTCACAATGTGCCAATCATAAAAATGTTTGCAGGGCATGGATGCGTACCATATTCATTATATCACATCATATAACATCCATCTTTTGAAATAGCTGCCGAAAGCAAACTCTAAAATTGCTTTGTTCAAAACGTCCACCCCGCATATGCATTTTTTAAGACACAAAGGATTAGCGACCTAGGGATATCCTGTTCTGATGTTCTATTTGCTACGTCAGTCACGGTACGGATATTCTCACTAACCAACCTACCCTTTTGGAAGCCTGTGATCTTCATTATCGCATGACGACGGCAGTGATTATCCATTGAGCACGTACAGTTTCTCAGGTTAGTGATGAGGTGTCATGATCACCAGCTCTGCTTACATCCATGACCTCCACGCTAATGCGAATTTTCATTCACGACTTTCTTATTTGTCGAATACATTACAGAATGCGCGCCGATAATTCTAACGTGAAACATTACAACCGAGGTTGATTTAGGGATTTGGATTAAAGGTGACTGTCTTGTTCGGGACCATTCTCTTTTCATGGGACGAAGGGAAACTTGCAAATTACATTCGAAATGTATTTCAGCAAGGTCGGCGCGAGATAATTCAGTCAGGTATCGTTTTCAAATGTGGATTATCACGTTGCTGGTCGTGCATGCGTTGAATACTCCCTTGCCCAGGCTGGTGCCAGAGCCTGTCCAACAGACGCCCCTGTCACCGTCCCGTGGCTGGTGCTGGTGGGCACAGTCTCCACCGTCAGCCGGCTCGTAGTACTCTTCCTGCTCAGACGCCAGGTCCATTATGAAGCTCATGATAGGAGCGTGGCGCCATTTCCCGTCCATTTCACCGAGTGACGTGGTGCTAACAGCTCTCCTCCTAAGAAATGCCACGAACTTCCTGAGGTCTGAATCACGTTTCCTTTGTGTACTCCTTGGAGCGTTTCTGCATATGAAAAACTTTCCCGCTTAGTCAGTCGAGTCAATAAATTGGTTATATCGGAATGTGGCTTAACAGTCATTTTCTCGCAAAATGTGGGTAGCAATATTGACTTCAAAATTTTGATTTCAGTCAAGTGAACATCATGCGATAAATTTATTTGTGCCCCCGTGCCTTCATAACCAACGAGCCGTCAGGCTGGGTTGTTATGAAGATTATTAAGGCGCTCGATCATGAATATATATTAATCAATGAATGGATTACATTAGTCTGTTGGTTAGCCAGTGTCTATGTTACAAGTGTATCTATAATACTCAGTTAACTTGGGTCTGAAAGATTTAGGTAACTTCTCGTGATCCCGTTATCAGACTTCATTGCATGTTTGGGCTGAATGGTGTCTTGGTATCAGTTAAATCATGATTTCCCATCTTGCCGCGTCCTGCATCGTGCTGAAAGTGGCTGTAGAGATACCTCATCTATGACGCCACGGCTGCTGCAGTTCTACCTTCGGGGTAAATATGGCCTGGATTATCCTGATGAGCTTTATTTTCATACTAATGATGGTAATTGGGATGCATGTCAAAATACTCTGTGAACTGCACAAAGGTGTTGTGTTATTCCTCCTTCAGTTCAAGGCATGCCAATGCTGATTGTCCGTAATGCAGGGTGCCTTGCCCTGTGGCAGAATTGTGCATAGAAATGACACGCTGGGCTCTGTTCAGTCTGGCGTGCCACGTTCGAATAGTCCCGTTCCAGGCTGCAAAACATTGACGATTTTTGATGAGTTCTTGTTGAGGCAGGAAGCCAGGCTTTGTCGAACTTTGAACAAAATTTGGAAAAAGTGGAAACCAGAACCCTTTCCAGAAATTGTCTACACGTAAACGGCTTGCTGTGATTTTGGGTTTTATATGTATGACAGGGTTATGACCAGATTTTCCTTACCTTAGGAGTTAACGAAATTTTTGAAGGCCTACTGCACCTGTTGGATCGGGTGGTTTAGAGCTCTGGTGAGTGGCTTTTCCGCAGGTACAGAAACAAACTGAATGTTTTTTCCAATGGCAGTCCAAACCATTGTTGTCTTGATTTGATATGCCTGTTGCCCAAGAACCTTAAACATTCTTGAAATCGGAAAGATACAATGCTGTTTTTCACACATTCTCATTTCAAAACTGTGCATTTGGTTGTGGTCATGTGCATCATCCAGTGATTTTGGAAAATATTCCATGTTGCATACTTTGTGAATTCCGACGACTTGTGACTTGTGACAAACCTTGTGATTTCCGCATTTTTGGACCCGGAACTATGCTCAGAACCGTATGCTAATTTGCGTAACAAGCATGTACAAACATGCAGACTCGCGCAAATGCAGTAACGTGCATGCAGTCTAGAGAAGATATGACCTAGTTGTCAAAATGCATGTCATGTTGTCAAAATGCACTGCGTCTTCAGGCATAACAGCCCTGGTTAGATAATGTAGTTGTTAATGCTGGTGTAAGTGTTAATGTTAATGCACTGTTAATGTAGGTGAACTATGCCAGTAATGAGGGCTTGACGATGACAAATTCACGACAATGAGTATCTTCTACGTGGAATTTTAGACTAACTGGCTGATTCCGTGATAGCCATGGACAACACTGGCCAACTTGTGGTTGCTACGAAAACGGTCAGAGGGTCTAGCGTACCCGGACTACAGACGGAGAACCGGGGACGGAAGCGACAGTTCATCGTCACTGCAGGGACCGCTCAGAGACGTTCACCGGCCGACGGTCCAGCACGCTCTGCGGGCTGCCCTCTTTGGACACCGAACGAGGACGCTGTGCCGCTGGCAGTTTGCGGGCCAGTCTACTGGCCAGGCGCCACGAACCTACCTCGCCCGGCCGGCCGGCTGGCGCGGAGACGGCACCGATACCGGTACATTACAATCATTATCATCATCATTTATTGGTTTTCGCACCACAAATCCTGCCTGAGGCGCAATACACAGAGACATTGGCTGGCGTTCTGCCTTGTATGCCGGATGTATCGTCTGATCGACGTCGTCTGTCGCCAGGTGTATGCATCGACAATTTTAATGTGTTTTCTTTACGTCGCAAAACTGGTGCAAGCCTTAAATATCCAAATGTTTATAAAGACCTTGACATTATACAAGCTCAGCGGCCAGATTTTGCGAGAGTATGTTAGAGAGATCGCGTTACTTCTGATAGAAAATTATCTTTTTATCTTTCCAACCAGGTAAATTTCCAGCCGCCTGGAAACGCGCTGATGGAACACATGTTAAAGGGGAGATAGAAAAGATCCAAGCAGCCACCGACATGTTTCCCTTTTCTCCATCTGTTCCAAGATTCCCGAACACCTAACATGTGACCAGTTACTGAGTCATGTTTCGTCCGTGATACCCACGGCCCAATGCGATTTTCTCGCTGGGCATTCCTGCGGCACGACCCTCGCCTGTCTTGCCAAGTGGTCGATGGACGCGATTGGCGATGGCTTCCAGACAGAGCTTTCTGTAGCATGGTTATGCTTCGGCCTTCAACCATGTTACATTGTGAATCTGTTCAATTCCTGCATATGCGGGACAAAAGACTGCATTGTATTGTATTGTTTTATACTCAAATCGAACCACTGACAAGCCAGTGGCTTTTACGGTTCTGCGTCAGTGATATAAAACCTAGATGACAGAGGTGAATAAGAAAATAGTAAAAAAACCATATTTGAAGTTAACGTTGACATGCAACACAATACTATGCACAGCAAGCCACGAATCAGGTTTGATTTAAATTTGGTTTGAAGCGAACAACTTTTGTTTAAGTGTCCATGGTATAGAAATCAGGTGGAAGAGTATTTCAGCGGCGGGCGATTCTGCGGATTTCCTGGAGTCGGGAGGTCTGATGCTGGAAGAGGCTAAGCTAGAGGCGTCAAGCCATTCACGTGCATCACGTGCTCTCTACGCGTGGTCAAATTTTTGTTTCCCCGAGATGACTCGTGTTGCAAAACTGATGATCTTTCGGATACGAAGACAGTTGTTGGCGTAAGCGCTTCCATAGACAAACATAAAGCTTTAAATGCGCGAGATCACAACAGCGTCGACGATTGCTGGAAGGGTTTCGGAGGGAAGGTATTGTCGGAGGTCGGATAGGCTAACCAGGATATCACAACACATATGCGAGAGAGAGCGTAAGCACATGAGCATCCCACGAGAATCACTGGCCAAAGATGTTGTCAAAGTTTTTGAACTCGGAACAGGGCGTAGTCTACCATGTTAACGCGGGGGGCTCAGCCGCCGCAGTGGAGTCGCCAGCCCCCCACCCCCATCAAGATAAAACTGAGTAACTTGGGGGAGTTGGAATGCTCAAAATCATGAAGTCCGAGACCGGTTTTCTGCGGAGATGATGCATTTTTTCAAATGCGAAGTCGTAAAAGTGTGCTTTTCTGTGGATACCTGAGATTTTTCCAAACGCGAAGCCACTGTAAAATGTTCGTGTCATTGAGTCACCAGTGGTCGAACTATGAGGGAAAGGGAGGGGTAGATAGGCTACAGGCAAAGGGAAAAAATAAGATAAAGACGCAATTATCTTGTAAGCAGCCAGACCTGGAAACCAACACTGCCTTATTTCTAGGAAGTCTGGTCTAGGAATATGACCGTTTTCTGAACTATTACCTTTTCATGGGGCATGAGCGAAATTATAGAGCATGTTATTACGGAGCATAGCGATATACATTAACCACATAATCAAATAATCAGAGATCACTGAAATACAAAATGGCCTGATATTTCACCCTTTATAAAACCATTTAATTGTATAAACTACACCACTTGGTGCAATTTTTAGGCTATAATGGTCCCAAATCAACCATTTTCTTAGAAGTGAAACCAAAATACGTTGGCATGCCTCGTGCGATTGCAGTCTACGAACACAAAACATCGAATGAGAATGGCGGCGGGAGTAAATCTCCAACGGGAAGATTTGAAATGTCATGTCAATTTAGGGATTAATGTGGAAAAGCCAGTAGTTCGTTAAACAAAGCATGGAATGAAAAAAAACATCGAATGTAAAATGCTGAGCATAAATAAAGAAGCAACATAAACGCCAGGCTGCCATGTACCAAATGGCAAATGGCTAGATGACGAAATATCGGGATAGGGATCAATAATGCACCGAATAAAAATTTAAGAGAATCACATCGTAACACGGACACCTAGTACAGCACGGGCACTGACTTTTTCCTAAAATTGCACGCGGACATCTCAGTAGGAACGTGGTGCCAGCTTTTCAGGGTTTACGCATAACGTCGAAGTGTTTTCGCTTTTCTGTTGGAATTCCCTCAAATGAATATTCAGGTTGTTTCAGGAGGTTACTGAACTGAACCGGCCAGACAAATATCCTGGTCGCTCCGCTATAGTTAATGGTGTGGATACAAAAATAATGGCTCGTTACTAAATATAGTGTGCCAGAGTGCGGGTCCTGAGTGTTGAAAATTTGCGAACTTCTTTCATTGTGCAAATGAGCCGTTGCATGAACGGGAACATTATTTGCTCTTGTACCGCCTTTCTTACGAACATCTTACTGATCATTGGAAGTAAAGCTGGTACTAAGCGGATGCACAGGTCTGCGTGTGATACAAAGCTTCGATTTTGACCCCAAGCAAACCGTGTCTCGCACAGGTATGCCTCCGTCGTAGGAGGTACGGCCGGTCTCCGGCGACGGCCCGCGTTGATTACCGTATGTGCCAACAATAGTCACGACTTAGAAAGAAGGAACTGGAAAACTTCGAACAACCAGGACTTGAATTCCGTCCGTGATCCTGACAGACGGAAGTCCTGACCACCTCGCCATCAGGTTCATGTCCTGGTATGATCTTCATCGTGTGAGATATTAAGCGGTTTACATATTGCCCCACTCCATATTTTGTAACGCGAAAGTTGGTCAATTTGTGCCAGGCCACGTGCGATGCCGGTCCCTGAAACAATGATGAAAAGTATAATCTCGCGATATTTCGTCTTTCCAGTTCTATACCGTGCGTCGGTTATTTGTTAATCCAGTCTTTTGTCCCGCAATATATTTTTTTTTTATTTCGATAAATATCGGCATTCGATATTTATCATATTGGTTTGCTGTTCTAAGTCTCTCCCGTTTGACGTCCTTGTCTCTCGAGAATTCTCCTGTTCAATGTTTTGCGTTTGACGGTTCGTCTTCAGTATTTTTGCATCCAATGTTTCATCATACGGCACTTTGTGTGGTAACCCTATCGTCCCTAGTCGCGAAGATAAACGCGGATAGAAACCAATGATGCGTGATGAAATGCATATTTCAATCACATGACATAAATACATCAATAAAATGTGATCCAGTTTAGCAACGTCTTATCTTAACCATTGCTAACTTTGCCTGTTTTTGCTCTACTGCTACATAGCTAAGTTTATCGGTTATGACCCGGAGTGTGGCTGTTTACAGCCTTTTCTCTGAAAGGACTGTTCATTCGTCCCCTGTCTTATCCTTGTCATTATCGATATTTTCCTGCAATTATTCAAGTAGTCTTTTACTTGCAAGTGGTAGTGTTTCTCATCACTTTGCATCCCACAATGCCATCCTTTCAAAAGGTCCCTATCTCTCACGAAACCGCCCCTACCGTCGCAACCACTCACACATTACTTTGCAGACGCTAGTGACTTAAGAAGCTAAGAACACCAGTACGAACACAGTATCGTCTCGATGCCCGCCATTGAATGCGAAGCTACTTTAGGAAAGGTAAAGGTAGTGGGACGCCCGTTACATACTGAAAGAAATGTGTCAGTGAACATCCTGTCCAGAAATTCTCAGCCCTTGTTCGGAACGTGGTCGCTCTACGTTACACAGGTCACAGCGTCCATAGAATGGAGCAAAGGAAGACTGTACAAACCCACATGTACCGTAGGAACGATACCAGAATATCTAAAACTGCGCCTGTGAATCATTCAGGTGTTCCTAGTGTTCCAAGGAACGCAGCCAATTAATCAATGGAGCAACGTAGTGACATGTGTCATTGGCTTAGCCAGACTGGGATTAATCCTCCGTTTGCGGAAGTTAACTTTACGACTATAGTATTGCATGGAAAAGACGTGGTAAAACGAAATTCAGTAAAGTAGTGCATAGTCCTAGGGGCCGGATTGTGAAGACATTGCATCATGTGAAATGATCGTATTGCGCTGCGACATGAAGCTGCGATATCCCTCTTCTATGTTGCATGCGGTCATCATATGCATTATATAGCAGCACATTGTTATCCAGCCCACGTTTGTCTTCCGAAGAATTCATGAACGACATGCCCCAACGGACTTGGCTCCGTTTTTCTAAAAATGTCTTTGGTACATATGTGATCAAAAGACAGCATCGAAAGGTCAACGGCGCCATCTGGGGCAAAATGCAAGGCCACTTTTGAGTTGGCAGGGACCAAAATATAGGGCTGGTGCGGTTTAAACGAGGTTACGGCTCGTGCGAATGTAATCAGTCGGGAAAAAACGGTCGTTTGCGATGCAAAAATGCGAGGTTTGAAAAAGGGCTGTTCCGCCCAGCGAACCACTCAAGTAAAAAAGATTGCTGATGGGAGTTACATTAACATATATGCAGATTTTCCGTGGCGTAATTTTTGCACCACTGGTGTTACTGGAATACCAGGTTGGCAGACCTGGTCCCCACAGTCAAAACTTCTTAGACAAAGCCCTACCTCAGAAGCTGGAGTCAGATACGCGTCGCGAAACTTATCCGTAACGTGCGGAAGTGTGCTCTAATTATGTCTAGACCCGAGAGTGCTTTACCTCGTTACGTTAAATTTTTGTCCGCCACTGTGAAAATAATCGTTAAGAGAGGAAAGATCAGACTTCGTGCCAGCGATGAACGCAGACAGGTATGACCTTGATTCTGAGGCCAGAACTTGAGTTACGTAAATGCACTGCTCAAGTGCATCGGCTGCGTACAAACTCAGCTCATTAGCACAGGAGAAGAAGGAGACGATAGAAAAACCTTGAAAACTCCTTGATTTATGGCTCACGGTGAAAGTATTTTAGCTATGCCCGGGAAGCAAACACTGAGTATGACCATCTAAGTAACTGCGTACATCGAATTAACACAGGACCTTCAATATGTCAGGAAACACTGCACTCATGTAGACGCATAACAAAGTACAGGAATTATTCTCAGTTTGGGTGTAACACATTGATTTTGTATGTATCCAGAAACACTGTATTATTTACATTGATACAGTGTCTCCTGGTATATCTTTGTTGTCTTCCTTGTCCCCTACCCATGAACCCGCCACTGAGTGGCAGGTCAACAAGGCAAACGAGGACCAGTTGAACTCCTTTAACTGGGGGAAGGCAGACTGCCCTTTTGTCTGTCTTGAGACCTAATGGTCCGATTTAACCTTACTCCTCGAGGGTTAGACGGTATAGCCGATTGCCAGCAGGGGGAGGTAGATTTGTCGCCCCCTGAGGTCCCGAGAACTAAACATCCGATTTTACGGCAACAAACGGCAATCGATTTGACGTAACATGACACGTCATTATTATGAACTACTGATTACATTACTGTAAAACAGACTTCTCAAAAATCTTGAAAGATATGGATGAGTGAACAAAAAACCAAAATGAGGGATACTTTTGGACTTGCTATGGCTCTGCTGTTTATCGACCGGCTTTGATGGAACTCACATGAATAGAGTGCTTATGGATTGGACTTTTACCATTAGTCGATACCTTCGAAATTTTAAGGAAATTGATAAGTGTTCACAGGGTTTCGAAAATGCCAGTATTGGCTTTTCAAAAACCAAATTAATCGAAAATTTAAAAACGTTATTTTTTTGCTTTTACTAGTCATGTTATGCTGAATAAGCAGAAATCATGTTACATTGTTTGCATAACGTTAGGACAGGCGTTGCTAGGGACTTGAAAAAGGGGAACTGTCCTGGTCCTGTTCATCAGGTCAACTTACGACCATTGACCTTAAATGACCCCCACTGACCTTAGAGGCATATGCAATGTTGGGTGCATTGCGGATTGTTTGAAAATGTGTCCAATCATCTGACTACTTTTTTCTAAAATCCCATTTTAGACTCGTGATATAGGATACGCGCACTGACATTTTAGGTCATAGCTCCGTGACCCGACCTGATATCAACCTGAAACTTAAAACACAAGTAGAGGGTACATTTATTACATCATGTTATTCCGGGTTTGGCATTTAGAATAACAGCTCCAAAATTTTGCTATGAAACCAAATCTTGACTTTTGGCCTGGATCCCACCATGTGAAGTGATCCTAGATTAACAAAATTGTACTCGCACGCTCGCCCAACTATTCGCCTATACATCCATATGACGTTCAATGTTCCATACCTAAAGATTCTATATTTAGCAGCCATTTTCCTTTTACCTTCAACTTGGTCAGCATTGGCCTGAGGTGCCTCCCAAAAACGTTACCTGGCTCCGCCACTGGACAAAATGAAAAAACGGTATTTTCTTACTGTACGCAAAAATAATAGGTAGGAAAAGTGACAAAGGTTCGTGAAGCTGTGTCAAAGACTGTAGAATCAGCAAAGAAAAATCTGAAGGGGATGGATTTAGCCTCCCCCTGCCGGGAATAGAGTTAAACAAGTCATACGGCAATCGAAACATCTCTAGGAGACGGTTCTGAAACATGCATTAAAATTCAGTTTTCAGGTCAAAGGTTCAAGTTAGGCCGGAGGCCAGAACGGACCCTTTTATATCAGAGGCTACAAAAGTTAGATAAACAGAAGCACAGGGCCCATTAGCAAATGGGCGATTCCACCTCACATCACACAAGTTTGGACCCGAACCACGTCGATTTTGGTGAAATTTGGTACACTCATAGTACGTATCGAAAAATGGCTAACCAGAAGTTTTTAGTCCTGCGTAACCCCTAAGGTCAAGGTTACAGGCTATGAAAGGCCACCGATTTTTGCAGATATGGCACGATTCAAATACCCATAGCTCGGTGCCAGACTAAGAAAGAAAAGCGAGATTAGTATCATTCAAAAGATAAAGGTTTCAGCTTTCATCAAAAGCTCATTTTTCTGTGATTTCGGGACAACCTGGCTCGATCACATAGAACGTTTCCGGTTTTAACTATGTTTGCCCACCGTGATCTGCGAGAAAACGTAGTACAATATGTCTCCAGGTATCTACAATAAGCGAGGTATAAAACATTTCTGTGCAAACTGAAACTTTTCCAGATATCTTAAATTCCATGTTGCCATGTGGCGCTTGAGAGATATGGCTATTTGACGAATGTCTTCTACCTATGACGTGACCTGATATGACCCCAGGTTGCATTTGATAAAGTTTGCTAAGGGGCGCATACAGATTTGCTTGTCTGGTTTGAAGGGTGAAGAAGTGAAGGATGAAAAATGAAGAAGTGGCAACCACCTCTATCACCCGTCATATAAATCATACCAGTTATCATCACGCATGTGACCTAGCATGACTTCTAATGTTGACATGCCACGGCAGTTTATCCTTTTGGGGACCGTGTCCTCCGTAAATGCAAATAATTCATGCATTCTATTCGCGAATACTATAAAAAACAAGCATGTTTTCGCCGCCGCCAGAAGAGGCGAAAGCATGCATGCAAGGGTCCGCTTATGACTTGATATCTGACCTAACGTAGAACTAGTTTTGATGCCAAAATATTTAAACTGATTGACGAACAGGTACCTAAAGTTTTGTCGGGCTGACTAACGGTTCAGAAAAACCGAGGGGTGTCCCCTATTTTACACCCCCAAGCGGTGCCGGGTTAAATGACTAAATACACCTGATGAATTCAATTCCACGGAAATGTGAAGAACGGGTATGTCAGATCAGAATGGCAGGGGTCGAGTGGCGGTGGGATATTATGATGTTTAACCATTCTGGTCAAGCATTTTAAATCTATGCTGATATGTAGCAGATACACAAAACACTGCACACACCAAATTGCAGAACAGTCGGAGAAACAAGAAGCACGAAGTCAGTCAACATTCGGACATAAAAATGGATATGCAGAAAGGCAGATGGAGAGATCTATATGCAGACACAGACAGACAGGCATAAAGACAACAGAGAGACAGACACAAAAAGAGACAATAGCACACAGACAACAACAGGCAAAGACAGACGCAGTCTGACACACAGACAAACTCATACAGATGGATAAACAGACGAACAAACAGACAGACAGACAGGTAGACCCAGACAGATAGACACAGTCAGACAGATACAGATAGACTGTAGGCGCGCGCTGGAATTTGGCGGACGAGACCGCGACGTCCGGTATTCGTTTGCGCCGCTTGAGTGTCGTCGCTGCGTCACATGGCGCGTTCGACGCGGGGGTGGGGTCGTTCGGTCGGTTCAGAGCGCCAAATACTGCGTACACGTGTGGCGCGCAACGGCCGCGCTTGATTGAGGCCTCCCCCGAAGCCGCATTGTCGGTATATGATTAGTATTATCATGTTCTTTGTGTTCCGCATTATGCATGGCATGTCCGCTTGTTCCCTTAGAAGTTAGATTTCCTGCATGCTAAAAGGTAAGAGTTCCTTTTTTATTTCCGTACAGAAACTGTTCAGCTGTAGGCATGCTGTAGTAAAGCATGCAGAGAGGTTACCATGCACAGGTTAACATGCACAGAGGGCCAGACAAAAATAACACAGGCAGACACATGAAGGCCAACATAGACAGACAAACAGACAAAAAATAGACAGATATAGACACACAGACACACAGACAGACAGACACTCAGTATCAGACAGACACTATCAAACTTACACACAAAGGCACAGACAGGCATACATTCAAAGACACCCAGACATACACACAAAGAAACATCCACATACTCAAACATTCAGACATACACAGCACACAATGGCACTTAGACAACAACAGACACAGACAAACTGATGAAGTAGAAACAGGCAGAGGGAGATAAACACAACAACATTGTACGTTCTCCTGTGCCTTCGCAGATTCATCCTATCAATGCTCATGAAAACAACCATTGGAAAAACCCAGTTTGCCTTCTTTGCCCTGTGCAAGTCATTTGTGGAGGACAGGGTCAGCCATGATGTTTTGCGCTTGCACATGTGGCTACAAATGTTGACGTCACCTGCAGCATTTCTACGAACATAAATGAATTTAACTTAACACACGCGTTGAATGGGTCAAAGATGACAACTTGGATGAACAAGCGTAACTATAGCAACCACACGTTGAAAAGGTGACAAGGGGGAGATCGCAGGTCCTCCATAGCCTCATTTCTCACAGAACCTTAGGTTAACAATCCCTGGAATTCTGGTACAAGTGTGGTAGGTATTATGGCAGACAGAGCTTGAACTAACACGTTTGTTTTGCTTACCAAGGAGCTTCCTGCATTCTCTAGTTATGAATGAACAAAATGAGGTGCATGTTATGCAGGCTAATGGAGGCTAATCAAGCATTAATTACCCTAACAAGTAAAGATTTAGAACTAATCCAACAAGGAGCTTATTAATGCCAAAAATACCTTTATTTTGCAGGCTCCTGTACTTGGGGTATGACAACGAAAAGAAGCAAAAGAAGACCGTGTTTTAAATAAACAAATAACTTCAACATGATCCAGATTCCACCCATCGGTGCCACCACAGTGTCATACCCAGGTCCCAATGTCTTTAACACATGCTTAAGGTTCGTTTGGCAAAGCCATAAAATAGGACCCAATCTTGTTTTTTCTCCACTATTCGCAGGCGTCTGCGGTTTCCAGTCATCTTCGCTTGTTTCCTATAGCGTTATTTTTATGCAGCATTGGTCCTAAGCAGCGTTCCTAGTTACTTTTAAGACGTTAAAATAGTTTAAACGTTTAAAACGTTTTAAACGTTTTAAGATAGTTATTTTTAAGACGAATACTTCCTAAACTTGGCTAAGTTTAACACGTATTGGTCCTTAATACCGTTTCTTCTTTTAGGGCGAATAAGTCCGGAACTTTTGGAAGGATGTGTTGCCCTCAATTCGGGCCAGCCGGCGACACACGTGAAAATGGGTCGTCTCCTCAGCTCTGCCGGGGCTGGCGTCGCAGAGTTCAGGCGAACCCAGACGAACCCCAAGCGAGCAGTCCATAAACGCGCCGGCAGCATTTGGCCGGCGGGTGCGAGGAGGGTCGGCCAGCGGGCCTGTGCGTCCCAGGCATATTCCGTTCCGTGTCTCGACGACCGTTGAGGCCGGGACAGCACGCCTGTTGTACTAACGCGCGGACGGTCTGCACGAGGTAAGGGCTGTGTGGCGCAATGCTGTCGTTTCTGACGGTTCCAAGGCCTACGCGCGTTGCTGCCGGTCTTTTCTCTGGTGTATCCTGGGGCGTCCAATCGTTTGACAAGTGCCAAGACGTCCACTCGTTTCCTCGTACCGCGGTCACGGCAATCCTTTAGAAGCGCACGACATAAACCAAGCACACTGGATGACACATATACGGCGCGCGTGGCAAAAGGAGACGTCAGCTGTTGCGAGAAACAACAACATTATGCACTGGAGCTCCAGGTCGTAGATCACCTACTATTCGCTCTTGTTTTACACAGTAGGTTAGGTTAGGTTAGGTTAGGTTTGGTTAGGTTAGGTAAGGTTAGGTTAGGTTAGGTTAGCGAATAGTAGGTGATCCACGACCCTGGAGCTCCAGTGCATAATGTTGTTGTTTCTCGCAACAGCTGACGTCTCCTTTTGCCACGCGCGCCGTGTATGTCATCCAGTGTGCTTGGTTTATGGCGCACGCTTCTAAAGGATTACCCGCGGTCACTACGGTGTATGCCAGTGCGTCACTGATCGTCCAGTACGTCAGATCGCCACTGTCAAAATCATTTTAAAGTTCAAGCGAAAGTCCCCCGATTTCTCTCGTTTTGTTACTGTCTGGCAATTTTCAGCCGGGCCGCTTGTTCAGAGAAGTCGATTTCCCAGCTTGAGAATTTGGGGATCTCGTCTAACTATTTAGGTAATGCGATTTCGCCGCATGCGGCAGACTGAGGACTTGATGCTATCGGCAACTTCACCGGGCGTCCCAGGAAGCAGGAGGCTGTTAGCCACTTGTGGGATATCTGGCCGTTGTCTGTTTTCATTACACGATTTCGAATGTTTTCGGACATTGGATTTCTTCCGACTTTGTTGTGAAGTCGGCTTTAAAGAAGCTAGACAGTGGGAACACAAAATATATTTACCGCTGTCCTTTTTGCACCAGGTCCACGGCCGTACTTCACGCCGATTTAATTGCATCGTTTTTTTGCGTAATTGTCCTTGTGGCATATGGCATGAAATGATTTTCGTCTTTCTTGCGTGCGAATGTCGTGAAACAATGGTCGGCTGATCTCGTTGGTTTTTGTGTTTCTACATCATATGTCGTGCCAGTTGGCTCTGCGGCTTTCCGCAGAATACACAGCAGTTTGTTTAATCGTGTTTAATCGTTCCTTTCGGTGTGTCTAGAGTAAGAGCGACACTTACCTCCGCTGGACAGATACTACCATTGGACAGATTCGCAGCAGACGGAGGAAATATCAGGCATCCAATCGATGCATTCCGACGAGAGCACTGAAAATATCATTTAGCGTTATTAGCGTGGCTATGGCGTCCCACTCGTAAACAGTCCAATCAAACGTTATATCTTTGAGCGCTACGGAAATTACGCGTTACTTGCGCACGTAACCCATTCTGTGTGCGTGCACTACCATATCACCTAACAATTACATCCGACTGATACCTTCATTAACATCGACATCCGTCGCCGACGTCGCCACCATTGTAGTCAGAACGGAGCGACGACGACCAGACGGCCTGTCGCCGGACTGGCCTCTGGCCGGGGGGCGTTCCTGAGCCTCCTGAAGTAAGTTGAACTGATAAAAGCGGGATCAGTCATTTTGCCTTTTGATTCGCTTTCGATTGTAATGTTTCCACGGAGTAACTGAATCAATTCTGAATCCGACTCAACACGTCTCCCAAGTGAATCGATTCCGAATCTGATTCCGGGTCAATTGGAAGCGAATTCGGATTCGGCTCCGATTCCGCTGGAATCGAGCACAAGTCTGCATTGAGCAGCCTGTTGAAGGTGCCCTCGTTCGCCGCCGTCTGCCCAGCACAGAGAGGTGTACGGCGCCCACCTGACTGACCCAGTACCGCTGCACGTAGGGTGCTAGACGCCGCAGGGACCCCGGAGTCGCGTCTTCCACTTGTTGAACAGAAGGGATTGTTTTCTTACGTGACATTTGGTCCAAAGTACTTTTGCACAGAGTGTCATGCAGGTTGGTTTGTTTGTAAAGGTCGCCCCATGTTTACATTAACTATGTTCCTGCAAGCCATTCGTTACTGCTGTTGGCTGTCGGCCAGCGTGAACATGGTCCAAGGACAGTCAAGCTGGACAAGTTTTCATCCCATTTGTTTATCAGTGAACCTTTCAAGCAAAACTGCAAATTATCATCACTACGGCAACTACACGTGGTACCAACTATCTGTTCTTACCTCCACTGGAACATTCTCAGAGACCACGTGGAAGCCCTCGTGCACCTTCTCTTCCTCATTAACCCTATTCCCGGCAGGGGGCTGAATCCGCCCCCCTCGGGTTTTTTGCTTGCCAATTCCAGGCTTTTTAACGCAGCCTCACGAAACTTTGTCACTTTTCCTAGCTATTCTTTCTACGCGCTGTGACAAAATTTCACAATTCTGCTTTACTCAGGAGCGGAGCCAGGCAACGTTTTTGGAGGCACCTCAGGCCATTTTTGGCCTTGTTGAGGGTAAAAGAAAAATGTCTGCCAAAAACGGAGTTTTTAAGATAGAACTTAAAACTTTATATGGATGTATCGCTAAATAGCTGGGCAATTTGCACGCAGAATTTTGTTTATCTGAGGTCACTTTACAAGGTCAGGTCAAGGTCAAAAGTAAAAATTTGTTTTTTTGCAATGATTTCGGTGCCGTTGTTTCAAATGCCAAACCCGGAATATATATGACGAAAAAGCATGCCCTCTACTTGTGTACCAAGTTTCAGCTTGATATCAGGTCGGGTCACGGAGGTATGACCTAAATGTCACTGCGCGGACCCTATGTCGCAATAGTCACAAAATGAAATTTTTGAAATACAGTGAATTCAAATGATTGAAACGTTTACAGATAATATCCAATGCATACGGGATCATTCCAAGTGCCCCCAAGGTCATTGGAGGTCATTTAAGGTCAAAGGTCACAAGTTGATCTGAAGAACGTGTGACCATGACAGTTCCCCCTTTTTCATGTCCCTGGCACCGCCTATGCTAACATTATACAAACATTGTAATGCGATTTGCACTTCTTTAGCATAGCATGACTAGCAGAAGCCAAAAAAGTGTTTTACCCTTTTTGTTCATTCAGTTGTTAGAAAACTAATCCTCCTATTTGCGAAACCCTGTGAACGCCCATGAATTTTCTCAAAATTTTAGATTTGCGGAGCCATGGTAAAAGCCCTATCCATAATCTCTCGATTCATGCCAGTTTCATTGAAATCGGTTGATAAACAACGGAGTTATAAGAAGCCCAAAAGTACCCCCTGACATTTTTTTGACATTTTTGTCCCCCTGTATCCACAACTTTCGAAATTTTGAAAATTTCTTTTCATAAAATTGTAGCTCACGTCATGGCAAATCGATTGCCGTTTGTTGCAATGAAATCGGACGAGTAGTTCTCGAGATCTCAGGGGGGCCGAATCCGCCCCCCCCCCGCCGGGAATCGACCATACCGTCTAGCCCTCCGGGAATAGGGTTAAAGAGACATGTCATCATTCACGAAAATATTTCATCCGTCAGCTGGTTGTGTGCTACTGTCTTAAAAACATTCGGAGGTAAAGATGATAATGGCCTCTGCACTTTTAAAAACAAATGAAGGCGAACTACAGCTAGTCCAATGCTTACATTTTCCTGAGCTTTCAATGCTTACATTTTCCTGAGGTACAGCCAGTGCCGCGTATTAGGTGCATTTTTCCATTATGTCAACGCATGGATGGAACAGCCCATGGGGCAGGTATGGCCATCTGCCAATCAACTGTATAATTTCAACCTTAGGCCTATGGTGTTCCATGGAACAGGGACGGACCGGGGGGGGGGACAGCAGGGCGGATATCTCCCTTGGGCTTCAAGAAAGGATGCATAAAAGTAGAAAATGAAGTTGAGCCCTCTATAAATAGTAAGTAAATCCCTGTCACTGTCGCCCGTCTCCGTCGGATTGTAATTTCCATTGCAGCGGCCCCCTAGCGGCGGACGGGCTGGAGGCGAAGTAACAGAAGTGCCTGTGAAATGGCATCTCTGCTTTGAACGAATCATGGCGACTCAGCAGGGAATCTGCAGCGCCCTGATACACGTCAAATAGACTGATAATGGATGGAAAACAAGCCCTGCTTTAAAACGGAATGTAGAGACAGCGACATTGATTTTAATGCCGGAAGAAAGGATACCGGGACGAAAGGACAGGTAAAAACATGAACGGTAGCACCGATGCATGTGTCTGTGCGTAAATCTGTGGTGATTTTAGACTATATGTGCGTTGATTTGCTGTGTTTTCGCCTTTTTTCGTCTTATTATTTTTCGTGTGCACGTGGTCCATTTTGAATGAGTTACCTGGCGCTTGGCCATGGCTCTTCTGGGCGAGCTCCTCTCAACCCTTCGTAATTTATTCTGCTGAGGTCGCTCCAGGCAACACAGAACTAAGTTAAACAGGTTTTCCAAGAAGAAAAACAAAAAAAAACCCATGTCTTTATCTGTCTGTGCAGTTTGAACCTCGTTACGAAAGAGGCCGATAGCCGAGAGTCTTATTTCCACTGTCAGAAGAAATTCAAATTGAGCGTTGTGGTCCGGGTGGCCTTGGGCCACTTGACGGCGACCATAACGGCTTCTGAAGCCAGGTAGCTTTGTAATCACTGAGCACCAAATCATTATATTTTCACCAGAACATAGTCCATTTCTTTCACTTTTAGATAGTCGCATTTAGAATGCATCACCTTGTAAACCCTTCTACATAACTATTCCGGGACAAAGTCATAATTTTTGTGCGTGTTTTAGAACTGTTCAGTTACGGCAGCGAGGCAACGAACAATGTCAAGGCAGGCGTTACGTTTATTCTCAGTGCCTCGGATGAAAAATACTTAAGAAGACGGACAAGCACATGTTATTTTTGTACTGCGCAGTTCATAAATGAAATGTAATGATGCAACGAAATAGGTCTGGTTCGCCACGCACCCCACAAGACGCCTTAATGATTTGAAAGCACACGTTTGTATTCTCGTTCGCACTGTCTTAACTTTGAATATATCACTTGAATGATTTTCTGTCCGTGTTGAAGACGAAGTGAAAAGGGTAAATGTTGCATCAGTGATATACAGACAGTTGCAATATTACAATCTACATTGCACTGATGATCATACATCCCACTCTAAAGACATGTGAATTTAAAGAATTTACCTTCCACAGAGCACAACAGAGTATCAGTTATCTACTTCCATATCTTCACGGCACGTATCAGCAGCTGTAAGCTGTCGTGGAATTGACTGAAAGGTGTAATGTGACGGAACGGAGGCTCCTTCCATCAATGACGTTCTTTCTGTTGGGGCGTTTTCTTCATCACTCGATGAAGGCAGATGGTAACCAGGGTTTTCCAGAAATAGCAGATGATGCATTATCTGTGGCGCGTAATGCTTTTGTCGGACCATTAATTGGTTTATGCTTTGGCAAAATCACGGGCTTTGCGCTGTTGCCGATTCACAGTTTCGGTCCCATCATGGCACAGCAGCTTAATATCTTAATGACTCTTAAACACTCCTGGATTTTAGGCATTGTATGCATCCAGTTAATAAACTACCTTCATTGTATGAGAAAACACTGCATTGTTATATAAATCAGTTACAAATCAAAAAATATATTGGACTCAACGTTTCGGCCAGGGGCCATCGTCAGGAGCAATCTAGAGTACGAGGCCAAAATTCAAATGCACAGGAAACAAGGCGCCTGACAAACAGAAAACCTGTCGCAACGCTGCAGACGCTCAAAAACAACGAATATATCACAACAAGGTACTGCGGGCAATAACATGGGTCCAACTTTATTCATGTCCAAAATAAAGATGGGGACCCATAAAACGAAAGCGTAAGAGAGACGCGAAGAACCAGAAATATATTTATGGTTCGCGAATTACGCAGCTAACAAACACGCCAAGTAGGATAGGGCCGCCGCGCCGACCCCCCCCCCCCCACACAAAAAAACACCAAGAACAGCAAACCATGAAATCCTAGGAGTGTAAAAGAACCAGATATGTATTTGTGGTTCTCCAGACTAACGAAAAACCCAACCCCAAACGATACAAGCCCAGCGACTCATATTATGTACCAAGATGTCTTTGAGCTAGCTGCGGCCGGATATTTCCGATGTGTAGAGATTCTAG
The DNA here is from genome assembly GCA_030062745.1 of Capitulum mitella. NCBI lineage: Eukaryota > Metazoa > Arthropoda > Thecostraca > Pollicipedomorpha > Pollicipedidae > Capitulum > Capitulum mitella. The sequence continues at coordinate 6,058,704 of CP099852.1, read as the reverse complement.
AACTTTCAGGTAGGCGTTCTCTTCCTGTCGCCATAATTTCGACCGCAGAGTTGGTGTTAATGTCACTGTGTTCCATGCCAACATGTTTGTCAATCATGTCCTCACTTAGGTGTGTGTCAGCACTCCGAAGTCTGGCATCCCCAGGTTTTCGTTGCATCGATTCCTGATGCTAGGCTTTGTTTCTCAGACATAAAAAGCCCCAGGACAGCGAATGTAACCTAACATGCTACGTTTTTCCCGTGTACTCTTGCCTTTTAAAGCTCTGATGGAAGTGTGGCACGTTCTCCTACCAGCATGGCACGGGGGTTCTCCAGAACAGAGCGTACCAGAAATGATTTCAGTGTGGGTTCGCTACTCCACGCTACCCTAACTGTTCAGACGGGACGAAAGTACGATCGAATTCACCTGCCGACATAGTTTTCATGGACGAAAAGAAGTTTCATGCAAACATTTGGAACAGAGCATGACCATCGCAGTGATAGCTTATACTAACGACACCGTTTAAATGACAACAGATTATTACCAGCCTTAAAACATTAACTGTATTAATTGTGGGGAAAACGAAGCGACTTGCACCCCCCCGATGGGGCACCACCTTTCCGTGGTGGGGGGGATTGTGTGCTCCAGTGATCCGGCGGGCGGTCGGGGTTGCTCGTGGAGCTCCCCTTCCGGCCAAAGGGGAGGAGCCAGACGAAGAGTGCCTCACCGAAGGGCACTGGCTCCGGTCAGTGTAGGGGAGCAGCGCCCCCTCGGTCCCCAGCTTCTCCCGCAGGAACACCACTTGGTGTGGGGTATGGCGACCCCCCGGGTCCCAGCCAAGGAATTCCTCTGACCCGTATCGATCCTAGCATCCCCTGCCCACGCCGACCCTGGTTGTCCCATATCCGGGCCTTTTGTTCACCTCACCTCTGGTAGCAAGCAGCTCAGCTTCCCCTGACTGCTCAGGTCTAGCAACCCTGCCAGTCCGCCAGCTCTCGGTTTTATCGGAGTAGCCGCGCTCCCTCGGCCCGTCCCCCGGGGTTGACGGAGTCCTGGAGGTTGAGGCCTCTCGCCGCACGGTGCTAGTTGTGGCGGGGGGCCAACACGCCTCTTTGGTCCTGATATCCGGGAGGGGCGGGCGGGTCCGTATGGCCCCATGCGGACCAAGTGGCTGGTCGCCTCGGGCCGTCGAGCCCGGCTTTGTTCGGGTTCGTTCGGCCCGGCCGGCCGGGGTCAAGGGGTGGGCAGCGCTGGAACCCGGTCAGGACGGGGAGGGGTCTCGCCGGTTGCACCTGGCCGGGCATAAGGCGCCGCCTGTCCCGTATAGCACCGGGGTAGCCCTGGCGTCCCGCGTCCCTTTTTTGTAGGGCCGGGCGTCCCCCAGTTGGGCTCCGAGGTGGGTGGGGAGCCCTGGTGCCGAAATTACAAATCTCACTTATGGCAAACTCTAACCAAACTCTACGCTCAGACATCTCCCACCCCTGCGAGGGGCGGACCAGTCGTCCCCTGCCTCCTGCCGAGGAACGGAAATCCGTGGGGCTCGAGTATTGATTTTCCGAGGAAAAGATAAGGCCCTCGCTTCGTTGTCGCCTTTTCATCGCCGTAACGGCTGCGACCGTTTGGGACAAATTATCAGATGTGACAAACTGAGAGACGGCTCCCTAGAGGTCGAATTTGTGAAAAGTGAAGAAGCTGAAAAAGCCTTGACAGCGACAACGTTCGCATACAGTGTGCGCAACGGTACGGAGACACGAGATGTGGTGGTAAATATGACTGTGGAGCCCCACAAAATGAAGAACTTGTCAAAAGGGATTATAAACTGTTACGATCTGAGAGACGTTGCCGACGAGGAGATTGTTGATGGACTGTCCGAGTTCGGTGTGACGGACGCCCGTCGCATGATGGTGAGACGGGAGGGACGTCTCTGTCCCACAAATAACATTGTACTTACGTTTAACCGGCCTGACCTACCTGCTGATGTAGCCGTTGGATACCTGAGGGTCAAGGTGCGACCGTTCATCCCAAACCCCATGCGCTGTTACCAGTGCCAGCGCTTCGGCCACACAAAACCGTATTGTAAAAACCCTCCTGTCTGTGGAGTTTGTGCGTCAACAGAGCACCTTGCTGATGCTTGCGAGGGTCATGCCCCGCGCTGTGCCAACTGTGGACCAACGCAGTCGTCACATGCGTCCTTCGACAGGACATGTCCTGTTTATATAAGAGAAAAAGAAATCCTGACCATAAAATGCTCTCGCAAAGTCTCCTTCCGAGAGGCAAGAGAATTATACAGTGCGACACATCCAAAGTCGTCTTACGCTGCGAAGGTGAAGACTGCTGTGCCGGCGACGCAGTCTGAAGTGATGACGTTGCCTCAACTAGTAAACATTTTAAAGCATTACGGCCTTGCCGTCGTACCTGCGCCCTCTGCACCGGCCACGTCCTTGGGGTCCCCGACGCCTCCTGTGCCCGCCACCTCGGTGGTGTCCACGGCCCCGGACGTTCCGTCGGCCGGGGGCAGTGGGTGGACCGTGGTCCGGCGGGGTCGGGGACCCCGCTCTTCTCCGGCGCGGAGCGGCTCTCCACCGGGACCTGTTGCGTCCCCCGCGTCCGCGCCGCCCACGCCGCCTCGTGCCGCGGCCTCGAGACGTTCCCGGTGACCGCTCCGTCGGGGGCGCAGCTCTCGGGCGGGGCTTCCCGTCCTGGGGCGCCGCGGAGTACGGGTGTCACCGTGCGCCCGGGTGCTCCAGATCTGGGGGCTGCGGGTCGCGCGGCCCGGGGCGTGGGGCCGACGGTTGCGCCGGCCCGGGCCCATCCGTCGCCGTCTGGCGATGGCGCGGCCATGGGCCCTCCCCTGCTCCGGCGCGGGGTGGGTCGGCGTCGTCCTCCCCGGCCGCGGGCCGGACAACAAAACGCCCGCCGCCTTGGCCTGTGTCCCCGACGGACGGGGGCAGGGCCAAGGTGCGCGGCAGTTCTGCAGAAGGTCGTCCAGTCACGGGAGGGTTATGACCTTGCAAAAGGGCTGACCACTTCTTTTGAACACTTTAACCTTCCACTTGCAGTGACTGTTTTAGTGTTCCTGCAGGTGCTGATGCTTCTTTTATATCCCGGGACGCTGTGTTTTAAGACGCTTTTAACCCGACCTTATACAGGTCATTTTACAGTGGAACTGTAGAGGTGTTAGGTCGAGCGCCAGTGATCTGCAGGCTCTTCTGAGACGGCGTTGCCCATTTGCTGTTGGCCTCCAGGAGACAAAACTGGCACCAAACACTTGTTTTAGTCTCAAAGGTTACAGCATATTTCGTCGCGACGAGCCAGTCGACACCGTTGCGCACGGTGGGGTCCTACTAGCCGTTCACCATGGTGTTCCCACCCAGCGGCTCGACGTGCGCGCTGATGTGCAGGCTGTGGCAGTGAGGTCGCACTTGGGACGCCGTCAAGTAACACTGTGCTCAGTGTATTTGGCGCCTGGTTGTGTTTTTCCCACGTTGGAGCTCCGGCGTCTGGTTGCAGAGCTGCCTGCACCTTTCCTGCTTTTAGGTGATTTTAATGCTCACCATACTAATTGGGGTTGCGACAACACCGACACACGTGGTCGACTTTTAGAAAGCTTGTTGAACGACGAATCACTATGTCTTTTAAATACTGGAGCCAAAACACATTTTACTTTGCCTTCCGGACAAACATCGGCTCTAGACCTGAGCATTTGTAGCCCACAGATGATGCAGTACTTGACGTGGTCGGTGGATGACGACCCATGCGGAAGCGATCACTTGCCAGTATGGCTGCACTATAAGGACGGTGCCGTGCTCGGCTCAAGGCCACCACGGTGGTTGCTTCGGCGTGCTGACTGGGGCCAATTTGAGGAAGAGGTTGAATTGGCCGTGCGTTGGCGTCAGCCGGAGGAGCGTCCGATGTCGGTGGACGAATTTACCGAGATGATCGTGCAGTCAGCCGGACAAAGCATCCCCAAAACATCTGGTGCTCCCCGCCGCCCACCAGTGCCATGGTGGACGAAAGCGTGTAGAGACGCCATTCGTACACGCAGGCGAGCTTACAGGGCATTCGATCGTTGCAGTACACTTGATAATTTGATCGCTTTTCGACAAGCGAGGGCCTCGGCACGCCGTGTTATCTTGGAGGCGAAACGGCGGTCATGGCGAGAGTATGTGGGTGGCCTGAACCGCTCCACCCGCACTTCGGAGGTCTGGGACCGCATCAAGAGGATAGGGGGCCGACATTGCTCTAAGCCGCTGCCCGTGCTGCGCGTGCACGGCCATGACGTGTTTCACCCTGCTGACGTTGCCAACGAGATCGGCCGCGCCCTCGCAGAGCGCTGCCGGGGTGGCGGCGCCGATCCTGAGTTTGTGCGTCACAAAACTCGCTGTGAGCGGTCGCCTGTGAACTTTTATACCTCTGAGCAGCACTCGTATAACGAAGTGTTCACAATGGCTGAACTCAGGTCAGCAATATCGTCCCTGCGCAGTGTGTCGGAGGGCCCAGACAAAGTGCATAACGATATGCTTCGACACCTTCCACATTGCGCGGTTGAGACACTGTTGACTATGTTCAATGCGATTTGGACCCGTGGCGAGTTTCCGTTGGCCTGGCGAGAGGCCATCGTCATCCCACTGTGCAAGCCCGGCAAGAGTGGTTTAAACCCTCTTGATTATCGTCCCATATCTCTGACATCTTCCTTGTGTAAACTTTTGGAGAAGATGGTTAACCTCCGCCTGACCTGGTTTTTAGAGAAGAATAACGTGTTTGACAATGCTCAGTGCGGTCTCCGGAAAAACCGTAGTACTGTGGACCACCTTTTAGCCCTAGACACAGCAGTGCGTGTTGCTTTTCGGGAACGGCGTCATGTGGGAGGTGTGTTTTTTGACATCGAGGGTGCATACGACACGATGTGGCGACACGGCATTCTCTTGAAGGCCTTTGGGCAAGGTATTCGTGGTCGTATGGGCGTCTTTTTACAGAACTACTTGGATGACCGTTTTTTCCGTGTTCGTGTAGGAAACCACTTTTCTGACCGGTTTCTGCAGGTGAACGGCGTGCCTCAGGGTGGTGTGTTAAGTGTGACACTCTTTGCCATTATGATTAACGATGTGGTAGACAGACTGCCTCGCTCTGTAGGAAGGTCACTGTTCGTCGACGATCTGGCAATATGGTGTAAGGCGTCCAGTGCTATCTCGATGGAGAGGCAGTTGCAGCTGGCCGTCGGCCGCTTGGAGAAGTGGAGCCTGGCAAATGGCTTCCGTTTCTCGACGTCAAAAACAGTTGCGTGCCACTTTTGCCGCTCTCGCCGTGGCTGTCCCGCTTTATCTGTGCAACTGTACGGGAAACTGATTCCGTCGGAGCCAGTAGTGCGGTTTCTTGGACTGCAATTTGACAAACGATTGACGTACAGGGACCATTTTAAATCGCTGCGTGAGAAGTGTTTTAAATCACTGAACGTTTTAAAGTGTGTCGCAGGTACATCGTACGGTGCGGACAGAGTGACGTTGCTCCGTCTATACAGATCCCTGATTCGCTCTAAGTTGGACTATGCTTGTTTTGTGTATGACTCTGCATGCGATTCCAGCAAGCGTACGTTGGACACAGTGCACAACTCTGCCTTGCGCATTGCTACGGGTGCCTTCAGAACGTCTCCCACCGCTAGTATCTTGGTGGAAGCTAATGAGCCACCCCTGGCTTTGCGACGGAAGGTGCTCGGGCTGCGGTATGCATGCAAGTTAGCTCAGTTCCCCGACCACCCGACATATGAGGCGGTGTTTTCTTCCAGCACAATAGCCCTTTTTCGCACCGGACGATCTCTGAAAGCCACTCCTTTCTGTGTGAGAGTCCATGACCTGTTAATTGAGAGCGGTGTGCGACTGAGGTCTGTGGCACGTTCTTACGATCTAGACATACCTCCCTGGGAACTGGTGTCCCCTGTGGTTGACGTGTCTTTGGCTGAGAACCGGAAGCGCGACGTGGCCCGGGAGGAGTTACGGTGCAGAGCACTGGAGCACATGGCATCCTACGATGGCCATATGACTGCTTTCACCGATGGATCGAGGACGGAGGCTGGTGTGGGCTGTGCTTTCGTGTGTGGCCCTGACACTCGGTCATTTACTTTGCCACCTCATGCATCGGTTTATACGTCGGAACTCGTGGCTATCGACAAGACGCTGTGTTTCATTGAGGCAAGCGACGATGGTTTTTACGTACTTTTTACAGACTCGCTGAGTAGCCTTTTAGCGCTGAAGTGTTTCCATCCGCGTCATCCCCTTATACAGGATATTTTAAGACGATTGACAGCGTTAGACCGACATGGAAAGAGAGTGACGTTCTGTTGGATCCCCAGCCACGTGGGGATATCTGGCAACGAACGAGCCGATGCAGCCGCGAAGCGTGCGTCACGCATGTGTGTGACGCGACGAATGTCATTGCCTGCCAAGGACTTTTATCGTGTGTTTTCGTCATATATGTATGACTTGTGGCAACGTGAGTGGGATGCGCTCGGTCCGAATAAGCTCAAAAGTATTAAACCCCGCCTAGGAACTTGGGCCTCAAGTTCACGCGAAAACCGGCGAGAGGAGGTTATTCTCTGCCGTTTGCGCCTAGGCCACACATACGTAACGCATCACCATTTGTTAAAGGGCGAAGAGAGAGGGATGTGCCCCCGCTGCAGTGAGCCCCTCACTGTGCACCATGTGCTGATCACATGCAATGGTTTGACTTCAGAGCGTTTGCGGCACTTTTGCCACAGTACGACTCCTCGCACTTTGCAGGATTTGCTGAGTGACGAGTCTCGTTTTATAGAGACGGGACAGTTGTTCCGGTTTTTATTGGATGTCGGTTTTTCTGCGGTTTTTTCACGCTACTAGTCACATGTGTTTTATTTTGTGTATGCTGTTGTAGGTAACTTTTTTGTCTTGACATAATTGCGTTATATTACGCCGTCGGATTTTATTAATCGTCGTGACTCTTTTTAATGGAGCTACTTGAAGAAGTTATGGGCGCCGAATGACCCTGCAGTCGGTGCGCCCCTAAGCCCCAATAACCAACCAACCGAAGCGACTTGCAAGTTTCGTGGGAAATGCTTCACACGTCTGTTCAGATGACTACCTTTTAACTCGACAAGTCTCTAGCGCTTCCCTTGCACCGGAAGACGACTGCGGGAACATCGCAGTCGTCTTCCGCTCGCCGCGCATGTCCTCTGACTTTCAGCAGGTCGTCTGATAAACAAAAGCACTTCATGTGCATACTAAGGTTTAAAGGAAACTGTTCTAATGACAATAAATTTTGCTAGCCCTAAAATATGAACGGTATCAGTTGTGGGTGAAACGAAGTGACATGGATTTCTGTGGAAAAGATTTCTCAATTCTGTCCAGTCTGATTACCTCCTAACTCGGTCAGCCTCTCGTCCGCATTTTCGCCGCACGTTCCCTCCTGCTTTCAGCAGGTCGTCTGATGAATAGAAAACCACGGCGTGTGAATGCGAAGATTTGTAGAAAACAAGGAATGGGAAAGATTTCGGCATTTTACAGTGTTACGTACATTATGCCGTTCCCGGAAATTAGAACATCCATAGCAAAAGTCGCTGGAAGCGTCAGTGACACTTTGCTAACCATAGAGTTACAGTTAGATCAAAGCATATTTTTTGCACTGAACGACACCTTAATTGGGACCAAAAATACGAGTACAAAAATACTATAAATCCCACATCTGTGGCATGCAGACAACGGACCGGATATCGTGACCACACGTTCTCGGTGCGGCTGCTCTTGCTCGATGCAGACGCTGCCTCACTGACTTCGACAACGGCCGGACCGGACCTCTGTCCGCCAGCCGGTGCCGGCCCGGCGTCCCCTCCTTCCATCCCTGGGCGGCCGGCCATGTAGCCGCCGCCGTGAGATAATCCATCGCGCTTGACCTGACAGGTTTCCTGGAAGGGCAACGGCCGGGGCGTCCGGCCGGCAGCTCAGGCGGCAATAGGTCCCCCCCCCCCCGCCTCACCGCCCGCCGGCCCGACGCCCTGTTCAAACAGCGCGAAACCCCGGCCTCACCGGAACCGCTTCACGTGGGTGGCGGCGGCCAGCGGGGACGTCACCGACGACGCACGCCGTCTGGCTCGCCTCCTCGGAATGCGGCCGCGGCAGCACAGTGCTTCTGAAGCATGCTTATGCCTGCATGTGTTTGTGCCTATGTACATTTTCGTTAATTTTGTGGAAGTCTTTCGTTGCTAGTCTGCCGCGAAATAAGTGGAATGTTTAATAGCAATTTATTATCCTTACCTTCCATATTTGTTCTACACACCTTGTTTTGAATGAAGCAGCGTATCGTGAATTCAGTAAATCATGTCCCTTTTTGTCCTGAAACATGCCTTATTCGGAATAAAAAATGATTGGATTTCTTGAAATGATTCAATTGTGAGATGCAAAGGGATATGAAACACTGTCTTGTGTAAGTAAGAGAATGGATATTTACACTTTACGTCATGACCAATAGACTTACATATGCAACAATGAAATATTTTATCCTCATACTTAGCGATCACGAAGCAAGGCCAGGATTTCACTCTCGCGACCTGAGGTTTAAGAGAACAAAATTGGAGCATTTTGTACACACGTCTTATGTGCACAGGCAGGGCTCGGTAGGGCAGCTGGCAGGTCTCGCAGCCGCAAAGGGGAACAGACGAGTCCTTGTCGGTCTCATCGGACTCGTCGGACTCCGTCTCGGAGTCCAAGTGTGAGTCTGAGGTCGGCGAGTCCCGCATGACCGGGAAGTCGCGTTCTCGTTCGGAGCTTCGGTCCCTTCGGCGGTCGGCGGCTCTGCGTTCTTGAGCCCGACGTCGTCACTGCAACGGGGAGTCCGGTGAGACCTCGAGCGGCCCCTCACCTTTTGCGGCCCAGTTCTTGGAACCGACGGCCACTCTGAGGGGCCGGAACATAGGGAAGCCCCCGATTCGCTCCCCCCCACGACGGCGGCCGTTATGGATGAGAATGAATCGCTGAACTCTTCAGTCATTGCAGTCGCCTGCAGAGCCTATTCTTCAACGAGATTAACATGAAGAGATCTGGGAGCGCAGCACCTGGAAACCGACCTCATCGCTCCAGACAAACTTCCCCTCCTCGACGAGATCGTTGAGGCCAGTCCAGAAGTCGCATCTTGTGAACGCGTCCACCAGGAAGTGGTTCTCCTCGCTCCCCGGCAGGGGGCCGACGGTCAGTTGAAGTCAGGTTTGGACGGTCTAACAGGCACCTGGCTCAGCGGTGCAACTGGCCTGATATTGTCGGAAGTAGCGGTTAGATCCCGTACACTACGCAACGTGATGAATGTACTCGCATGCTTACGCGCTTGCCATCTACCGGTGACCGGAGGAACTCACCTGCCGTGGATCGAGACCAGGCCAGCTCTGCTGTCTATCGCCTTGTAGGTGTTGCGCGCATTCCCCCGGGACGTGCGTTGAGACGACAGCTAGTAGCGGTTGCTGTCGAACGTCTTCCATTGACTGATAGGACATCCAGACAAACCTGCAGGTAGATGATGCATGATAAACGGATCTGTTGGTTTCGTTTTGATTTGCTTGATCTTGATTGATCGGTCTTGGTCTTTGATTCTCCACCAAAGCGGAAACCATAGTTCTGATTCGCCCCTCTCCCGTCTCCACCACATCCGCCCGCACTCTGATTCACCCTCTCCTTCCCGCCCCTCTTCCCACCAGATCCAAACACGCAGCTGTGCGTCACTAGCTGGGGATATGGTAGCTCAGAACCTGGTCGCGGTCGAGGCCTTAGGTGGAAGAGAACAAAATGGGAAAATGGGAACAACACAAGCATTTTGTGCACACGTCTTATGTGCACAGGCAGGGCTCGGTAGGGCAGCTGGCAGTTCTCGCAGCCGCGAAGGGGGACCGGCGAGTTTCCCTCCTCGACGAGATCGTTGAGGCCAACCCAGAAGTCGTGTCTCGATGTACGTCCGTACATCGGCAGATTTTTCAAGCCCCAGGCCCAGTTTAAGCAGTGTATAGACCCGGTTAAAGCTGTACATATAGACTCCTCCTAGACCAGAAGTCCAAGTCACCGATCTGGAACATTACTTTTTGCGTTGGTTATAAACAGATACGTAGCAAATGAATCCAGATGAATGCGAAGTAACGGTATTCACCAATGTGTGACAAGTAATGGAAGCACCCGCACGATTAAAACATCAATGGCACAGCAGCCCACATGCTCGTTGCTGCTTGCATTATCATGAACTATGAAGCGTATTTTATCATTCAGCCGTCAGTGCAGCGAGAGGGGCTGTCAGTTATAGAGCGTGAGCATCGTATTCTAAATTGAATTGAACTCGGTGGTTTGAAATGACTGAGGATAGAAGGTACCAGGGGAACAAGCTGATGGGCTTGTTAATGAATATTTTACAGATAGGATGCTCGCCATGGATGATTCCTCGGGAACGGGGGCGGTGTGTGTGTGTGTGTGTGTGTGTGTGTGTGTGTGTGTGTGTGTTCCGAAGCAAACGCAATGCACGCTACCGAACGAGAAGGCCCCCAGAAGCCGGCGTCGCCCGGCCGAAAGCCTGCCCCCTCACCCCATGCCGTTCAGGGAAATCCCGGGTGCGCCGCTGTTTTGCATCGTAGTAGTCGTAGCCGTGTGCACCGAAGAGAATGAGACTGGATCAGACAAACGGACGGTTATCAGCAGACGGTTATCCCTACTCCCGGTGATCCTGCCCGAGATGAACGATTCCGTGCTGGGGGTGGGGGCAGATTCTTCCCCCTACCGCCGTTTCCTCGAATACGTATTGGTCTGATTTCGTAGTGAAAAACGGTTTTCGTTAGCCTGTAGCGAGAACTATGCTTCTAAAGCAAAGTATTGGAAGTTCTGTGCGGGATGGGATGGAGGTAGAAAATCCTGGAAGAAACAGTAGGTTTACGTATAAGGGCTTCCTGACCTCGGTACCAACAATGTAACTTCGTTACAGATTCCAATTCAAGTTCAGAAATTCTGAATCGGCGCCATTCCCGAACAAGTTGGTCAGTTTGTTGCACCAGCTCATCGATTACCAGACATGGCCTTCATCATGCTTGTCCGTCCGTCCGTCAGTTGTCTGCACCCGGTTTGCTTCTGATCCGGAATTGTCTGCACTCCCCCTGACGGCACTGGCATCCATAAATTTTGGTCCATAAATCGCACTCATTTTGCGGTTAATTTCAGCAGAAGTGGCGCCTTCTCGCTTCGTCTGCCGACGGGTGGGCCGCCGAACGCCGTCCCGCGATGGCCTGGCCGTGCGGCGGGGAAATTTCCATGAAAAGTGATCGTTGGATTCTCTCGCTCTGCCGGCCGACGCTCTGCCTGCCGATTGGTGGGCCGCCGATCCCCGCGGAGAGAATTTGTTCCACATTCCTCCCTTCTTTATCTTCATCAGATGATTCCGACGACGGGGTGTGAAACGTCGGACTCAGTTCCTGCGAATCGAAAAGCGGTCTCAGCATTTTCTCTGACAAAACGGGTCTGGCGGGTCTGGCGGACAACGGGACACGCATGGCAGGCAAAACACAATTATCTTGAATTTTCGTACTGAAAATGCTTACAGCAACAAATCGAGGTACGATATAGGGGTCTTCCCTTGTAGGAAGAGTCTGGTTACAATGCTTCTACACATTCTTAAAACTCAAGTTGAGGATAGGGTCCAGGATAGTATGTGGTTAGCCTGACTCCATTTGCCGACTCAGTTAAGTAATCCATTCAGCCGTGGCACTGCCAGGACCTTGGATGAAAGCCATACTACATGTTTACACGACAGTTTGATACATGGCGATGCGGTACGCTCAGCTGGTGATCCAGGGTTGAAATGTTCTGTACATACGAGTAGGAGTCGTGCTGTGCTGGCGTCTGAAAGGTTCATCACATTCGTGAACGGTTTCATTACATCACCCGTCCGAAGAATGTACATCTGCCTGGGTTTCACCAAATTGTCTGTCTGGCCACAACCATTTCCCGCTGTAACAATTTGGCAATCTTATCAGTGCATTCCTGGTGCTTGGTTCATCAAAGCACCACCACTTGAGTCCGTCAAGTCGTCCCACTTAGGTCAACACTTCTAGTGCAGTGATAGCTTACCAGAAGGTAAGCCCCTATCGGCAATAGTCAGCTTCGCGAGGAGTCAGAAGATACTCGCGAACTTCACCTACACCAGAAAGTCGCCCGGTGGTAACTTACTTAAACGGTCTCCTCCGTTGTGGCCTGACGTCGCCGCCGGCGCACGCGGATTAGCTGTTGTCGACTCTCATGGGCAACCGGCTCAGGAACGGTTACCACGCTGCACCTGCGACTGATCTTTCGAAGCCAAACGCTCAGTAGAACGGTAGTGATCACATTCAGCAAGAACAGCAGGGTGATGCCCGTCACCTGGCTCTGAGAGTGGGAGATCCATCGGATCGGATGATACGCTGGACGTTGGTTTCTGAGGGTTTCGAAATGTTGAATCGTACTGTTAAACTTCTGGAGGTCCAGGGCCTTCTGTTTGATGTTCGTAGTGTTTATCAGATGTCTCAGAAACGCATCATGCAGAGATGGTTGTCTCAGGTGGCTTATGATGTTATTCATAAGGCTCAATGTGTAATTTAGTGTGAAAACGTCTACAATAGGCACATGTGGGAGATCTGCGATTAGCTGTCCTTTACCATTGACGGAACTCGGTATTTTGGTATTTCCAAACTTGGCTTAAGCCGGAATGCTCCTGTTCGTGATAGTTTAAATCTTCCTGCGTTTTCCACATTGGCCCTTTTGTTGGAACATTGTACAACCAGATTACCGGTGGCCGCACCGTAAAGCCACACTCCATAACTCATATTGCTGAACAATGGTCCATCCTGATACTGGACTTGTACCGAGCAATGCTCCAATTTAGAGTAGTCGGCGTACAGAACATATAAGCATGAGACGGGGTCTGTGGTTGAGGGGGTCTTGACCTACTTCCGTAAGGGACAGACCGCTGGGTCGTTACCCTGACATTGACTCTGAAGGTCCGGTTCCATGACAAAATACTCTTGGCTGACTTTTGGTCCTAAAGTTGATTTCCGCACCGCTAAGTAGGGGGAGTTGAATTGGTATGAGAAGTATAACTTCTTCGGAAATTTCGGATGGATAACAGGCATGGTGATCACTTCAAATAGCTGCTAACGGGCCGCAGTTTCTACTATGGGAACACTAGCACAAACATGCATCTCGGTATCTGATGCGTAAGCTCGGGCTTGAATGTAACGCAAATAAGCATAATGTTGCTTGGTCTTATAAAGCAAGGACCAACCTCCATATGGGCTCCCAAATCTGTGAGTACCGTTTGAAATGCCTCGCTTTCAAACAGTTCCCATGCTAATGATCCGCGGCCCGCTGAAGCTAAGATGTTTTGGACCATATGGAGTTCTCTCCAAGCTTGACTTATCTCATTACTAAGTCCAAGAATTACTGTAAGCATTTCCAATCCCATGTCGGTAAACAGAGCGTTCATATCCTGCTTTCTCGACGCATTCATCAGGTCTCTCAGCATGCCTGCCATTTTCGCTACGCTTGACTGAACGGCGGAAATGCGCTCTCCGTTGCGGAGGCTCTGGGTCGCAACTTCTTTTATGTAAGTGAATTGCTGTTCGGCCAGGTGCGTAAAATTCTCGGCCTGCCCTGCTAGGGCATTTAGTTTTTCGCTGACTCCTTGGATGTCTTTTTCTGTACTGAACCCAGAGAGATATTTGCCAGCATCGCTCACAATATTAATCAGCCCCCGCCCTGGTCTTGCAGCTGGTGTATTTGACATTCCGGCCGCAGCAGAGATATCCAGAAGCGTGGTAGCAAAACGCTGTAAGTTGTTCTTAATGGCTGTTGACAATTTAATCCAGTTGGCATTAAGAGTTTGCGCTACTTTTCCAATCTCTCGGTTTCTTACCAGCATTGCGGTATTTTGACTTTCACGTGCATTACTGACCGACCTGATCAATTGCGTCACAGTTTCTCCCATGCGTGCCAATGCATCATCGACTTGGGTGAGCTGCCCTTGAAGTAGCTCAAAGGTTTTCCGATACTTCACCCGAAAGCCGAGGCTGGTGCATATTGTCCAGTCAGACCCGGTTGTGAACTCTTCGCCTCTAGGCCGGAAATATACGCCGTGGTGAAGCTGTAGGTCCACCGGCGGCACTCCTGTCTCATTGGAGGCCACTGTGGTGAGAAACGGCCAACACATCCAAAGAAGAAGCCTCCTGGAACAAACAAAGACACTTGTTACGGCCTTAGGTCCGTGGCCCTGCCACGATTACGGAGAATACCGGTTCGGTGTTCTACGGGTTCGCCGGGGTCTCTGAAGTCCGACTGGTGCTGTCGACGGTTCTGCTGGTGCTGCTGGGACGTTTCCATCGGAGTCGTCCACGTCGCTGGACGTGGCCTCGCTGTCGTAATGCTCCGTCTCCACTGCCTCCAAGACAGTGGTGACTCCGCTGTCAAAGTGGTCCGCGTTCCCCGGCTCTGGGCTCTCCACCCTAGCTGGAGTACCTGTAATCAGTCTGGATAGACCCCAGTCGGAGGTTTCCTCGTTTCCCCGTCTGTCTCGTCTCTTTCCGATCCCTCCCCGTGTAACGCTTTTCGCGTAGTGCGATAAGCTTCCAGCGCCCGGCTCGTTCCTACAACGTGGCCGTGACCTGTTGCTCTCTGGCCGGCCTCGTATATGTGAGACTGCGGGCAGGGCTTGGGCGCCGAATGACCCTGCAGTCGGTGCGCCCCTAAGCCCCAATAACCAACCAACCAGCGGGCAGGGCTTGAGACGGTTTGCGTACACCCTTTCAGCTGGTTTGTGGGACCCTGGCTTACGTACGTCATACGTGGGCCCGTTAGGGTATTTACGTTGCACCACGTACCCCGGGTCCCATTTCTTGGTCAATTTGGACGCATCGCCAGGTTTTGTTACCGGTCGATAAACATACACTAGGTCTCCTACTTCGAATCCCTTTTCCTTGGCTCGTCGGTTGTACCACTCTCTCTGGTACCTTCTGGCGGTTTCCTGATTGGCAGTTACTTGGGTAATTGCATCAGCCTGCCGCCCTCTCAAGATAGTAACCACATCTTCTAATTCCCCGGAATTAGGAGAGGGTTCCTCCGCCAGTGCCTTTCCTATGGGTAGTCGGAAATGTCGGCCGAACATGAGAAATGCTGGGCTCCATTTATTCCTAGTTTGATATGCAGAGTTTTTGGCATGCTGTGAAGCTCCCAAAAACTGATCCCAGTCTCTCTGAGTCCTGTCCAGTGCGGTTGCTATCATGCTTTTTACTACTCCACACATACGCTCCACGTTCGCATTGGCTTGGGCATGGTATGCGGAGATGAAAATGTGCCGGACTTCTAGGAGTTTGTTGAGTTCGCTCATCAGTTGTGAACGGTACTGGGATCCATTGTCAGAGACAATTTCACTGGGCAATCCGTAACGATGAAAGGTGGCTGCCAATGCCTGAGCTACTGTTTCGGCGATATTGTCTCGTAATCAATTCCACGAACTTGGAGAAGGCACATCTTACCAACAAGATCCATCGGTAGCCTTGCGGCGTTTCCGGTAAAGGACCAACCAAGTCGGTGTGGAGCGTTTCCCATGGTCCGTACGCGGTTGGGTTCATCCCCAACGGGGCTGGTCTTGTTCTTCTGCTGGTCTTTTGACTGTGACACTTAACACAACTGTCGCAGTATTTTTGGATGTCCATTTGCATGGACGGCCACTAAAATCGGGGACGTAAGCGTTCCATGACGGCCTTGGCATGATAGCGACCAGCCAGCGGATGACTATGGCATTCCGCTATGAGCTGGGGAACCAAAGAACTTGGTATCACACGACGGGGGGCCTCGTCTTTTGTCTGATATACCAACACTCCCTCCTCGTCCAAGCCAAATTGTGGCACCTCGGTCCAAAGACCTTTGGAACCAGTTACTGACTTCCATTCTAGGATCTCAATCAACGGTTGCCACAGGGGGTCCTGCCTGTGAAGTCTTCTAATGTCCGCCATGCGGGGACTCGGTTGTGAGTCGGACTCCTCGTTCTCCAGCTCGGCCGGTTGGGGCACGCTGTTGTCTGCGGCCGCGAAACACACTGGCATAACTCCGTCTTTCTTTCCAGTCCCTGGTTTATCCTGTGGCACCGAGTCCGCTGTGTGAGGTCCAACACAACCGTCTGCTCTTTCCTCCTGCACAATCTCTGACTCGGCCTCCCCGCCCGACGGCGGTTCGTGGAAGGCCACCGGAAATTTCCAGGCATTTGGGTTGATTTTCCCCAATCTTGGCCAAAAGCTCGTCCGGGTTAGGTAAGGGGAAAATTCTTTTCTTGCAGATTGCGTTGAGTTTCTGATAGTTGACACAGAGGCGCAAGCTTTTGTCCGGCTTTTCCACTAGGACCACAGGCGAGCTGTATTCCGAGTGGCTTTTTGTGATTAACTTCTGGTCCAACAATCGTTGGATGATTTGCTTGACTGAGGGTTCTAAGGCCTTTGGAACTCGATAAGGTTGAGAGAACCGGCTTCTCTGAAATGGTTTCGATCGGGTGCACGATTCGGGTACACCGGCCCAAGGTGTCTCCTTCCATCGCGAAACAGTCCCGGTATTGCAACAGGAGATTCTGTACTTGTGACCGCTGCTCTGGGGTTAATTCTCCGTACTGAAACGAGTCCAGATACGCCTCCTGGTCACCGTCGGGGTCGCCCGGTGCTCGGTGATACAGTTCAGGAGGGGGTCCGTCTTCAGCCCGACCTGGTCCTCTTTCTCCCTGGGTTTCGTCTCTGTCGATGGCGGCTATGACATCATAAAAGGGCTGGGCGCTGACTGGGGTCAAGAATCCCAACGACTGGTCGTTCTTTATGACCCAACCGCGTCCGGTGTGGTTGATGATCCCCACGAATATACAGCCCGTGCAGTATTGGTCCATGTCAAACAGACACGCCAGGGGCTGCGGAGGTCCTTCTGGCACCTGACGCGGGTGGAACTCAAAACAGTCCCGGCTGAATCGGTCGAAAAAAACGGTCGGGTAGTGTGCCAGTCTGCACTCGTACAAATGTGACCGCTTGGGGCCCGACATACTGGTGACGGCCCTTGGCTTTGAGCGGCACGACTGCACTACATGGCATGTGGAGTTTAGAGTCATAAAGCCTGATGGGAATTTGTTGATAAGAGAGGATGAAATTCGACAACTCATGCCGGATCTCACGCTGGGGATCTGCCAGGAAATCAAGGCCCACAAGGGCTTCATACGGTTGTAAGTCACAAAACACATGAAACTTGTGTCTGATAGCCTGGTCGTCAGAGATTTGAAACGTCAAGACGCAAGATCCTAAGATTTCCTGTGGTTGTCCTGTGACGGATCGCAATTTGACTGTGGGCGAGGACAGTGCTTCATGCGGGAAGGTTCCTTGAAAGGTTTTGGCGTTTATTAAGGGATGTGATGCTCCGCTGTCAGTTAAAGCAAACACCCTTCTGCTCCGCCTTCAGTCGTATCAGTTGGTGGTTTGGTTCACCCTCTGGCCTTGGAAGTTTTTTGGGCATCTGTTAGCAGGGTGTCCGCACTCCTTACAGGCCGAACAAACAACGTTTGTGCAAACTCGCATCTGATGTTTTGGGTCCCCGCAAATGAGACACCACGCCTGATAGTCTCGAGCATAATGTCCCAGTGCCTTACAGTTGTAGCACGTGACTGGCCTACGGTTTTTGACACGGTCTTTAAGAGTGTGTCGAGGGCCTGAGGGTTTATGGTGGGGTCCCAGATGTTCATGGGCACGTCCCGTGTCTTTCCAGAGCTACTGACTTCACGCATCCCCGGCTCCTGGCGATACTTGCCGGAAGGAGTGGGGTTCTGGTGAGACAAGGCATTAATAGTTGACCTTTTCATGAACCTAGCATTTACTGCTTCGTGATGGGCTGCCAACTGTACGGCTTCTTGAAACTCAGTGATGTTTCGTTCCACAATAGGACGGCTAAGCAGAGGAGGTAGCCCAGTTACAAATTGTTCAAGAGCGATCCGGTTGAAAATGGCTCGCTGGGTTTCTCGCTGTTCAGGCGTTCCTACGTCGCCGACCAACTCTGGGTAGGCCAAACGGGCCAGTCTGTCTATATTATAAACGAATTCGCGAACCGGGGTGTCTCGGCCCATGCGGATTGCCTGCAGCCGGTTTACGTGCTGGAAAGGATCAGCGTTCCTTACTTTCTCCCAGGTCCGTTCTTTAAAACTCGGGGATGTCAACAAGCTTTGAAGGAAATCGCCCACGCGTGTGGTCACACGTAGGGGGAGCAGTCGTATAACTTCCGCATCTGGGGCATTACTTATGTTCTTTAGGAGCTGCACTCTGTCAACGCACTCCGTTATCGAGTCCTCATCGTACTCGCCCTTGAAATTTCCCAGCTGTCGCAAAAAGAAGGTTTCGAAACCACTCTGCCTCCCGTCCCCCAGCTGGAGTGCACGCATGTCTTCTGTGGCTGTCTCTACCCCTTCCGCCTCCCATATACGAGACTGACCTTGAGGTGTCGCTGGTAGAGGACGTGCAGTTCCCACTCCGGTGTTTCCTGTTCCGGGCAGTTCGTACGTATAGTCCTCAGACGGGGTAGTGAGGGCTATAGCTCCTTTGCGTTCTTTTCCCGGCGGGTTCATGTTGTCAAGAAAAAAATTTGCAGGGCAGCGTCATTGGAGTCTAGGTAGGACACGATCAGCCCCGTCTGACGTGTCTCCGTCACACAAATGAGCAATGTTAAATGGAACCACACTGGCTGCAGTCCAGATGCAGTGGGTCCGGCCGTTTTGTGCGGCCGTCGCATTCCAACGTTCCTGACAGGGATTTCTCTTACACGGCGCCGTGATTTCAATGAAACCTCGGACTCCCTCTCCATAAACATTTGCCCGTCCGGAGGGTGGACTCAGTGTCCTTAACAATGCATCCAATGCATCAGACCTATCGCACCTCGCTCAACCCATATTTTTGCTGCGCATAACCCGAAACACAGGACGCATGACCGGGTCTATATTTTACTTGACACAATCATATTTACACCACAGATTGTTAGAAATTGGGAGGACGCCGGCCGCCCAAGTACGCGTCCCCGTAAGTGGGCACTGGTAATTCGGCGTCCAAATCAAAATCTGACGAGTCACTATCGGAGGAATCAATGATCTTCATCTCCCTGGACAGGTTGAGGCTATCCTCTATATGTTGCTGAACCCACTCTTCTAATGACATATAGAAAGGCCTTTCGCCCGCGGTGTTAAGGGCTAGAATCTTGGCCCGCTGAATGCGGCCTTCTTCCGCTTCGGCTTGGCTTATCGTGACTGCCTGGAAGACAAAAGTTGCCTTTCGAGAAGTCTGCGAGACCTCCGCCTTCGGGTCCCTCTCTGCAGTTTTTTTGTTGGTGGCCGCCTGCGGCTCCGTCTCAGTTCTTTGATTGGCTGGATTGGCTGAGCTGGACCTTAGAGGAGGGAGGGACGAATCACTCTACTGAACTGCATTGTTGGAGGCCAAGCTCCTCGGGATGGCATCGATTGGCTGTTGCAATTCTGCGGACGGACATTTATTAGCATAACATTACATTACATTATGATTACACACATGACGTACATATATTACATACATTACATTACATTACGTTACATACATTACATACATACATACATTACATACATACATTGCATACAGCTAAATGTAATGTCTTCTGACACCAATAAATGTCGTTTTGGACAGGAGGTGGCTCCATCCCATTTTTACCTTACCTCGGATCGCTCATTTTTTACGTTCTTGCCAGATGTTTGGGTAGTTTCGTTCGCCATTCTCCGCAATACCTGCATACATTACGCCAGACATGAGTTGTCACTGCACTTTTCCGCACAACTGGACGTTCTGGCTCCTACCTCTGTTGCTGAATTGTCGCATTCGCCATGCGGTGACGTTAATGATTTGGAAATGCAGCCAGAAGATATCGAATCTGACGATGACATAGACTTTGTTGTCTCCACTGCTCTCAAAAACAGGGGAATTGCTTCATCCCAGATGCAAATTTGTGACATCGCATTTATGACACGATCAGACAAACCGTCGAACTGTAAGCAAACGTCTCAAGTTCATAACGGTACATGGCCTCTGCATACTTGTTACAGTACTTAATGTACATGGCGATGGTCTACAATGGCAGTAACGACAGTACATTGCTACGCGGTAATCATATACCTTGAAAATTTGAACGACATTTATTTCTTCGTTTCAGACGCGCCTTTAATTACGTGGTGGTACATACGAGTATGGGTCATACTTGAATGTCGGCCTTTACATCGGCCGAATGTCGGCCCGTATCAAAACCATATACACACCTTTCGTGCTTTCGTCCTGGTCTTCGTTGCTGTTTTTTTTTTTCGTTCCTCATGGCTTTTTGTCGTCGTTTCCATGCCTTGCTTCCATCACGTTTTTCTTTCGCCTACGGGTAATGTGTTTTCTTGCGCTGTCAGATCACTGCTTTCCTGAACACAGTTTACGTTAGCGCACATATCTCCTTGCCCGCCGGGGAAAATGATGCTGAACTTGAGTGACCACAAGGTCAAGCCTGAGTGCACGCGTCCTACTGTGTCGCTACCGGCCAGCAATTCCATGTGCTATATTCCACAGTCACAAACGAAGACTACCGTGGGCTATTTCTGGTCATTCCGACAAACAGTGCGGGTTGTGATAGCTGAACCTTTCCTCGTCTGTAGTGATGAACACTGAGGATGCTGTGGACTCAGCCAGAACAGTAACCACAGGTATAACAGTGGCTGAAAACAAGCAAGTAGCCTATGACCAATAACGGTGAATAGGCAAACAGGCACGTGAGCAAGTCACTGGCATTAAGAAAGAATGCGACACAGAGATCGCGAGGAAAGGAGAAAAAGCGAAAAGGGAACCACGTGCCTTTGTTTGGAGCACAGGGCGTCACGTGAATCCAACGTATACGCGTCGGAAGTGCAGATTAGCCATTAGACTGTAGCAGTGGCGCTCGCACACAGGAGACCAACATAGATGACAACAGCACCATTACATGCATTGTGTTGTCACGAACAAGGGAGCTTATCAACCGTTTGTAGTGAGACCATACAAGGTACAATATAAACGGTTTTTAGCGAGGCGTTTCGCCATTTTGGCCGTTGTTCGTTTGACGACCGGCGACCTGATAAAGACGGCGACAAGAGGCAAGCACCATAGCGCCGAACCGCAGGACCAAGAGCCGGAGGACGAGGGTGTACACGTGTACGCGCTCCCGGTGCCCGTAGGCGCTGTGGTGCCGCTCGGCCGTCTCGGTGGAATGTGCTCGGGCCTCAGCGGCCGTCAAGGACACCCGTATATAAACACGGACACACCAGACGCCCGGAAAACCGTCATCAATCACGTAGTGCGAGAAACTGCGCAGTGAAATACACTTTTTTTAGAATCGGCGGTAGTGTAGAGGCATGATGCAAACAGAGCACGCGCCGCAGAACTATTGGAATGTACGCTGCTCTGTTGCACTGATGACCACCACTCACCGAGAGGTTCTGTTTCGGCTTCCCACGAAGCGGCCGGCGGGCTTTGGGGTGACTCGCGAGACGGTTTTGATTGAGAACACGTTACGCGCCGTCACCAGGTGCCCTTTGGCGAACTCTCCTTTTCGGGTCCCATGTACCTGAAGACGAGGGGTCGGAGCACGCCCACGAACTACTGGAGCGCACTCCAGACCACTCAGTCACCACGACGAGCATCCTGCCGCGGCTGCCCAGCGTCTTGCTGGCCGCGGTATACCACGACCAGCTGCGTTCACCGTCGTCTGTTTCGCGCACCTGTGAAGCGACAGACGGACATTGCGTTGCGTTGTGCTGCCGGCGGCTAGACGGGGTTTGCCGCACCGGAGTTTTCTGTCTGTAGCTCTGCCATCGCACTATGAAAAGTTGAACGCGTTTGCATGTCTCGGCTTTGACAGCTTCTCGTCGCGGCTGATTATAACGTACGGTGTAAAAAGCTTGTCAAGTGAGATCATCGTCGCTACCGTGAAACGTGCTTGCGGCTCATTGCGCCCTTGTGACGGAACCTTTGCCCGCGTGGCGGAACACGTGCCTGTGCGACGGGACGCGTCGTCGTCAACGCCGTCGAGCCGCAGCGACGGAGCACGCGCTCAGGCAGCAGCTCACCTGACAGGTGGGCCTCGTCTTCCTCCAGCTCCTGTGCACGACGCCGGATCCGAATCGATTCCTGGGAACACGCGCCGGTCGTCAGCCTCCTCAGCCTCCTCACCAAATTGCACGGAGCAGCACGAGACACCGCACAAGGCGCACTGGGGCAGAGGGGCATGCATGTCTGCGTATCATGCTCCGGCGTGTCACGGTGCCTCGATCTGAACGCGCGCCACCCGGGTGTTCATTGAGTTTAGCACTGTTAGTTGTATTTCAGCAAATATTTCAAATGCACTCGACCTTTACGGCCGTTGGCGGTACTGATTGTCCTTTGTCCCCGATAACCGGAACAAGTGCAATGCGAAACCTTGCTGACGCTTCACAGACAAAAGGAGCCGACACGGCAGCAGACTTGATCTCAGGCTGAAGCGGTCGACGGCGTCCTCGTGCATAGGAGCCGGGAGTCGCCTGGCCGCCGCCTCCGGAACGGCGGGCTTGTACTGCAGCGCACGTGAAGACTGGCGCGTCACAATTCAGTCAGCACTTTCCACGCGGCCACCTGACAGATAAGGTCTCACCTGCCGCTTTGACTTACCGAGGTGAGCAAAAACAGCTCTTGCTGCCGTACCTCCCGCCCCCGCTCCGGGTGCACCCGCCGCACGTGACTCGGGATCTCGCACAGCCCGGTGCGGCCGGCACCGAACGTGACGGCCGGCCGGCAGATTGGGCAGCGCACCTTCACGCGGGAAACATAACACGGCGCCGTGTGTCGGCCGCCACTCAGGGTCCAGCTGTCCTCGTATACTGCGCACAGTATGGCGCTCGTCTGATGACGGTCGCTTCTTCCGGCTGTTTCTGTCCGTGTTTATGCTGTTGTAAGATGGGTATTCATAATTGGATCTATTCCGCTGTGCCGAGAATGCCGACTCGCCGGTCGGTGGCGGCGCGCCTATAGGCCCGAAGCTCGCTGCTTACAAGCCGCCGGACCGCCTCAAAGGACGCCCTCTCTCGGACGCGGCACCGCGCCGTTTCAGGAGCCAGGCGTTGCCCGAACCATAGAACTGTCATTTTTCGAAGTTTCTGTCGCAGTTTGCCTATCTCCCGTTGTCGCTGTCACATGATGGCTCTGATGAATTTTCATCAGAAAACCAAATTTGGAGATGAGGGATCGCCTTTTATCTCCAGTTTGATGCTGCTCGACTTCTTGTTCCTGATCACTTCTCGAGTGCTGCAATTTGGACTGCAGATATCTGGGAGCAAAAATCTCCCAGCCGCCTGTGGTCGAGATGTGGATATTTTCCGCTCCGGCACACGTCAACAAATGCTTCCAAATCCAGCGTCACTTAAACATGTCGAGACACTGAAAACAAAGAATGTATGACACTTTGCTGTTAACGGGAAAGTGCTCTCCTCCAAGTTTTTAACTTACGCACCGATTCCAATTACTTCAACATTGTTCTTGAAGTTCCCTTTGTTATGAAGCGTTGTCAGTGCGCGCCACCTTTCCGCATTGCGTTCAAGGGCCTGTTCTTTTGTGTCTATTTTTATGTGTTATATATTAAGTTTGTCCTGTGATGGCAAATTGAATCAGTGAGGTGATGAGGCCATGTCCGGAAATCGGACCCTTCTGCGTACACTGACCTGAGGCATATCTGAGACAGGTCGAAGCTTGTGAAACGCAGCAAAGTGATGGACTTGGTGGCGTCTGTACTGTCAGTACATAAACATGAATAACTAAATGAAGGAATAAATCAATCAGGAAAAGTGGAGTTATGAAAAAGTAAACTGCTTTAGCCCATGTACAAATGTGTACATTTATGATGCATCCCACCAACAGTCAAATTGGAGGCAAACATCACAACTTCATAACAACAAACCACATGATCTCTGCATACTTGTTACAAAACTGGATGTATATTGCGATGGCCTACGATCGCAGTGATTACAATACGCGAGGATCATGACCACTGGAACGACATTGAGGTTTCTTCATTTCAGACACGCACGTAATATCGTGGTAGGAAATCCTGATATATTGGTCAAACTGGTCTGTCAACGCCCGCATGAGACGCCCTGTACACACTTTTCGCATTGTCGTCGTTTTGGTCTTTGCTGGTGTTTGACATCATGTCTACTGCTTGCTTTCATCACGTTCTTTTTTCGCCTACGGGGCAGTGTGTTTTCTGTGGCATTCGAACACTGGCCTTTTAAACTGTTTATTTGCGCACACAGACGTCCTTCCCGCGCTGTGGAAAAAAGAGCTGGAACTGGAGAGAACGAGTGATCGCGTTCCGTTTCATGGGCGGCGTCTTTACTGGCGGTCTGGCAGGCCGCCTGGGCACCTTTCCGGAGGACCAGGCGATGTCCGGCTCCTGCTCTCCATAGCCACGCTGAGGTCGGCGATGAAGTCCCGTGGAGTCTCCTGTCTCACCTTTGCCAGGTTGACTTTGTTGGTCCTGCCTTTCATACTACTGAATTGTGGCATTCTCAGTTAGGACCGTATACCACGTTGAATGGGATGGTTTTCCTTTTATGCTGCTGAATCGTAGCAGGGCGCGTTAAAAGGCGCAAATTACACGTCAGATCACTCTCAACAGCTTCAGGAAGACAAGAGAAAGGCGGCCTTTTTTTGTAAAATGTATTTTCCGAGTCCCACGAACTCAGTACAGTCCGTCCAAAAGCGTGCGAGCAGTGCGCCTGCAGCGGCGGTGGACTTGGCCGGCCACCACCGCCTCCAGACACGCAGCCAGCAGCGGGGCGGGCGCCCCGGAAAGGCCAGACAGCATGGAGACGTGTCTCTCTAACGTCACCCCACGAACCGCAGGGGCGCGCTGCTTCGGACGTCCACCCAGCCAGCGGTCTGCTTGGGCTGAAGGTTGGCGAGTTGGGCACAGCTTGGTCAGAGTCCAAGTTTGCCCAACCTCGACATTTGGATAGGAGAAAAACGGCGAAGGCGCAGCCTGCTTTAGGTTGAGCAGAGCCCAAGTTGGGCTCAGCCCAAACATGCTCAGATATGCCCTGCCCGCATTATGTTGGGCACAGCCCAAACTTGGGCTCAGCCCATCCCTGCTCAGATTAACCCGATAGGGCTCAGCCCGCATTATGCTGGGCAAAGTCTAACTTGGGCTGAGCCCAACTAAATGCAGTTATTTCCACTTTCAGCAGAGCAGAGGAAGCGAGCATTTCCTCAGAAAACACCTGCAGAGGTCAAGCTTTTGTACATAAATGCTTTCGCGTATAGCTGCCGCATCTTTTAATCCCGAAACATCAGACGCGCCCCAGGAGCGGAAGAGGAAGGACCGTCGGCGCAAGGGCTCGAGCAGAAGAAAGAAGAGAAGAGTCACCTGTGGGGCGCGTTCCCAGAGCGTCCTGTTACTCGCAGCAGCCGGCTCGGAGCTGCTGCGGGGTCTGAAGCAGGCGTCCTTCGCAAACCACAGGAAATCCTCCCCAACCTATTCCTCCTTTTCTCTCTCTTTTCTATTACTAACAAACCGGCGGATACCTAATGGTGTACACCCCCCTGCTTGGGGCCATTGCGGCCAGGGCAGGTAGGCCCCTGGGCTAACGTCTGGGCCTAAGGGGTCAACTAAACCGGTTTTTCACTTTCCGGGGCCACTAGTGCCCCAAAGCCACTAACAAAACACAACCACCTCTCTAGAAACATGACCTATCCTATCACCGTCGATGACGGCTCTTTCGTCGTCGGCATCTACACGGACTCCACTCACGACATAGCCAAGGAGTCGGCATTCACACTCACTAAGACCCTTGAACACTACGTACAACACAAAAACCTCACCGTCACCAGACACTACAAACACATCATTGTGCGCACCACAAGCACAAAAGACACGAAGAAGCTGCTGTCACTCACAACATTCAATTCACAAAAATGCAGCTTCACACTCCGCAATACACTTAACAGCAGCCATCGCACCATTAACACGCCGGAGTTCAACACCTCCAGCCACGAAGACATCGCCGCAGCCCTCCAGGGAACAGGAGCCTCTCTGTTCTCTGCTCCAAGGCGCTGGAGGCAGACAACTATCCTTACACTCCCCTTCCATACAAAAACCCGACCATCACACGTCACCATCAACCACATCCAGTACAAGATATTCCCTCACATCACCCGTCCCGTCCGCTGCCACCGCTGCCAGCGCTACGGCCACGGAGAACAGGCCTGCGCTGCACCCAGCGCACGCTGTGTTCGGTGCGCGGAACCACATCCCACCACAACGTGCGCCTCCGCGGTCGGCAAATGTGCGGCCTGTGGCGGCGCACATCCTTCCTCGGACCCACAATGTCCCGTGTGGCTGCGGGAAAACGACATCCACGAGCTCGCGGCCATAAAGGACATTTCCTACTCTGCAGCACGGCGGCTGCTCACTCCCGGGCGCTCCTATGCCGCCGCCGCTCGCTCGCCCTTGAACCTCCCCCGCCCTTCCCCGGCTGCCACCGCCACTGAACCGCCGTCCGTCCCTCCCACCCCGGGCGTCGGACGTCCGGTTTTCCCGCCCTGTCCCCCTCACCCAACCCAACGCACGGGCCCTGGCTCTGCGAGAGCACGACCAGGCCTCCTCCCCCACCCTCGCCATCCCCCCTCCCGGCCTCCCCGGGCTTGGCAATGCGCTCCCGGCGTAAGGCCAGGCCTGCTCCCTCACCCTCCCCACCCCCGGTCCCTTCAACACTTCCCTCCCCTTGGCCCCCCTTGGGCCTGGCGACGCGCTCCAGGTGCAAACCCAGGCCTGCTCCCTCATCCCCCACACCCTCCCTTCGGCCCCCCATGGGCCTGGCGACGCACCCTCGGCGCGAAGTCAGGCCTGCTCCCCCACCCTGGCCACCCGCGGTCGCTCCAGTCTCCCACCGGCCGCCCCGAGTGGCCATACCCTTTCCCGGCGGCCCCTCCCCCCACCCGGGCCCAAACCCCTCCCCCACCATGTTCGAACAAAGCCCCAATCCAAATCCTCTCAGACCCCCGCTCCCGCCTCCACGACATCCACCGGGGCTCAGTGTGACAGACCATCCACGGTAAATGTGGCCTGCCAGACTGAGCCCCAAGCCGGACCAATAACCCGTTCCAAAACTAGCACCACCTCACTGGTCCGGCGTGTCACACCGCCAGCCACGACCCGACGCCAACTCCGCTGAGCCCTAAACCTTGCGGATTCGGCGTCCGACCCCCCCCACGACACGCCGCATCCGTCCCACCCCAGTCCCCAGGTCCTTAAATCATGACACACTTTCTCCAATGGAATGTGGGCGGCATTCCATCTCGCTTCACCGAATTTAAATCTGAATTAACACAACGCAAAAATCTACTCCTGGCCGCCCTCCTGTAGCGATGAGCCTGCGCGATTTCGTCGCTGCGACCGCGTGATATTGTAAGCAATGAGCCTGCGTGATTTTGTCGCTGCGAAGGCGTTGTCGTCGCTGCTGCCGCGTGATCCCAGACGCAGACGTAATTAATCATACATGTTTGCCTCACCAGCCCCAGGGCCAGCCGGCCCGTTTATCTTTTGCAAGTTGACACAAGGCCCGCATAGAGACACGTGCCAGACGGCCAGCCACGCACCAGTCACGCGCTTACACCCCGGCCTCCTCCCCAAAAGCTCCTAGAACCTTCCATCGGACTTAGCCAATCACAACCCGCCACCGCACAACACGTCACTTACTTCTTCACCACCGCGTCACACTTTTACGTCACACCCCGGGCCAGGTATAAAAGCCATAACCCCCAGAACCCCGCGAATTAGTCATCTTTTTGAATGGTCGGTCGAGGACGACCCCGGACTGAGCGACCACTACCCAATACACATTAAGCTCAGCTCCGCTGCAATCCACCATACCAAACTCCACGCACCCAAATGGAATTTAAAAAGGGCGGACTGGCCAAAATGCGAGGCTATGGTGGACCTCGCACTAGTAAATTCAACGGACCACACCATCAGTGAGGTCTTAGGAGCCATCAGCTCAGCAGCACAGGCCACCGTCCCAAAATCCAAAAAAACCCGAAATAAGGCATCAGCGCCTTGGTGGACCCCGGAATGCCAACAAGCCATCGCAAAACGACGAAGAGCCTTGAAGCGGTACAAACGGGTGATGTGCGAAGCGCATCTCCTGGAGTACCGCCGAGCAAAGGCACTCTGTCGCTCCACCATACGTGGAGCGCGGAGAACAGCTTGGCAGGAACACGCAGCCACATTTAACAGATTTACACCCACAAGCACCATCTGGACACTCATGAAACGCTTCCACCTCAAACGCCCCCCGCCAGGTCCCTTTCCACAACTCACAATAAACAATCAGCGCATCACAGAACCTGGCGACGTCGTGGAACACTTCAAAACTCACTACACCAACGTCTCCGCAAACCACACTTACGACACAGCACTAACAACCTCACTTCAAACACTTGCGGCAAACGCAAACATTCAGTCGACCAACACTGAAACATACAACACTCCATTCACCATGTATGAATTGCGCCTTGCCCTCAGCAAGTGCGGCAACACGTCGGTTGGGCCGGACGACATCCACTACCAATTCTTCAGACACTTAAGCAAAGTATCTTTAACGTACCTGTTGACGGCCATTAACAATCTCTTCTTAAACGACTCCTTTCCGCCAAATTGGCGACAAAGCATCATCATTCCCTTGCCCAAGCCCCAAAAAGACCACACTCAGCCAAAAGCATACCGACCAATATCTCTCACCAGCTGTGCCAGCAAACTCGTCGAGCGCATGGTAAACGCACGCCTCAGACACTTTCTGGAAAGCAAAAAGCTGCTCGACGAACACCAGTGCGGTTTCAGGAAACACAAGTCCACCACAGACAACCTCATACGCATCGTACACGACATCAAACGCGGCATGAATTACAAACGCACCACAGTAGCAGCATACCTAGGCATCACGGCCGCATTTGACCGAGTCCACAAGTCCGCACTTGCACACAAACTCTACAAGTTAGGTCTACGCGGACACCTAGCACACTTTCTACTGAACTTCCTCCGGGACAGAACGGTACAGGTCAGATGCGGCAACACCACCTCCAGCTATGGAGCACAAGACCAGGGCCTTCCACAAGGAAGTGTCATTTCACCAACACTCTTCCTCATCATGATCAACGACATGTTTGACGACTTACACTGCAGAACACTACACTATTCACTTTTTGCGGACGACGTGGCCATTTGGGCCACTGACCACTGCTTCTTCAAAGCCGAAAACACCGTTCAAACCGGACTGGACCACATTGCAAAGTGGTGTAATAAATGGGGCTTCACCCTGTCCGCAGAAAAATCAGCAGTAGTCGCATACGCTCGCACCACCGGACCACTCACTCTCAACCTGACCATCCATGGCAAAGCCATAGAGCAGGTTAAAAGTTTCAAATTTCTCGGCATCCACCTCGACGAAAAACTAACCTTCCAACAGCACATCAAACACACCACGAAACGATGCGCAAAACGCATCAACATCCTGCGCTGCCTCTCAGGAACAGACTGGGGCGGAGACAGACAAACACTACTCAGACTTTACAAGGCTATCATTCGACCCATTCTGGAATACAACAGCTTTATTTTCAACAGCATTTCTCCGTCCCTAGCACAAAAACTGGAAGCCATACAAAATCACGGCATTCGAGCAGCCACCGGAGCATTGCACAGTACCCCGACTGTCAGCCTTCTGGCCGACGCGGACATTCCATCCCTACAGATCAGACGAACACAACAACTGTGTCGGTACTACATGACAGTTCAGACTACAGAAAACCATCCGGCACAGTCTTGCTTCAAACACGACAAACTAGACAAGAGCCGTGCAGCACGCAAACGCCCACCTTTTCACGTTCAAATAAGCACGGCTCTGGCAGACCTTCAGTTTGCCGTACCGCCCACTGCACCCAGACCGCCCCTCAGGCCATTCTGGATTCACCAACCACCCACTATCGAATATCTCCTCGCAGAACGCAAAACAGACATAACTCAAACAGAGATACTAGCAAAATTCCGCGAATACACCACTGTTAACAACCACAAATCATTCATATACACAGACGGGTCCAAAATCGACGACAAAGTCGGATTTGGACTCACATCGCCTGGCTTTGAGCTTGGCAACCGCCTCCCAGACCACACATCAATCTTCACCGCAGAGGCTATGGCCATACTGATAGCCATTCGCATGGCAATCAGACACAACATGGTTAACGTAGTTGTCTGCTCTGACTCAAAATCGGTCCTACAAGCCATCAGCAATACGGCCGACCCATCACACTACATCATTGATTGCATACAACAGCACGTGTCCCCTAACGTAAACGACATTTCCTTCCTTTGGATACCGGGACACGCTAACATCAAAGGTAATGAGCGAGCAGACCAGATTGCGAAACAGTCACTAGCATTTGACACATACTTTGACACCAAATTTTCACTCGACGACTGCAAGGCCGCCCTGCAACAACACATCCGCAAACACCAACAGAACACCTGGACACAAAATCACCACGCACACTTGTACGACATCAAACCCACACTTGGCGCCTGGGACACATCAAATCAAAAATACAGACGCCAAGAAGTCGTCCTCACCAGACTTCGAACGGGTCGCACACAATGCACACAACCACTCTTAGAGGACGGCTCTTACCAAGCACCACAATGCCACACATGCAACACAACACTTAACGTAAATCACCTCCTGCTGGAATGTAGGGATTTCGAAACACAAAGACGACCCATTAAGGCCTTCTGCCACCAAAAGAACATTCCGCTCACCCTGGGTACCCTACTGGGTAACCAGCACCCAGACCTTCTACAGCTGTTATTCACGTAACTAAATGACACACACCTAGCAGAAAAACTCTAACGCCACACAACACCGCACATCCTCCTCACTCCTTCCTTTCTTCCGCAACACCCGGCGTGAGAGGGTGAACACTTAGCCAGCGTGAGAGGCGGTGTGGGCAATCTCCTCCTAGCCTGCACGATAAAGACCCCTCGGTGCTTTTCGCGAGGAGTAGGCCACGTGCCGGCACCTTGGCAAAATCAATTCTAAATCCTAAATTCCTAGTTTTTCAGGAGGGCTCAAAGTAACGTAGCCGACAGTAACAGAGGCGGCGACTCCCTTCCTCTTCCCCCTGCGCGTCTTGCCCCCGCTTCACGGAGGCCCCCCACCATGCCGATCTCAGCGGCATCCAAAATTTTTTGTCACACACATTCACGTAACGTAAAAAGCACTTGTGTTCATTGCTCTTTCAACCTGTAACGTTAAATGAAACACTTGCGCTATCTTTAAAACTCGCCACATACACTCTAACGTAACGTAACTCACACAGACTTGACAGGCGGCGCATAATGACCAAAAGGTCGAGGCACGCCTCTAAACCCAATATAAGTAAGTAAGTAAGACCCCGGAAAGGATTTGCTAGCCGGCTCGCCATCGCTACACCACTCTGCTGCTCTGCTCAATCACGACCGTGAGTTCCCGCTTCGGTTATCTTTCGACTTCACATCGCGAAGAGGTCCTGCCACTCAGACTACACTGTACTACGCGCCGTTGTTCTCCGCTATTCTCCGCTGTTCTCTGTTGTCCGCTGCTCTGCCAGTTTCAATACAGCGTCAATCTGCAAAATCCGAATGTCTAGTACCTCGCAGGCAGCCAACAAGACTACCATCAGCATCTGAACAACAACAGCAGACCGGACGGACAGCGGGACGAGAGGAACGCTACACTTCAGGAGACTCACCTGCGGGATACAGATTCCTACTGGACCCGCATCCCAAACTTCACATGGCACGTCGACATTGTCAACGGGCCAACCAGAAAAGGGGGAGCTGCCATTCTCATTGCCAACAGCATCCCCCCACAGCAGAATTAACGTAACGTAACGTACTGTTTACGTTAATTGCTTAGCTGTAAACTTAAAAATCAACCACATACAGACCACCATTATTTCATTATGCCTTCCACCCTCAGAACCAGACCCCACACTACAAGACCTCACCAGCTTCATCTCACAACTTCCACACCCAGTGCTCATCCCGGGAGACATAAACGCACACCACCCCAGCTGGGGAGCCACAAAACAAACAACAGAGGACACACCATACACACATTTATCGAGAACCAAAATCTCTCACTACTCAACACCGGGGCCGCCACCAGACACAACCCCAGACTAGGGACCGTAGACAGCGCAATCGACATTTCGTGCTGCACTCCGCGACTTAGTCACCTTTTTGAATGGTTGGTAGAGGACGACCCCGAGTTGAGCGACCACTACCCAATCCACATTAAGCTCAGCTCCGACGCAATCCACCATACAAAACTCCACGCACCCACATGGAATCTGAAAAGGGCGGACTGGCCAAAATACGAGGCTATGGTGGATCTCGCATAAGTTAATTCAACTGACCACACCATGAGTGAGGTCTTAGGAACCATCAGCTCAGCAACACAGGCCACCGTCCCAAAATCAAGAGAAAAAAAAACGAAATAAGACATCAGCGCCTTGGTGGACCCCGGAATGCCAACAAGCGATCGCAAAACGACGCAGAGCTCTGAAGCGGTACAAAAGGGTGATGTGCGAAGCGCATCTCCTGGAGTACCGCCGAGCAAAAGCACTCTGTCGCTCAACCGTACGTGGAGCAAGAGGACCATCTTGGCAAGAACATGAATCCACATTCAATAGATTTACACCCACAGGCACCATTTGGACACTCATAAAACGCTTCCACCTCAAACGCTCTCCGCCAGGTCCCTTTCCACAACTGACAATAAACAATCAGCGCATCACAGAACCTGGCGACGTCGTGGAACACTTCAAAACTCACTACACCAACGTCTTCCCAAACCACACTTACGACACAGCACTAACAAACTCACTTCAAACACTCGCGGCAAACGCAAACATTCAGTCGACCAACACTGAAACATACAACACACCATTCACAATGTATGAGTTACGCCTTGCCCTCAGCAAGTGCGGCAACACGTCGGTTGGGCCGGACGACATTCATTACCAGTTCCTCAGACACTTGAGTAAAGTATCTTTAACGTACCTGTTGACGGCCATTAACCATCTCTTCTTAAACGAATCCTTTCCGCCAAATTGGCGACAAAATATAAACATTCCCTTGGCCAAACCCAAAAAGGACCACACTCATCAAAAAGGGTACAGACCAATATCTCTCACCAGCTGTGCCAGTAAACTCGTCGAGCGCATGGTAAACACACGCCTCCGACACTTTCTGGAAAACAAAAAACTGCTCCACGAACACCAATGCGGTTTCAGAAAACACAAGTCCACCGCAGATAATCTCATACGCATAGTACACGACACCAAACACGGAATCAGTTATAAACGCACCACAGTAGCGGCATACTTAGACATCACGGCCGCATTCGACCGAGTCCACAAGTCCACACTTGCACAAGCTACAAACTCTACAAGCTAGGTCTACGCGGACACCTAGCACACTTTCTACTGAACTTCCTTCGGGATAGAACAGTACAGGTTAGATGCGGCAACACCACCTCCAGCTATGGAGCGCAGGATCAGGGCCTTCCACAAGGAAGCGTCATTTTACCAACATTCTTTCTCATCATGATTAACGACATGTTTGACGATTTTCACTGCAGAGCACTACACTATTCACTTTTTGCGGACGACGTGGCCATTTGGGCCACGAACCACTACTTCCTAAAAGCCGAAAACACCGTTCAATCCGGACTAGACCGCATTGCAAAGTGGTGTAAGAAATGGGGCTTCACCCTGTCCGCCGAAAAATCCGCAGTAGTTGCATACGCTCGCGCTACCGGACCACACACCCTCAACCTGAATATCCATGACGAAGCCATAGAGCAGGTTAGAAGTTTCAAATTTCTCGGAATCCACCTAGACGAAAAACTGACATTCCAACAACACATCAAAGACATCACGAAACGATGCCCAGAACGCACCAACATCCTCCGCTACCTCTCAGGAACAGATTGGGGAGGAGACAGACAAACACTACTCAAGCTCTACAAGGTCATCATTCGACCCATTCTAGAATACAACAGCTTCATTTTCAACAGCATCTCCCCATCCCTAGCACAAAAACTGGGAGTCATACAAAACCACAGCATTCGAGCAGCCACTGGAGCATTTCACTGCACCCCGACTGTCAGCCTTCTGGCCGACGCGGACATGCCATCACTACAGGTCAGGCGAACACAACAACTTTGTCAGTACTACATGACAGTTCAAACTACAGAAAACCACCCGGCACAGTCTTCCTTCAAACCCGGCAGAGAAGAGCCGTGCAGCACGCAAACGCCCACTTTTTCACGTTCAAAATAAGCACGGCTCTGGCAGGCCTTCAGTTTGCCGTACCGCCCACTTCACCCAGACCGCCCCTCAGGCCATTCTGGATTCACAAGCCACCCACTATAGAATACCTCCTCACAGAACGTAAAACAGACGTAACTCAAACAGAGATACTCGCCAGATTCCACGAATACACCACTGTTAACAACCACAAATCATTCATATACACAGATGGGTCCAAAGTCGACGACAAAGTCGGATTTGGACTCTCATCGCTTGGCTTCGAGCTCGGCAACCGCCTCCCGGACCAAACATCAGTCTTCACTGCAGAGGCCATGGCCATCCTGACAGCCATTCGCATGGCAATCAGATACAACATGTTTAACGTAGTTGTCTGCTCCGACTCAAAATCGGTCCTACAAGCCATCAGCAGTACGGCCGACCCATCACACTACATCACTGATTGCATACAACAGCAAGTGTCCCCTAACGTAAACAGCATTTCATTCCTTTGGATACCGGGACACGACAACATCAGAGGCAACGAGCGAGCAGACCAGACTGCGAAACAATCACTAGCATTTGACACATGCTTTGACATCAAATTTTCACTAGACGACTGCAAGGCAGCCTTGCAACAACACATCCGTAAACACCAACAGAAGACCTGGACACAAAATCACCACGCACACCTGTACGGTATCAAACCCACACTTGGCGCCTGGGACACTTCAAATCAAAAATGCCGGCGTCAAGAAGTCGTCCTCACCAGACTTAGAACGGGTCGCACAAAATACACTCAACCACTCTTAGAGGACGGCTCTTACCAAGTGCCACAATGTCACACATGCAGTGCACCACTTAACGTTAGTCATCTCCTGCTGGAATGTAGGGATTTTGAAACACAAAGACGACCCATTAAGGCCTTCTGCCAACAAAAAAAAATCAGCTCACCCTGAGCACCCTACTGGGTAACCAGCACCCAGACCTACTGCAGCTACTATTCAGATATCTACATGACACACACCTAACAGGAGAACTCTAACGCCACATCTACCCGACACACTACATTACACAACACTGCAAATCCTTCCCACTCCTTCCTTTCTTGCGCAACACCCGGCGTGATAGGGTGAACGCTTAGCCAGAGTGATAGGCGGTGTGGGCAATCTCCTCCTAGGCTGCACGATAAAGACCCCTCGGTGTTTTTCGTGAGGAGTAGGCCACGTGCCGGCACCTTGGCAAAATACAACGTAAAGCATAACCTAAATTGCTTGCTTTTCAGGAGGGCTAAAAATAACGTAACTGGCATAAATAAAGACGACGACTCCCTTCCTCTTCCCCCTGCGCGTCGTGCCCCCGCTTCACGGAGGCCCCCCACCATGCCGATATTATAAGCGGCATCTAAATTTTGCTCACATACACACAACCCAACGTAAAAAAGCCCTTGTATCCGTCACTCTTTCACCCTGTAACGTTAAATGAAACACTTGCGCTATCTTTGAAATCGCCACATACACTCTAACGTAACGTAGCTCACACAGACTTTACAGGCGGCGCATAATGCCCAAAAGATCGAGGCAC